>JAIUJO010000065.1:85000-685000 GCA_023846275.1 Vanilla planifolia
GGCAAACATCAATCGACTTGCCTTAGTTAGCACTATCAAACTAGATCCTCATTTTCGTTTGTTATATATATATATATATAATTTTCTTAGATTTTGTCAATCATTTTGGGAGATTTTTATTTGTATCATATTTGATAATCAACACTGTTGCCCTTTACCTTCATAGTAGCTTGGAACGTAACTTTCTCATACAACTTATCTCATTTTTTAAAATTTTTCTCTTTGATTTTTTATTATTATAAGGCAACACTAATTGTCCTCAAGTGTAATGTTGGTTACTTTTTATTTTTATGGTTATTTACTATGATAATTAGTAGAAATTTTAAATGAGGTACAATCAATGTGAATCCAACATTGTTGTACTAAACTCGATGAGCACAATCAAACAAAGTATTTATTTTTATAATTCCAAATTTTTTATTTTATAGTGTTGTTAAAACTTTATGAGATATTTTGATTCATACATAAATTAATGATCAAAGTTGTTATTGAAGATCTCTTTATTATTTAGGAATGAAACAATTTTTTCCTTATTTTACATTATTAGTTAATATTTTTTACTATTATTTGCTCACATTATAATGTAAATTGAAATCCACTTTATTATGACCATGTATTTGCTTATTTGGATAGATTATAATGCATCAATTTATCCAATTTTTTCTTTAATATTTATTTACATAATATTATAATAGTAATATTTTTTTAATATTTCTTGCTATTTATTTGATAAGTTTTATAAATTTCAAATAGTGTCAAATGGAGAAGAAACAAACATTATAAATCACCTAAAAGAACTATATATAATTAAATATTAAGCTTTGTTTTTTAAGTAATTTATATTCCACGGTATGGCTTACATTATGAAATATTTAATTTCGTACATGATTTGATGATCATGGTTGTTAATATTTATCATTCGAGTACATTCAAATGAACCTTTTTTTCTACACTTTATATAATTAATTTAAATTTTTTCCTTTCATTTTATTATTATACTACAAAAATCTAATTCTATTTTTTTTTTCATTTTTTCATCACTTTGATTTTGTTATCTTTCATTCATTATTTTATCTCAATTTAGCTTCCTTATAAATTTACTTAATATAAAAAATACTAATTTATCAGTATTTATTCTTATTATTTTTGTAATTCATAGTTACTAAAAATGTTATGTAAAGGAGATGGAACATCATTCGTTGTACTCATTTTTATACGCCTCATCAATTATATATTAATTTTTTTAAAAACATTTCTAATATTTTGGCAAACTTTACAATAAGTATGCTCATCAATCTAGATTTTGATATTAGAAAGTTTCTAATACAAAGTATTCTCAATAATGTTAGACTTGATGGCTTCAATGCCTTTGAATAAAACTTTCCAATAATACTTATCTCATTTCTTAAAATTTTCTTACATTGATTTTGTATTATTACAATCAAACACTAGCTCTCTTCTCATTTGACCATTGCATCACATTAAGTTCATTATATTATGATGCTCCAATTCATCTCACTGCATATTTAATATCTATTTACAAAATTTTAATATAATAATGTATTATTTTTTAGGCCTATTTACATTTGTAATTTATAGTAATTTAAATTAGGTTTTGATCAAGATAAAACAAATGTTGGTGGACCCATCTCAATGAGGTCTACAAATTTATATATTTTGTTTTATTTTTTTAAAACTAAAGCTAGCTATGATGAGCATTTTAGGAGACATTTTGACTCATTCTAAATTCATGATCAAGGACCATATGCTTGACCTTCCTTTAATCATAGAATGCAACTATCTTGAAAAAGTTATCATATTTCTTCAAATATTTTTCTTTGAAATTGTTATACTGCTAAATAACTCTAAATCTACTCTCAAATCATAGTTTCATTTCTTTTATTTTTATGTATTACATTGGATTAAGTTGTCTAATTTCAACTTTGATATATATCTACAAAATATTAAGAACGTTTATTCATATTTTCTTTGTTATTGGTAGTTATTTTGAACAATGTTTGATCGTGATGAAATAATTTATGTTAGACCTATTTTTATTATTTCTAACAAATTAAGAATTTATTTTATATTTTTAGAAATTATTTATTTATTTATTTATTTAGGGATTTTTTTAATAACTTTTGATTCATATCTCATTTGAAAGTCATGGTTATTGTACTTAAGTTTCTTCTTGTCATTGAATACAACTTTACTCTACAATTTATCTCATTTTTAGTCATCTTCTCATGTTCAACCCCTATCTTTGATTTCGTTATGTTATGATACTTCATTTTATCTCATGTAAACTTTAATATATATTTAATATTAAAAAATTAATTAATAACTCATTATGCTCATTTATTTTTTAATTCATAGAAATTCTTAACAAGGTCTAGTTGAGATGAAACAAACATTGTTGGACATGCTTGGATGTTATGTATGAAATTATGTATTAATTTTTATATTTGCACTTTAATTTTGATTTATTACTTTAAAAATCTTAATATCTAATGTTGTAAGTTTTATATTGCTTTTTATTTGGTAGTACTACATTATTCAAGTTAACACATTTGAGCTTTAGTGTACTTATTATTAAAAAAAAACATTATTTTTATTTATGCTAATTTACCAATTTAATTCATAGTAAATCCAGAATATCTTTTATCGAGATAAAATAGACGTTGTTGTACTCGTTTTGATGAGATATAACAAAATTATGTATTTATTTCATATTTTTTAATTTCTTTTCTAGCTTTTTGATACACTTTATGAAGAAATTTTAGTCATACCAAACTTGAGTCATACCAAATTTGAGCATTACCAATAACATCTACATTTGATTACAAGCAAATGATCAATTTATTGTGTTTAACCATTAAAATATACTTACTTATTATGAAAATAGTCATTTTTTGTGATTATTTTCTTTGGTAATGCTTATTTACTCTTAATTGGTCCAAACAAGATGACAAAAGTGTCATTGAACCTAACATGGCTAGCCTTATCCAATTAGATATTCTTTTTGATATATTTAAATATTTTACTTCTATAGGTTTTGGTACTTTGTATATGACATTTTATTTAACATATGACTTGATCAATAAGACGTTTACCCTAAATTTCCATAGTATATTGTAATGAAACACATTTTATGATTTATTTGATATTTTCAATTTGTTTTGCTTTTATTTAGTGTTATTAATATGAAAAGCTAATTCTCCTCTCCTATGACAATTAAATTTTTTATTTTTTGTTATATTAAATTACTTAAATTTATTTTATTTAATCTTTAATATTTCTCTAAGAAAATAACATATTATTGTTATTTACATTTTTATTTCATAGTAATACAAAATCAGGCTCCATTAGAATGATGCAAACATTGTTATACTTGTCTAGACAAGCTATATCACTTTGCATTAATATGTAAGCATATTTATAATGTTTTGTTATTCTTTTCAAGATATTTATTCTTCTAACTTATTTCATGAGGGAAAATATTACACTTGATCTCCTTAGTAAATTGGAAAAAAAGCTTTCTCATAAAACTTACCTTACTTCTTTAAATTTTTCACATTTATTTGATATTATTACTATGAAACTTTAATTTTTCTCTCGTGATGCCTTTGCATCTCTTTTAGTTGGTTATATTATGATGCTTCAATTTTTCTCATTTTGTCTTATATTAACTTATTTTATAATAATAAATTTATATTTTTATGCTTATTTATTTTCATTACTAGTAGTAACAAAAAATTATGTCCAACAAAGATGGAACAAATGTCACTAGCCTTGTCTCAATGAGTCCTACGAAATTATATATTCATCTTTATATTTCTAAAAACTTTTTTTACTGTGGCTAGGAATATTTTATGATGTATTTTGACTCATTCCTAATTTCATGACTAAGGCATGCATAGTTAATCATCTTAGTATCTTGAAATAAAACTTTTTCGTAAACTTTATTCCATATCTTTAAAAGCTTTGGTTCAAAATTTTTAAATTGCTAGGTAGATAAAGATTTTATCTAAAGCGACCATTACATATCTTTCATTTTGATATATTATATTATTTCAATTTGTGTAGTTTTGGCTTTAATACATATTTAATAAATATTAAAAAAGTTTGTTTATGCAATTTTCTTCATAATTTGTAATATTTAAAACAGGGTCTCATAAAGATGAAAAAAATTTGTTAGATTCATTTTTGTGAGCTTTATATAATTAAGCATTTAATTTTTATATTTTTAAAAATTTATTTTCTTTTTTAATTAACATTTCTCAAAAAAGTTTAATTCCTACATAATTTCATTACCAAGGTTTCTATGTTTGACTTTCTCATTATCCTTGATTATAACTTTTCTATAAAATTTATCTCATTTCAAATATTTTTCTTTCATTTGCATTCTTTATTAAGTAACCCTCCCTTAATTATCCTTGGTTTCATTATGTTATAAAACTTAAATATATCTTAAATAAGCTTCAATATATTTTCACTTAATATTAAAATAATAATTTATTATTTTCTTTTATTTACTTTCTTAATTCATGGAAATTCTAAACGAGGACCAATCTAGAGGATAAAGAAAATTGGACATTCTCAAATGAGGTGTATCCAACTAAGTGCTCAGTTTTATATTTTCAAATAATTTATTTTTATTATTTTGTCAAGTTTAATGAGTTGATTTAATTGATATATGATTGGATGATTGAGGATATCATACTCTATCTCCATTGTATCTTGGAATTAAATTTTTTCATAACTTTTTTTGATTTACTAAAATATTCTTTTGATCAATTTAAATTATTATCTAATAAAAAATATTCATCTGATTGGGCTTTACATTTCTTTCATTTAGCTATATTACAATGATTTAAATTAATTCATTTTAACTTTAGAGTATATTTTCTCAATAGTATAATATTAATTTATTATTATTTGGGGATAATTCTAAGTTAATTAATAAATACTTCAAATGATGTCTGATCAAGATGACTCAATCATTGTTGACTCACACTAACAAGCTTTATACAATAAAGTATAAAGTTTTATATTTTAAAATATTTTATTTTTTAGAGTTTATGAATATTTTATTAGTTATTTTTCTTTGTATTTATTTTTTTGAATAATTTTTGCCATTAAATAACATGTTTAACTTTTATTTTGTTATATTATAATGTAACTAAAAATAACAACTTTTGTGATCTTTACTTAATTTTTATTTTTATATATAACATTGCTTAAGTACATCTTGTTTTAGCTTTAACATATATTTACATAACATAAGGATAATAATTTTATCTATATTTATGCTTATTTTATTTATAATTTGTAATAATTCAAAATAAAGTTTATCAAGATGAATCAAACATTGATATAAAATTCTCAACAAACTTTATAATATTAAATAATAAATTCAATATTTACAAATATTCAATTTTCATTGTGTGGATTGCTTAAAAACTATTTCAATACATACCATATTTTTTTTATCAAAGTTGGTAGGTTTGAACTATTTTAATATTTTTAAAGTAAAAGTTTTTCATACAATTTATGTTAGTGAGTTTAATTTTTCTCTTTGATTTTGTAATTTTACAACAATAATCTCTCTAGTATGACCTTTTGATCACTTTGATTTTGTTATATTTCATTGCTTTAATTTATCTCATTTTAACTTTGTAATAAATTTAATTAATATAAATTAATAATTATTTTTTAGTCTATAGTAAATAAAAACCATATTTCAAGGAGATGAAAAATGTTTCAATGGAACCATCTCAATGAGCCTTTTTAAATTAATATTCATTTTTTATTTTTTTTCAAAATATTATCTTTTTTAGAATTTTTTCACATATTGTGAAACATTTTGATTCATACTAGATTTAGACATTGAGGTTGTTAGATTTGATCACCTTAATATATTTGAATGCAACTTTATAATACAATTTATCCTATTTTTTTAAAATGTTTTACATTTATTTTATAAAATTACTGCACAAATCTAAGTCTTTTGTTTTTAGTTAAATGCCTTCTGCTTGGTTATGTTGCACTGCTTTAATTTGTCTTATTTTAACTTCAACATATATTTATTTAATTATAAATGAATAATTTATTTTTTTTATGCTTATTTACTCTCATAATTAATATTATTCCAAAGAAGCACTAATTCATACCAAACAATTGTTGTTAGACTCACCTTTTAGTATTTTTGGAATGTTGTATGAGGAATTTCAATTCATATGTGATTTTATGATCGCGAATGCTACACTCAATCTCTTTAGTATCTTAGAATGCAAATTTCTACACTCAATTCCAAATGAGCTCTAATTTAGATGAAACAAATATCATTGCACTTACCTCAACGAGCTTTATCCTATTAAATATTTATTTTTTATAAATTTAAATGTTTTATTTTATATGGTTTTAAGAGGCCTTGTAATGTATTTTTATTTGTACCAAATTTAAGGATCAAGAGTGTTATGCTTGATTTTGTTTGTGTATTGGAATGCAACTTTACAATTTTTTTTATCTCATTTCTTCAATTTTCTTACTTTGATTTTGCTATAATACTATGTAACTCCAATAGTCCTCTCATGTAACTTGTAAATTAATTATATTTTGTTGTGTAATAAGTTTTAATTTATCACAGTTTAGCTTTAATAAATACCCACTTAACATTAAAATAATAATTTGATATTATTTATGCTTATTTTCTTCCATAATTAATTATAGATTGAAATCATTTTTAAAGTGGATGAAGTATGTATCACTTGACTCACCTTGAAAATCTATATTTCATTAAATATTTATTTTTATATTTTTAAAACTTTTTAAGGGTTTTGAAATTCTTTAAGATAAGTTCAGACTCTCACCTGAATTGGGGATCTAAGCTATAACACTCAATATTATTTATATCTTGGAAAGGAAGTCTAAGCCTTCGATATTGATCTTTATATTATTTTAATTTCATAGTTTTATATTGCTTCAATTTATCTAGTTTTAAGTTTTATATATAATTTTCTTAGTATTAAAATAATAGAGTATTATTACATATGCTTACTTATTTTGGTAAATCATAGCAATTACCATCTAGCTCAAATTAAGATGAAGAAAACATCATTTTACTCTTCATGACTAGGTCTAAGAAATTAATTAATTATTTGCTACATTTTTTAAATATCTAATTTTCTAAGGTTTTTTTTTCATGCTTTATGATCGAGGATGTTATGCTCAGTCATCTTCGTATCATTTAATTCAACTTTCACATATAATGTATCTTATTATTTTTATTTTTTTATTTGATTGGGTAGTATTAGTTTGTAACACTAAATATTCTTTTATGTGGCCTTTATAGGTTTTCAATTTTGTTATTGTAAATCATTTCAAATTATCTTGTTTAATCCTCAACAATTGTTTAATTAATTTTAACATAACAATTTTTTACTACTTTTTCCTATGTAGAATGTCAATTCATCATAATTCCAAACAAGGTTTAATTTAGTCAAAGGAACCATCATTGGACTTCTACTGACTTGTTCTTTCCAAGTAACCATTTTTTTTTTAATTTTTAAATAATTTATTTTTTATAATGTTGCATGCATTTGAGATATTTCAATATAGACCCTATTTGATAATTAATGATGTTATACTAGATCTCCATAGTAACATGGAATACAACATTCTCTTACAAATTATCCCATTAATGCAAAATTTTCATTTGATTTTGTTAGCCTACTATGCAACTTTAAATCTACTCTCATGTGACTTTAAATGTCTTTGACTTAATAACATTATGTTCTTTAATTTTTCCAATTTTAGTGTCAACATTTATTTAATTATTGTTAAAAAATAATAAATTATTATTTGTTCTTATTTACTTTGATAATTTATGGCAATTTTGGATAAGTTTTGATCATTAGAAATAAACATCATTGAAATTATCTCGATTAGTCCTATCTAATTAAGTATTCTTTCCATTTTTTTAGAAATGCATCACAAGGCATTATGACATATTCCTTATTCTAATAGTCAATGATGTTGCAATTGACCTCATTAACTATTTTGAAAGTACTTTTTCTAAAACTTTTACGTCATTTTGTTAAGAGGTTTTCTTTTATTTGGTTAAATTATTATTGTGCTCTTATTCTCTACTTATGTACCCATCACATCATTAATTAAAATAAATTACATTTTTTCTATTTATCTCATTTGAACTTTTATATTTATTTACATAATATTTAATTAATTATTTATTATTACTATTATTATTTAGAATAGTACACTACTAGAATTCCAAATGTTCCAAAATGAAACAAAATAAATGTCATTTGATTCCCCTAAATGAGTTCTATGCAATTAATTATATATTTTTTATTTTTTAATTTTTTTATTTAGTTAGTTTTTCACATGTTTTTTTATGTTATTTTAATATGTACATAATTTGGTAATCAAGGATTTTAATAATGAAATGAAAGTTTCACATGCAATTTATCTCATTACAACAAATTTTTCTTTTTTATTTGGTTATATTATTAGGTCAGTCTAATTGTCACATACTTTTTCAATTAGAATTCCATGATTTGGTTACATTATATTACTTAAATTTATCTTATTTCTTCATTAATAGATAAATACCTCTTTGTAAACAAAAAGTTTATTATAATTTTTATTTATTTACTTGTGTAATTTGTAATAATTTGAAACAATTCCTAGTCAAGAAGAAACAAACATCATTGCACTCATCCCTACGAGCTCTATAAAAAAATTTTATTTTTCTATAAATTTAAATATTTTATTTAGAAACATTTTGGAATATTTTAAAAGACAGCAATATTCTATTTAACATGGTGATCAAGGATATAAAACTTAATCCCCTTAGTATCATGGAATGCAATATTTTTATATAGTTTATCTTATTTTTTAAAATATTTCATTTTGATTATATCATATTACTTTGAAACTATAACACTACTACCTTGTAATGTTTACAATTCTTTCTTTGGTTATCTTAACTTTCTTCAAATTATCTTATTTCATCATTAATATTTATATTTACATATTATTAAAACAATAACATATAATTATTTATACTTATCTAATTTGGTAAATTAATTAAATTAAAAATGAAATCTATTAGAGATGAAAACATTTCATTTATCTTTACTCGATGTGCTAGTATAAAAAATATTCATTTTTATATTTTAAAATATTTTATTTTCAAAGATTTTGGAATGGTTGATGAGGTATTTTGATCCATGCCTAATTCTAATGATCAAGGAGGATGCACAGGGTCTTCTAGTGTCATTGAATGCAACTTTAATTAAATACTTTTGTCATTTGTTTAAGTTGTTGTATTAGGTAGAGTCAAATAACTATGTAATTCTAAGTCTTCACTCATTTGACCTTTACATTGCTTTGATTTAGTTATATTTCTTTTATTGAAATTAAGTAATTTTAGCTTTAATGTACATTTACTTGATTTTAAACAAATAATTGCTTATAATTTCTATTTATCGATTTCAATAGCTCAGTAATTTTGAATGAGGTTTGATTGAGATAAAACAAATGTCATCAATGTAACCTTGATTAATTTCCATCTAATTATGTAATTGTTATTATAATTTTAAACATTTTACTTCAAAGATTTTTTACATGTTTTCTAGGAATTTCAATTCATACTTGTTTTAATTATTGAGGATGTTCTGCTCGATCCAGTAAGTATCTTCGAATGCAATTTTCCTAAATAATTTTTCTAATCTTTTCATAATTTTTTATTTGGTCATGTTATCTTACTATGATACCGGGATTCTTCCTTTGTATGACTTTTAAATTTCCTGTGTTTTGTTGCATTACACTAATTTAGTTTTATCTATTTTTGTCATTAAAGTATATTATCATAAAATTAAAGAAATATCTCATTATTATTTATATTTATTTAATTTTGTAAATACTAATTATTCTAAATGAGGTTTAATCGACATCAAACAAGCATCATTAGATACAACATGATGAAGTTTATCTAGTGAAATGTTAATGTTTTTCATAATATTTTATTTTCTAGCAAGTTTTTTGATATTTTGATTTGTACCAACATTGATAATTAAGGTTATCTCACGTGATCTCTGAGTTAGTTTTTAATGAAATTTTGCTTTACCATTTATTTATTTGTTAAAATTCTTTCCTTTCATTTGGAAATGTTACCACAAAACTTTAATTCTCCTCTCATGTCAACCTCACATTAATTTAATTTGGCAATTTTAAATTACTTGAATTTATCTCATTTCAACATTTGAAAATATATTTAAGTATTACTGATGTAATAATGTTTGGTTAGATATATATAATGTAATAATGTATGAAAATATATTTAAGTTTAAAAAAAATCATAATTCAAAACATAACTAGAATAGTTATGCTTTTAATAATGAGCATTATCAATATAATGATCATTTTTTAATTTTTTAAAAATTTATTTTCCAGAGTTTTGGTATAGCTTGTGAGATTTTCCAATTATTACATATTTTGATGACCAAGGATGTTACACTCAATATCTTAATTACATTATGATGCCACTTGCATGTATAATTTATCTCAATTTTTCAAAAGTTTCACTTTGATTTGGTATATTACTTAGTAACCCTAAATCTTCTCTAGTAGGATATTTAAAATACTTTGAATTGGAATTGTTATGTATCTTAAATTTATCCCATTTAAGCTAGTAAATATTTTCTGAAAATTAAAATAATAATTTATTGTTATTTTTTCTTATTTCTTTGGAGATTCATTGTAGTTCAAAACATGGTCTGATTAAAATGAATCAAATATAATTACTTTTCTCTTGATGAGACCTATCATTTTAAGTAATCATTTTTATGATTTTTAAAATAATTTTTTTTAGGTTTTACATTTTTTAATAGTATTCTTTTATTCATACAAAATTTTTTGTTCAAGGATGTTATGATTGATGTCCTTACTATCTTGAAATGTATCATTCCTACATAATTTATCTGATTTTTAAAAGACAATTCGATTTGGTTATATTACAATGTAATAAAAATCTTCTATTATGTGGGGCTTACATAGCCACATGTGAGAAGATTCACCTCTTTATAGTTTTAATAGGTTTTTTCTTAAGATTAAAGCATAATTAATTATTATTATTTTATTTAATTTATTAATCTTTTTAAATCAAATTGGGGTTTCATTTAAACAAAGACAATCGATGTACTTGTCTGGTCGAGCCCTCTACAAATAAGTATTTATTATTATTTTTCAAAATATTTTATATTCTATAGTTTTAGAAGGTTTTACAAAATATATTCATTTCTATCATATTTGAAGATCAAGGATGCAACACTTGATCAGTTTTGTATCTCAGAATATGACTTTTTTGTATAATTTATCTACCTTTTCAAAATTTTCTATTAAGTATTCTTATATTACTATGAAACTTTAAATCTCCTCTCTTTTCAAATGTTGATTACTTTGATTTAATTATATTAAGATATTTTAATTTGATTTATATTTACTTATTGTTAAAACTGTAATTTTTTAATAGTTATTTTATTTATTTTTAAATTTATGATGATTCCAAATGAGGTCTTATCATGGTCGAATTAACATACTATTACTCACCTCGTAGGGCTCTGCTCAATTAAATATTCATTATTATATGTTCAAATACTTTAACGGTAGAGAACACTTGTCTTGAGCAAATTAATATCTTCTAATGTAACTTTTGATATAATTTATGTCACTCTAAATACCACATCATGTGACCTTTTCTTACGTTTTATTTTGCAACTTTATAGTGCCTCAATTTATCTAATTTCAATTTATTTTTTTAATAAATTTAATATTTAAATAATTCTTTAATAATTTTTGTGATAAGATATGAAATTTGTAGTAATTCAAATGGTGCTCTAATTTGGTGAAAATAAAAATCACTTGACTCATCTTGTCAAGCCATACAAAATTAAATAATATTTTTTTTATCTTTTTTAATTTGATTTTGTAGGTATTTTGGTTCTATACATTTTTAGTTTCTCCTTATTTAACAATCAAAGATGTCATACTCAATCTCCACATTTTCATAGAATGTAACTTTTTCATAGAACTTATCTTAATTTTTAAAATTGTTTATTCTTATTTGACTATATTACAAAGAATCTATAATTCTTTGCTTTTATGAACTTTTCTGTGCTTTTATTTGGTTATAAAACAATACTTCAAATTTGTTATTTTTTCTTTAACATATATTTACTTCAAATAAAAAAACTTTTATTTCAATTTTTCTTATTTTGGTAACTCATAATAATTCAAAATGAGATGAAATGAAAATGAATGAAACATTTTTAAGCTCATCTCAATTCGTGCTATCAAATTAAATATTCATTTCCCAAATTTATTATTCAATATTTTTTATTGTTTTAACTTTATTTGCAAAACATATTATTGCATTATGATCTGACGATCGAGAATATTACACAGGAACTCTTTAGTATGTTAAAATGCAATTTTTTAAATAATTTAACTTTATTTTAGTGTTTTTCTTAATTTTTGTTGTTTTATTGGCCTTTTTTTTATGATGATGACATCATTTATATTTGAACATATTAAAATGCATAGTGTTTTCTCACTTATGATTTCATATATATATATATATCAATTTAATATTAAAAAAACAATATATTCTTATTAATAAATACTTAATTTGGTAATTAATAATAATTTAAAATAAGGTCTAACCTATATGAAATAAAAGTCATTGTGTTCTTTTCATTGATCACAAGATAATTAAATTTGTAATCTTATATATTAAAACGATTTATTTTCATTATTTTTAATAGCTTAATAAGATATTTCCATGCAAATTTTATTTGATAATCGATGTTGCCGCACTAAATAGCCTTATTATCTTGTAATGCAAGATTCACATAAATTTTGTCTCATTTCTTAGATAATTTCTCTTTGATTTGTTTATTTTTCTATGTAACACTAATTATCTTCTCGTTTGATCCTTACCTTACATTGATTTTATTATATTATTATTTTTTAATTAATCAAATTTAATTTTTAAAAATTTATTTATAAAAATTGAAAATAGTATTTTATATCATTCCTTTTTTTATGCATTCATAATTTTTTGTATTTTAAAAAATCTAATTTAAAATAAACAAATGTCATTAGATTTGCATTGGTAAGTCTTATGAAACTAAATGCTCATTTGTTCATTTTTTAAATAGTTTATTTTCTAATGGTTTAGCATACTTTGAGACAACAACATTCATATCAGATTTTATGATCGAGTGTGTTACACTTAATCTGTTTAATGTTTTATAATGCAATGTTTTAGTATAATTTATCTAATTTATTAAAACTTTTAACTATGATTGAGTCATTTTGCAAGGTCACCCTAAATCTTCTCTCATGTGACCTTTATATCTATTCAATTTTCTTATGCTATAACTTTTCAATTTACCTTATTTTAGTTTTAATAAATTTTTATTTAGTAAATACATAGTTATTTTCTATTACTAGAGCTTATTAAATTTTTAAAAAATATTTGTAGTTCTAAATGAAATTTTATCGATACAAAAAATAAATATCGTTGGACTCACCTTTATGCGATATATGCAATTGTATATTTATAGTTATATTTTTATTTCTTATTAAGTATTTGAGAACCTTTTAAATAATTCTTACTATATTTGGTGGTGTAACAATTTTTCTACATCTCATTAGTGTCTTGGATGAGAAATTTTTTGTATAACTTGTCATTTCTGAAAACTTTTCACTTTGATTTTATTATATTATTGTGAAACACTAAATCTTTTTTGAAGTGACCTTTACATCACTTTGATTTACCTATGCTACATTGTTTAAATTTAAGTTATTATATCTTTAATAAAAAATGACTTAATATTAAATTAATTATTTAATCTTATTTACTTCAGCAACTCTTAGTAATTCTATGTGTGATTTGACTAAATTGCAACAAATATTATAGGTCTTATCTTACATAAATCTATTTATTTAATAATAGACTTTCCTTTAGTTTTTTAAATATTTTATTTCAAAAGCTTTTGGTACCCTTTTCAAATGACGATGTTATGCTCAATCTCTTTAGAATCTTGGAATGTAACTTTCTTAAATAATTTATCTCATTTCTTCAAGTATTTTACTTTGATTTTTTTTATTAGTTTATAACTTTAAATAAAATCACTAATAACAACCTATCATTATTCATGCTTTTTTATTTTGATAATTTGTAATAATTCCAAACAAGGTCTAATTTAATTTTGTGATATAATAATGCTTTAGTTTTTTATTATATCTTTTTAAGAAATAAAATAGTGTATTATTATTATTTTGCTTATTTTTTATTAATTCATAATAATCCTAAACAAGATCTAATTAACATGAAATAATGGAAATTGAACTTATCAAAACTAGATTTTTTTAAAAAAAATTCATTTTTAAGGTTTTTTAATGATTTATTTATTTATTTATTTTTGTTTACTAAATGTTTTATTAGTACATAATTTCATGATCAAGATTGTTAGAGTCAATATCCTTAATACCTTCGAATGCAATTCCTATGTAATTTATCTCATTTTCTTTAAGTGTTTTCATATGATTTGGTTATAGTACTTTGAAACTCAAATTCTCCATTCTTGAGACCTTCAAATAGTTTTTATTTTGTTAATTGAAAATGTTTCAAATTATGACATATTTTTTATATAATAATTTTACATTAAAATGTTATTGATTATTTATTATGTTTTTAAATTTCGTAATTAATAGTAATTCCAAATGAGATCTCATTAAGAACAAAAAATCTCATTATACTCATGTTAATGACATTTATAAAATAATTTTTTTATGTTCTTAAGCTATTTTTTCTTACGACATGTTTTACAAGATAATTTGTTGCGAATGAGATTTGATGACTACATATCTTATAATGGTACTCCTTAGTATCGTGGAATACAACATTTTTTATAAAATTTAACTCATTAAGTAAAATTATTCACTTTAATTTTTCGTTAATTTTATAATCTCCAAATCTCTTTTCATGTAACCTTTACATATCTTTGATTTTGAAATATTGCATTGCTTAAATTTATTGATTTTCACTTAAATATTTATTTATTTTTTTGTTAGAATAACAATTTATTTTTATTAATAATTACTTATTACTATAGCTAGCAGTAATTCCAAATGAGGCTGAATAGAGATGAAATAATTATCATTGAAACTTATCCTCAATGAAATTAAATAGTTTTTTTATTATTTTTTGCTTTAATATTTTACATTCATTTCCTTTGGCTTGAGTTTTGAGATAGTTTGAGTCATACGTGATTTTGATGATGGATCACGTTTCATTAAACCTCTTGTGTAGATTGTAATACTGGTTTTCTATATAATTTATCTCATTTATTCAAACTTTTTTCTTTGATTTCTTATAGTAGTACGAAACTCTAATTCTTCTCTCATATGATCCCTACTTTCCTTTGATTTTGGTGTATTACAATACTTTATATTATCAAATTACACATTTAATATATATATATATATATATATATATATTTATGTAATAATAAATTAATAATTAATTATTTTTTTATTATTTTGTTTCATAATTTGTAACAATTCAAAATAATGTTTAACTAATTGTCATTGGATTCATCTCAAAGAACCCCATCCAATTAGATATTTATTTTTAAATTGTTTAATTTTGTAGGCTTTTGGCATTTATTAATAGAATTTGTCAACTTTGATGATATCCAATTATGAAAACATTAGCAAAACAATCTTATTAAAAGACATAGATTGTTTCAATCATAGAATTCAATAAAAAAATTTCTCAATCAAATTATGTTGGAAGGGCTAGAATTTTGACAATTTCATCTTCAATAAAGATGACTCAATCTTGCTATTAAAACTTGTTATAATTTTGATTCCAACTAGAGATGAATCCTTTGCGTTCTCCAAAGTATGTTCAAAGTTGATAACAATCACTACACTATAAGTTGTGCATCCGAATATAATATAATGAAAAAAATATGATGTAGAGCTTACAAGTATAATGTAAGAATAAGAGGCTACTAATTTTTCTCATTAGAAAATTTGAACTCTTTGTCACCCACCCAATCACATAACTACTCAATTTCTTATGTATATTCATATGTATGACAAATAAATTATAGGCATCTAAGATAGATAAAAAAATTTTCAAGAGTAGAGAAACATAATGTCAAAAATAGTTAACTCATTTTTAATATTTAAAGTTGTATATATATTAAGTTGGAAAAAAGATAATCTACTAAGAAAAGACTACTAACTATTAACAACATTAACAAATGAGCATTTACACAATAAACAAGGGAGGTCATTATCAAGAAATGCTTTCTCAATATGATAGTCTTGTGATTTATTAAAGGATAGTGTTACAAAAAAGGGATGAATTATGAAAGTTATAAACTTATACAATCTCAAGTACACTATAATGGAAAGTTTTCCGCATTATTAATAGCTTTAAAAAAGTTTGTTTTAGAAGAAGTTTTAAACTTTGAAAACCATTGTGTCGAGGTATCACAATGAAACAATAGGAAATGAATATCAAGTTGTCAAATCCACTTAGATTTGCAATCCCTCCAAATAAAAATGCTAGATTAAAATACTAAAAATCTTTTATAAAATCTAATAAATTAATACTTACCTCTAAATAAGAACTTTATGCATGCTAGCCAACAAGACCCTATAATTATTTTGTAAAACAGCTTTATAGACCATAAAAAAACTTGCAACACTTGTCATAAGTAACTTAAAAATTTTCATGCAAAACCCCCACAACTTGGTAAAAGACAAATACATTGGACAATACATTATCCAAACAATGTGAGAAAACAAACATGTACAAAACTTAATTAAAAGGTCTTATAGCCCAAATAAATGTAAGAAAGGGACACACCAAATTATAATTAAAAAAATGTGAGAGAGTTAAACAATTTAGCTGAATGGAAGTAACCAAGTATTAATGTGCAAATGAGCTGGATGTGAAATTAAATAATCACTACATAATGAATGATGATGATGAAAATATCCTTTTTCTTCCTTTAATCCTTTTACTAAAGATTGATTATCTTTTAATAAAACATTTAGTCAAAGATATGAAAATTTAATAATGTATTTTATTTTTATATTTGGACCTATTTATATAAAAAATATAATTCTTTATAATGGAACAAAACAAATCATCATAATAAAATAAAAAAAGTGCCAAATGTTTGTCAAATTAATAGGTCATGAACAATTGTACTATTTGATCGAGGTAAACAAGTATGTTGTTACTATATGAACATTGTACAAAATTATTATATAATTTTTAATAATGTATATCTCTTATGAAAATAGAAGCATGTTTATACAATGAACATATGATATATGTATGAGGAACATAACTCTCTAAATTTAGTTTTTCATCTCTTGGGTCTTCAGTACATTATGTCATATGATGATAATTATTTTACATGTACTAAGCCTTCCCAATCCATCATTCTTATAATAAATAAAGCATCAGACACATAAAATAGTTGAATTGTTCTTGTATAATGGAAATTGGATCACTTAATTACTAAGTTCTAGCTATAACCTCCACGAAAAATGTTAGCATATCTGTATAGAAGGTCATACCTGTACATTAACAAAAACCTTAAAAAATACAATATTTCCTTATCCAAACAACTTGTTTCATACTTGTGGAAAAATAGATTTTGTAATCATACAATATGTGTATCATGCCTATGTAAATAACATATTCAATCAAGTTAACCCCAAAACCACCCTTGTCTTACACTATATCCAACACCAGAGGTAATTACTCATACTGTTTAATGAGTTCGTCTTGCAAGTATGATTAAAATAATTGTTGCAATTTTTGTCTAACTAGTCCAACTTCCAATCAAAACTTTATTGGCATTTACAAACTAATGCACTTTACAAAATTTATCTATAGCATATTTATGTGTAAATAACTAATGATAAGATACCTTAAGCAAAGAGCAATGTTGATGGAAAGATGTTCTTTAAACAATTAAAAATCAAAAGTAATATTTTTGAAAGCAAGTGTTTTAGGTAAATAGTTATAGGCTTCAAATGCAAGCATTAATAAAGATAACTCAACAATGTCTTTCATCAATTGTATTGAACCTCAAATTTTGTACAGGTGATGTGAACATGTTCTTTCCACATCAAAAACTTATTTGTACTTAACAAGCAAGATCTAAACTCACTTAAGGGAAGCCTTCAGTATAATAATGTAATTGATTTTTCATAGCCAAATAAAGACGTAAATATCAATGGATTAACAAAAGTTACATAGCGCTTTAAAAAATAATAATATATATTTTTAATGAAACGTAATTATAAAATTATACAAATAGAAAATAAATAGAATTTAAAAAATTATTTTTTAGGAAGAAAGGATTAAGTTTAGCATTTTAGGTATTCATAATATATGAGTGAAATAATAATATTACTTTATTTAATATGTACAACACTAGATGTAATTTGTTGTCCTTCTTTGTAAGGTAAGATTGTTAAACCCCTTGAAAACAATAGAAGGGAATTTAAATCCTACTTAAACAAGTATAAAGCAAAATTAGTAAATATTTAATTTGATTAACAAAAAATAACAAATAGAAATAAAAAAAATATATGTAATGGAAAAATATATTCTACTCATGATGTCAAAATCATCAAAATCTATGAAATTATTTTTATAGCTCTAAAGAAATATTTCAATAAGTAATTGAAAAATGTTGCTCCATAAATATATGTTAAAACAACCAAAGTTAGAATTTTTCTTAAATAAACTGGCTTAAATATTCAAAGTGATATGGCTATATATCGACATAACATTACGGTAAAATAAGCTTTTTTTGTACATATGTCTAAGGAAATAATAATGTGATTGAAGAAAGGTACTACGTGATGCAAATAAAATAGAATAGAAATTAAAAATATGTGAATTTAATCATCGAAAAGAAAATTTTAGATGTTCATAGCTAACTAAAAAGTTTCTATTGTAACTTTTATTTCCGCATAATGCTTATGACATGTTTTACAAATTTTTATTTTTACTTTGATATTTTGGCAATTGAGATCATTTGCTTCTTGATGCTATAATTTGTTTTCAATTTGGAAATATAGTCCTCAACTTTGACATTGAATAGGAATCCTCCATGACTCCTTTGGTTTGTTAATTTTTTAACTTGGTGAAGGATAATATCATGTGAAGTTGTGACATGTAACAACTGTTTAATGCTCCAATTAAGAGTGGCATTGATGGAAAAATTAGCAATTATGTAATGAAGCATAACATTGCTGAATGGATAAAAATATATTCATGTCATTAAAATCATAGAAAATAGAAGTGACATATTTATAAGTGATGCAGAGGTAGCCCTTGCTAAAATTTTCCTTTGTATACCATTAGTTTAGCTTTGATCTCCCCTATCTCCATTACATTATACTAAATCAAATAGCCTTATATATATATAATGTTTAATTAGTGGGATTTGGCATAATAATGACTTCTATTCATGTATTATTTTGCTTGAAATTATGTTAAGCCATGCTAATGCAACACTCTTTTGACATTTTACAAACTTATTGTGGCACTTATAAGCATAAACCAACTAATGACTACATTTTGGAAATCTCGATCAATTAATGGATTGAGATAGAAAAATTAAGTAGTAATAGCTTACGTGGTTGAACTACTCATGGTGATGGCCTATTGGATTGTTAACTTGAGACAGATGTTATAAGAAATTACATGGTGAACGTCCAGGCAAGTGTGTGCTTTTCATCAATTGTTGATTCTATGTTCTATATGTTATGTTTTATTGTTAGATACATGAAGTATTAGCTTAGACATCTTTTAAGTGAATCTGACAACTTTTATGATTTTTTTAAATTGATTAAAAGTAATGTTAATGTGTTTATGTTTATTCTTAAATGAAATGGAAGACAATTAAGCTAGATCTACATGCTTGAATAGGTCATAGGTTTAAGTCAATTAGGAAACGACTTTTATGTCCATTTTATTCTTCAAATGGGTCTATTTGTGTTTACTTATTAGTGAAAGAATTATATGCATGCTCTTCACACGGTATAAGAAGATCTTATATCTCTATGTTCCATCATACAAAGAATTGTAATAGAATTCTTGAGCTAAGACTGATTACAAGAGTTTCACTAATAGTTTGTGGATGTTAAAAAATGAAAATATAATCTTACCCAATAAAATTTTAATTTTTTTTAAATGATTATAATGAAATGAATGTTTCTATGTGTGACTATGGTATTCGTCAAAGCCTGAAGCCTTACAATTTTCTTAGAGAATAGCTGAGCAATATGCTAGGCATTAGACATTTTGTAGAACAGTATGAATATAGCCATTTGTATAAATCGATCTACTATTCATGAAAACAGTGCAATGAGGTGATGGTACAAGCAATGAGGTGTAAAATCTTGGGTTTTGGTTGTGATGTTTAATGATTACATTAGTCTTGCACTCGAGAACTAATAGAAAAATGTGACATTTTAATCATAACAAATAAAACCAATCATTAATAGCCATAATATTTTTGTCTCTCTTGAAATTGCTTGCTCATCCTCTTGCATGTATGTCTTAAATTAACAAATCCCATATTGCTATTTTTAGATTGAAAAAATTCTTACAACAAAAATGATAACCCTCTTAAATCATAAATTAGATGTGCTCTTAGTTGGATTGGAAACCTATTTTCTTTATATGGGCTCTAGGTCAGTGAATTTGGTGTATAGGTGAAGTATAATTTGAAGGTTGATGACAAAGACAAACAATATGACTAGTTTACATTTTTTTACTAAGGGAAATAATAACTTTTTTTCAACTTGAGGCATATGTTTGAGGATAAAATTTCAGCTTATAAGTAATTAATACAACTTAGTATGTTGTGGTTTTATCTTTTTGTGGGAGTTGAGACACATTAAACCTTATTCATTAGATTAAAGTAGGAATTATTGGGGAAAGAAGTAATGCCTCCAACTACATAAGGTTTACACTAACATAAAATATCTTTTAACATACATTAAGTATTTTTTGCATGACTCATTCAATTTTCCATTAAAATATATAATTAGTCATCCCTTTTTGCTAAGGACTCCCTTTTTTATGTCTTTGATGCATGACAAAACTCTTCAAAAGAAAATAGAGAAGTCTTGAAGTTAGAATGTAAGTGCTTTTGTTATAGATTACTTAATTATTTCAAATGGTTTCTCAATTATAAGAATCCTCTAAAAATTGTCTTTTGTTATACAATAGGTTATGAGGTAGTTATGGTACTGAAAGCCTTAAGAAGCCTCATATAGAAGTTTAGTAAGGAAAGATATCTATTAAAATCATTAATGAATAGAGGTGTCAGTCAGTAAATTTTACATCTGATCCTGTTGAGATGTTTTGATAGAAATCGCATAGGACTATGAAACCTAGAACGTTTCTATGTTCATTAAAAATGATAGATTTGTTGAGGTTGGTGCACAAGTGTTTCACTCCTATTTCTTTTTCAAAACTACAATTGTAAAAATGAAATATCACAACGTCAAATGTACCTATAATTTAAATTATAGTTTCATGCAAACTTTTATCATCCAAAGCATCCATGTGTCAATAAAGTACTTGAATTAATAAAAACTAATGATTTACCATAAATATCTACTAAAGTGCAAAAGAAAAATTAATAACAAGAAAACAACGTCTGAGTAAATATTTCGATATAGTTATTGGTGAAATAGACCTTCTAAGTCTCCCAACTCGAAATAGGGGGCCAAACACACCTTAGAAGTCAAATGGGTTCTCTAAAGTATTTCTATTTAGAGTCCCACAATCCAACTTAGACATGGTTTAATGTTTACCAAGTACATATATAACAAAAGGATGCTTGGATACAAAAGTTTCTATGGTTTTGCACAAATTGTGAAATGAAATTTCATGTTTTATCTCTTAAGCTAACATTTAATTTGTCCACAATGAATTTTAAACATTACTACTCATTCTTTTGTAACTATAATACACATCTTTAACATGTCATACAATTCAATTGATTTCCAAGCATTGTCGAGCTTAACAAAGATGTCCTAACACATATATACTTATTGCAAAACTAGGATTTACATGAAAAGATTAACATCAACTTAGTATTACACTTTGATGTTTTATCATGCCAAGAAAGTCTGTTAATTTTTCACCACACCAACATAGTGAACATTTGGGTTAATCTATGTTATCATTGACGAAAGTTTCATAGAAGGAAAAAAGAGATCACTAAAGATCTTAAATTCCAATAAGATATAGTAAAAGAACATGGCTGCCATGCCACAACCATGTGTAATACACTCAATAGCTTTACTCTTTCATTTTTTAAATTTTCATAACAATGATCATGCCAAAAAAAACATACTTATACCACTAATAGAGCAGTTAAACTATTGAACATTTTGTTGTATTCCACATGCTCTATCTCAATTAAGCTTGTCATGTTATTAACAAATTAGTACTTTATTTGTTTTAAGAATTTACAACATTTTCCATTCCAAGAATAAAGTTATTTTGCATAAATGGTGACATAATAGGAAATTTATTATAATATATTGTGCTTTTAATGGCAAATTATGTCTAATTTAATAGAGAATTCATATTAAATACAAATGTTCTAAGTTTAACAATTGAATCCACATGTACATTAATAACATAAAGCTGCCAATGCAACCTTATAATCATGACATGACCTTTTAAATTTTTTTTATAAGACTATAGTAAGATTAAAGCATTGAATTCATTCAAAGCATTGCAAGCATATAAAACAATGGAGTTCATGATATGTCCAAAAAAAGTCTCTTTAGTGCAACCTTCACAAATATAAATAGATGATGTTTTCATAAAGAGCTTATATTCGTATGATTTAATTTGTGTTCTCAGGTTAGACATTTAGGTATATTTTTGGATAGCTAATCTTTTGAAGGAGATTAGATATGTATTATCACACTTAATTCACCAAGGATTCTGCATGTAATTTAACAAGATAGTCATTTTAATCTTTCCATATGTCTTAACTAGCTTCAATGTGTGATTTCAAAGGTTATCCTATTTTATAACCTTAATGTAGGACATCACCAATAGAAAGGACTTCTTTTGTCATGTATGGAGATGATTTTTGTTGTAGGTGATGCTCCTTTTACCTTTGCTTTTCTTAGATTTCCTCCTTATTGTGCTCCATGGGTAGAGTTTTTATTCTTCTCAACCGTTAGATTTAAAGCATTTTATTTTCAACGAATAAAGAGGATTGTAGTTAATTATAAAAAAAAGTTTATTCAGTGTGTACATATTCCTTTAGTATGATAAGGTAATCATACAATATAGTTGTCTAAACTCATATTGGTCAACCAAAAATATCCTTAGATTGTCTTGTTCAACCTATTATCCAAAATTGTATGATGTTTTATTAACCACATAACCATCAATGATTTACAATCCATATTTGTAAGATGTACAACTTCTTATTATATGGTCCTTAGATCTAGTAGCATTTTAATAATTAGAATATTTCACTTCCTTTATTGTTTTGATTGTTTCTTCATTTAAGTATTACTAAAACATACTTTCACATCATTTTTGCCAATATATCCCATTTGTGCATGTTATTAAATTATAACATATCATTTTCAATATCATACTATAAAATATTTGTAGTAGAGTGACCCTGCCATTTCTTCCTCACATCAAAACATGAAACATACAACATATAAACTACAAAATCTTCATCCAAGGCATAACTAGTAGCAAAAAGAATTTACTTAGTAAAAACTTTCATTCATTAATTTATCAAAAAATATAACATGCTTTGGTTAGCTGAATGGAAGTGTAACAAGTATCTCAATGTACTCATACACAAGTTTTATGCCTAAGGATGCTTTATATGTTTAAAGCATAATATCATATCAATAATTCATAGTAGTTCTCATCTTACTTCTTAAGATTGTGTTGAATATGAATGAAAATAAGAGATGAAATGCATTTAATCATATGGGCCCCATAAGAAGATTTAAATATGTTTTAAAAATTTAACATACTAGAAATACATAATGATTAGTCTTGATGGTTGCCAAACCACAAAGAGTAAATTCCTACATGTGCATAATGTGGATGTTCTTATAATATGCCTTATCAAAAAATCATGGCTTTAACTCTTGCAAAGAAATTAATCCTTTCTATTTCAAAACACAATAGCTTACACAAACCTTTAGTAAAAATAGCATACGGTTTTCTCATATAAAATCTATAACTAAGGGTCATAGGTTTAACATTATCAACCAAAGATGTCCGGGGTTACCAAGTTTATTACTTAAGAAGATGTGTAGTCATGTCGAAATATTAAGGAGATGTAGAGCCAAACTTTGGGATTTGAGATCCACATTTAGCTAACATATGAAAATTTAAAAGGTGCTGTGATACATAGAAATTTTTCTTAATTATTAAAAGTGAAATAAGGTAAATTTGATTGTGTAAGGGTGTGTGTGTGTGTGTGTGTATGTGTGTGTGTGTATGTGTGTGTGTGTACATGTGTATAGAATTACATAAGAAAGTGATCGGTGGTGATATGATAAGGCATCATTATCACATTAGGTATTTTTTAAGGAATAATCAAGCATGGATGAATGTTTCCTACACTAAACGCTAATAACATGGTAGAACATAATCATGGGTTGACAACATTTTGGTGAATAGTGGCATGCAATAAGAAATATATGCAGCTTCCACAACTAGTTCATGAAAACTTGAATTGTAGGTTTATGCATTGTGACTGAAAAATCGTGTTTGTCATTTTTAACAATATCACTTAAAAAATTAAGAAAAGCCAAATGATGATGAAGTTAATCTAGCTCTACTCATACTAAAACAATACACTTTCAAAATGCTAATAATAATTCATTAGTCATTTGAAAACTAACCCCTTCTAACTTCAACAATTCCTAAAAATTTGAAACGAACTCCAATTCAAATGAAATGTTACAATCAAACTCATCTTATGTGCTCTATTTCATTTTGTCTTAATTTTCATATTTGAACAACTTTATTTTGTAAGTAATTTTGCACACTTTACTAGTTAGATAAGTTGAGAAAATATAAGATGTTTAAAAATAAAGCTTTAAATAGTTTTTAAATTTTAACAATAAATGAGTAGCCAAAATTATGTTAATAATGAATGTCAAATATAGTGAAAATAATTAAAGTTTAATAAAAAGCAAGATATTATTTTCAAAAAATATGTTATAAATTTGTATGCTTCGATGAAAATTAAAACATATTATAAAGTTGTTGAAGCACACATGCATAACAAATCATAATGTTTTTTTTGATATTGTTTTCATCGATAACATGTTATCTCCAATATTGTGTAAATATGAAAAAAATATTGAGAAACTTAAACATTTAAATAATTGAAATTTTTAATATACTACATGAAAGCATATTACTAGAAATATAATTATGATAATTATATTAATAACGGCATAAAAACTTTAGAATAATTAAAAATTAAAAGCACATTGTAATTTCACTTTTGAACATTTAAATGGTTTGTTTAATATTTTGGTTAAAAATACCATTACTATCAAAACATAACAAAGCAGTCGTGATAGATAACAAGTTATATAATTGTAAAGGTTTTGTAAGTAGAAAGCAAATAAAAAATATAAATATTTGAACATTGTGCTATGACAAAAAATTTGAAAAAAAACATAAACATTTGAAATTCAAAATTGCCATATAAATGTGTAAAAATGAGAAATTTTTAAGAAATAATAACTTTCAATTTTTAAAACATAATGGGATTAAAAATAAATGAGAAAATCCTAAGAGAAATGAAAGTAATTTTTTTGAAAGAAATCAATCCAAATATAGAAGTGTAAAAAATTATATCAATGAAAGGTACTTTAGATGTTCAAAAGAATGGACATGATATATGGAAAAGAGGTATATTAAAAATATTTTTTCTTTTATTGGAAATATAATAATTATAAGATTTAATGGAATTATTATATTAAAATAAGAATTCACAATATTCAACATATAGAATAATTTATGTTAATCTGATCACGAATTATTCAGCCATTAATGAATATGTTTTTTTAAATAAGAAAGATAAGAAATATAAAAAGTATAATGTTAAAACTTATCATTGTAATTAAAAAACCTCGATGCATAAAATAAAATTGCAAATCTTAATAAAAGTGAAATAATGTTAATTACTTCCAAATACTAATGTTTTTTTATTACATTTATTTTTCTAGTTTTTATGAAATAGATTACATTGTTTTTAAAAAATTTTAATCACTTTTTTAAAAAAATGTTATTAAAATTTTTATATGGCTTAGGTATACAACAATTATTTTAAGGAATCTCATCAATGTAAATTTTTATTGAGATTACTCTCAGATTTTAAATAATTTAAATGTTCTTCAACAAAAATTATTTTTATTTACTTCAATATTTTTTATTATGTATTTTTTTAATGCTAGTATAACTAAAATATTCATTAACAACAAAATTAAGAAAATTACTAAAATAGGAAAAACCCTTGACTATTTAAACCATTTTATAACTCAATTTCACATAATTGTTGCCTTTTCTATGTTTGTTTGAAAAATTCTAGAAGTTAAAACCATTGTTTTTATAAATTGTGGACAAAACCGTTTAGTAAATAATTTGAAAAATGCTCTATTTTAAATAATTTTTTAACATTATAAAAAATTAAATTAAATGAAAAGACAATTAGAATTTCATAAATTTGATGAAAACACACATTAATATTGAATAATAAAAAATATTTTAATGCAAATTGAAATATATATATATATATATATATATATATATATATATATATATATATATATATATATATATATAAATGATATTTGAGAATCTTTTATAAAACTTTATTTACATGATGTATTATTATAGAAATATATTTGTTCTAATAAGTTAATAAATATAAAAAAATAAATTATCAAATTCTCTAAAATTTCTCCAAAATTAAAATATCAAATTAAAATTAAAATTTTTAAATAATGTTGTTATATTTTATATTTTGCAAGGAAAGAATGATTTTATTAAGGACAAATAAATCTACAACAAATATTTCAAATATTTTTTGTAGTATTAAATTTTGAAAATAGATTATTCGCCATATTTAAATAGATTATTTACGTTTTTATTGTGTTTTACATATACATTATATATTTTGCAAATTATCATTTAGGGTTAATTTTTTTAAATGTAACACATGTTCTCTTAACAATTTTTTTTGTTCAAATATTTTTTAAAAAATATTTATTTTTAATTCAATATTTCTTTCATATTGGTATTTTGGTAATGCAAATTTTACTAACTCAAATTTTTTTGAAAAAAAATATTTTCTTAGTTTAAATGTGCAAAACTTTGAACAATTTAAATTTTTAAAGAAATAAAAGTAACTTAAAACTTTTATTATCTATGTTTTTCTGACATATTTTAGCTCTAAAAATAAGTTTTTCAGTAATTGTTTACCATGACTACAATTATTTTAGTTGTTTCCACTCTATTTTAGTAAATCGTTTATAAATACAGCCATTTAAAAATGTTTACAAAAACTAATAAAGTAAAAAAATTAATTTTTCAAACTTTAAGAAAAAAAATTTATTCCACATATTTAATGAAAAGTTTCCTCAATATTACAATAATGAAAGATTCGAAAATGTAAATTTAAAGGTTAATACAAATTATAAAAATAGAATTTTGAGGTACAATTTAAAAATATTTTTGTCTGAAGGAATTTCTTATAATCTTATTTACATAATATATAAGTAAAATATATTTTATTAAATAAATGTTAAATTTAAAAAATATGAATTATCTTAATAGTTTCTTGCAAAAAATATATCGTAAACACGAAAGAAAATTCATTAAGATTGGAAATAAATTTCGTAATTTAAAAAGGGCATGCATAGTTGTTATCTTTTACAAAAATGCATTGAAAGTGTTAACGATTATATGCATAACACTGAGATTGTTTGAGTAATCAAATAATAGCAAGGATTTCACTTCCAAAAAGAATGATAAATAATTATTAATAAATTTAAATGTTTCAAATTTTAATGATTTTTTTTATATAATAAATTCACATATTAAGCTCAATGTAAAACACAAAATAACATGGATAGAAAGCATAAACCAATAAAAAAGAAAGAAAATTGTCAAAATAATACCTCATATATGATATTTAAGTAATTAAATAAATTAATTCCTAAACATTTGCTAAGTATTATAAGTAAAATAAAAATAAATTCAAATAAATAATATGTAAGAAATTGTTATATAGAACATATATTTATTATTTGGCAAAAGAACACTATTTATGTAGTATAATGATATGAAAACTTATTTTAAAAAGAAATTGAAATTTCTATAATGCGAATTAAATATTAATTGAAAATATAAATGAAATTAAAAATTATTAGTATATTAATAACTTATAAAGTAATTAATAAAGCTAAAAATTTTGAAAGATTATATTTTGTGTAAAACATCAATAATAATTTATCCAAAAGTAAAAAATTGAAAAATTAAAATGTAGAATAAAAATAACATAATTATCATTATTAAGTCATGTTATGCACATTTAATAATGTGTAACTATATATGCATATATATAAACATATTTCTTTAATAGGGAGAATTCTATATTAAAAGAGAAGGATCCAAACAATGGCTTGTTTGAAATGGTGTTAAAAGATTTGAAAGAAAAGTTTACTAGTGTATCTTCATGCGGGTTTACTTAGTATTCTTATCCTCTTTCATATGTACCATTTCATGTTCCTTCATTTACTCATATGAATAGAAACAATAATATTGCGCATGCAGATTCTAATGTAACATATCATTTGCTAAAAAAACCTTGCATTATTATTTCACATGTGACTCACTGGCATAAAGTGTGTTGTCGTTACTTGTATAATAATGTATTTAATATTCTTAGTAAAATAGCTAAAAGTATTTAGAACATGTTTCTACATAGCTTGAAATCAAATGTTAGCTTACTTAGAAGAGGTTTATAGAAATATAAGAGCGTAAAGGCTAATGATTATGATTATTTTTTATTTGTTAATATGAAGAACCAGATTCGGACAATCTTTTACTTTGATTGTTAATTTGTTGATATGAGTAATATGAATCTATTTTGTGTGCCATTGAAGTCACGTACACTTTGTTTACTTAATGATCACATGTGAGTTCAGTGAAACTATTTTTTGGAATGATGAAAGCTATGACTTCTAGAGATAGATTTAAAGAATTTCATCTTGAAGCTTAATGTGAGAGATGGTGTTCATACAGATTAACATCTTAGATGATTTCATCAAATTTTTTGACACAAGGATTAGTGTGTAAAAAAAAGATATTTGTTAAAAAGTGAAATGAAGTTTGAGAAATTTCTTTTTATTATTTGTCCTATTATAGTTGGATTTTACTAATGCATTATGATATCATATTGTTCTTATGAAATCACTACCTATTGAAATCTTTCACAAACATACATTTTTTTAGGTATGATTAAATCTTTTAAGAGATCATGAAAGATGTGAAATTGATTGCTAGAATGTAGGGAGAGCTTAAGCTCAATTTTATGGAGATATAAAATGTATATCTATACCCTATTAAAACATTCAATTGTTTTGGTTAAAAGTTTAGTTCATTGGATAAAAGTTAGAATTTTGTTGTTCAACTATGAAAGAGATTTAGGGTGTTCAAATTGAATTCCTTTATTATTTAATATCATTATGTTAAATATGCATATAATTTCTATAAGTGAACCCTCATTGCTCATGTAGCTATAACTAATAACAAGTGATTTAGTGATTAAGAATTAGTATTTCTTTGAATTTGTTGATGCATAGCCATTGTTCTATTATGTATCCTTTCATCTATTCAAAATTAAAAAAGCAGAGAAGCATTGATTAGCATCTTTTACTTTATGAATTGGATTTAATTTGACTTCTCTCAAAGGAATTACTAAAAATATATATAAAGAAAATGATAGATTTCCAAATCATTATCAATATAAAACTAAATATAAAAAGAATGCATCATGGAGTATTAGTATTAATTTACTTATAAATGATTATTCATATTTCTATTATAAATCTTTGATGGTATCCAAGCAAAAGATATGGCTTAAATGGACAATCAAGGAGTGATTGATCAATTTATTGCTAGAGTAGCTAACCATGTGGAGTCCATTTCCAAAATACCTAAAATAAATGTGAACACCAACCCATCTGAGTTAATGTTTTACAACCATGATGTGGCACTATGGAAACACAGTTTGGCCAACCTCCTATTAGGGTATGATGGAAAAATAAGCACTTGCTACAGAGGATGCCTGTAACCACCATTCCCCTTTCTATGGAGAGAACTTCTATTCTTTCAATGCTGATGTAGGGGACATGTAGATTTGTAATGTAAAATCCCAATGTTTGAATGTGGGGGCCTATTTTAATGACATAAACACATGTTAATATATGACAAAATTATGTTATGCATAATAATTAATCGACTACAATGATCATTGATTTTCTATGCATTATAATTTTACTGCTTGTAAAAATATATATTTTTTATTTCAATTAAAAAGAAATTCTTTCAAAATTAAATAAAATAATTAACATTTGAATTTTTTTTTTAAAAAATAGGATGAAAACAAATTATGTTTTAAAAATGAAGAAGAAAAAAAAATTCACTTAAGCACTCGCATGCTCCAAAGCCTAATAAAACTCATTCCAATTCGACCAAACTGTTAGGCAATAAGCCATGAGGAGCTAGGGGTTAAGAAATAAGATGAACTGACTCGAGTCAAACCTAAGTCTCAATCATGACACAACCCTATATGGCTTACATTAAATGGGCTAAGCAAAAAACTCCTAAGCTTAATAAGCAGAATGAGCCAGGACAAACTCATGGAATATGAAGTTATATATAGGTTGGGTTGGGCTCATATATATATATATATATATATATATATATATTCATGCAAGTCACTTGGGTCATGACTTCCCAAGAGGACAAAGTGGTAGCCAACACCATTAGACTCACATATATGCTTAGAGGAAGTATTATAATTTCTAAGCATCATGAACAAGCCTATAATGTGGGCTGGAACATAAGCATTATTGATTTTCAGAATAAGGCAAAATAGTATCGCATGATAGTGCAATTTGGGATCAAATGTTCATAAATATGACTATTTTTTTAAAAATTTAGATTCCATCAAACCATCATTCTAAGATGCTTAATCAAATGGATGACATCAGTTTTGTCATTTTTATTAATAGTTTTCATAATATCACTCATTTATTTAACATAATCATATGTTGGACATTTCCTCCACACTTATGAATAGTGCATATGACTTGCCCATCCATTCATAAAGTTCGAACCAATCCATGGGATTATCTTAGTTGTACTATAGAACATCGTCACCATCCATCTAGCATGCAAGATCTGATAATCTAGATCAAACCCCATTTAAATTTAATTTTAACTTTTTATTTGGTATTTTGATGAAGTGGCTCTTTTTTTGTCTACTCATACTAGATAACAATCATTGTTCGTACTCACATTCAGCATTTGAAAATGCTGCTTGTGTTTGTTTAAAACTCCAAAATGCTAATGGCACATTTGGGTGATCATTCCATTCATTTAAAAAATTATTTTATTCTAGAATGTTCCAATATAAATAAAGTAGCCATAGTAGGTAGAAGATTAATGATTTCAACATGGCTAAATCTATATTTTTCGAAGTGAATATGCAAAACAAAAAATTACAATGTCATTTTAATTCCCTTGCTAGTGCCACATTTTTGCCTCATTTTTTCTCTTTCTTGCATCATAATTTTCTTCGATTATACATGTTATCGATAGTTACTGTAAAATTGATTTCTTTATCCTTATTCCATCTTTCTCTTTTAAAAAATATTGTATTGATACAAAATCTATGTTGATTCTATTTTTCTTGAAAAACATAAATGGTAATTATGTTTATTGGAAACTTTTCATAAGTGGAGTGATATTCTAACATTATATTCATAGACTTCTGTTGTATATTCCTTTAAAATATTGTAAGGGTATGATTTTTAAATATTATCTCTACCCAATACAATGAAAAAGTAGACTTGAAATCATAGTCTGGATGACTTGAGAAGGATGTGGGTATAGGTTAAGCAAAACCACCTAAAAATATTCAATTTTATTTTCTTTGTATTTCTTTAATTTTTTATATTTATCTTATTTGATGATCTTTAATAAAAAACATATACAAAAGAGATTAAAAAATTATATTTTATCAATCTTAAAAATTTTTTTTAAAAATACTTCTAAAAAAAATTATTTTCTTTTTTACATTTTTATTACTCAAAATTTTCAAAACAACAATTTTTTAATTACTAATTTTTTCATTTAAAAAAACATTTTTAATGTAGAAGAAAGTTTAAAATTGTAATTCATCCACTCCACTCCTATTTTTGTGCATTATCTTAGTAAAGATTACAACAAAAAAATACATACATTACTAAGAAATAATTCTCTGTGGCTATGCATAAAGACAAAAAATTTGAATGTTTTTAATATATTAAAAAAATTGATATTTACTTAGATGTGATTTATTGATTTATATTTTAGAATTATAAAATTTAAATTATTAAAAGTATCTTTTGTCAACAAATTATGTAAAAAGCTTTATGTATTGAAGCACTTAATTTATAAAAACATCAAAAATTTTATGACTTATAAAAGACAATTTTATAGAAAAATAAAAAATATATGAAAATGTATTAAAACTTTAAATCAAAATAAAAATCTCACATTTAAAATATTTTACTATGCTTGATATGACACATGTAAATTAGTTCTGTGTTTGAAAAATATCTTATTGTAATACAAAAAAGATTATCTGCTACAACAACAAAAATATGAACACATCAATTTAACAACACTTTATAAGAAAAACAATAAAAGTGTAAAAAAATTTTAGATAAATAAAAAATGTCAAAAATAAATTAAAAATTTTTTGGCAATGTGAAATTTTCAATGCATTTAAAAATATTAGAAAAACACAAAATATTCAATCATTCAGATTGCAAAAGTTTTAGAAAATATATGAAAATGTTAACATAAATCATTTTCTATTAAAATCGATATAATAGTAATAAACCATTGAAATAACAAAAAAATAGTGAATTTTATAATAAGAAAATCTTTAAAATATGAAAAAATACCTTAAATAAAACAATCTATAATGTTAATGTTTACATACAATTATCGAGTTGTTATTAAAATGTTACAATAAAAAAATTATTTAAAAAAATATTAGCACAATAGCTAACATTTTGTCATTTTTAAATTCAAGCTCACAACTAACTTATGAAAAATACCACAAACCATGCAAAAAAATATAAATTAATTAATCTATCAAACTAATAAAAAATCAAAAATTTGAACAAATAAATTGTTTACCAAAAATGTTATTTAATTTCAACATCTTTGTTGCAAAAAGAAAATATATAAAACTTTTACGAGAAGTTAAGTTTTAAATGTTCAAAATGAATTGATTAATATAAAAACATTTTTTTTTATTTAGTGTTTTCAATTTATTGTATATCAAAGTAAATAATCATACTGAGCGAGTGAAAGTTTATTAAGTAGCCTATATAAACATTATCAAAAATAAAAAAAATAAATTTTTTGAAATGAATGTTTTTAATTTTTTAATTTATATCACAAATATTCTTAATATTTGAAGTTTAATAAAAATGTAATATAATTTAAGAATATAACATATTCAAAAATTCAAAAAAAATATTATGAGAAGGATTCAAATTGTTCATACTTAATGGGAGACATGGTAACAAAGAAGAAATTTATAAAAAAAATTAACATTTAGAATTTAAATGAAAAATTCATAAAACTTAAAAACATGCAAAACACAATTACAACAGTAATTTCTTTTATATTAAAGGATAACAATTAAAAATAATGTACTATTAAAAGTTCTTTCATCAAATAATATTATTGTTAATTGGCTACTAAATGCTAAAGGACTTATATTTTAAAAGCTTATTTTTTATTAACAATTAAATAAAAAATTTTGTCTCATAAACATAAAATTTGTAAAAACATAAAGAAATAAATATTTAAAATGAAAATTTAATTTTTTTAGTTAAAAAAATAAATCCTTTTTGCAACTATTAAAAAAAATGCAAAATACTAATTGTTTTTAAATTAAAGATAAACATTAAGTACTACTTATAATTGATCAGTTTTCAATTACACGATATTTTACAAATTAGTTGTTAAATCTTAAAACAGATTAGATTTTAAAAACATTGATTGCAATGAATATTTAAATGAAAAGACAAGTTTCATTTAGATATGATTTTTAAAAATTAAAAATAACATATAAGAAATATAATAAAATATTATAATAATTAAATTATTTTTTATTTCAATATTAATGGCTTCTCTTCATAATATAAGTTGAACTTGTAAAATGTTATAAATAAAACAATTTCAAATTTCAAACATTCATAAAACATCAATATAATGAAAAATAAAAAAATTAAATAATGGGCACATAAATTACTTTTAAAATTTATTCTCATCACTAAAGTGCCATAAATTTGAAAGAAAGAACAAAATAAATAATTTATTTAAGGTAGTACATTTTTATATTATTTAAAATAATGCATAATATTGGCATAAGAATATAATAAAGGGGGATCTTTATAACTTTTTAAAAGACAATTATGTTAAATATAGATAATTCTTGTGATCATTGTTGGGCCTAAAAGGCTCATAAAATGAAGCAAGATAAGTATTTGTAAATGATTCACCTTTGAAAAGACTTACCTAGATATGAAAATTGAACCAAAGGGTGCTTAAGATTGTTAGAAGAAGCAAAAACAATAATTACAGAGTAAGACAATTTCCATTGCTCACATGGATCTATATTAGAGATATAGAAGACTTAGGAACTTATTTTTTATTATCACAGTTTAACTTCATTTATTTATTTAGTTTTTTGTGCTTTTGTGTGATACAAAAACTAAATAAAAAATTGTAATTAGTAAGTCTTTTTATTATTTCTTTCTTTTGTGTGTTAGTTAAACTTTTTTCAGTAGTTTTAGTTGGTTAATAAAAATTTTGAATATTAAGTTTCTTATCATTACAAAAATAAAAGTTTTTAGAATATTTTATATATTATATGGAGTCTATAAATATCATCAATGTCATATAACTAAACAAATTTTTAATTAATTGAAATTATGGCCATAAAGAGTATGGAAGCCTAAAACAAGTGCATTATACGTTTAGAATACGAAGATGCATAGAAGGGTAAGGCTTAACTTATCCATCCTTTTTTCCTCATCTTATTACATTAGCTCTTCCACTATCATCCACTCCATCAATTTGGATATTAAGCAAAAGGAAATAATCTTATTAATGGGTTTTCAATCTCAATTCTCTAAATTTACTTGTGCTACACCCTTAATTCAAAATAATCTAATTGGATGTTTCAATCCTTGCACAACCTTTTAAACAAACAACTCTACCACATGTTGTATTCCATTGTGCAACAAAGCTAGCCACAACATTGAGCAATTCCTTCCAACTTTTGTTCCAGTAAATCATGGTTTTTTTTGCAAAAAAACCGTAAGCATTGAATGGACACTTAAGCAAAATTCATCTAGTCAATCTTGAGAATCAATTTTTCTAATGCATGATTTTAATCTATGATTTAGAAGACTATTCAAAAATAATTTATTAGTAGTTCTTATAAAAGATAATGTATCAACTGTATTATCAGAATGTAGTTTAAATACAAAAAAGTAAATTAAGAAGAGAAGACAAGAGGTCAAGCAACAAAGAGTTAGATCTTAATGGATTTGTACGTCTTAATAGTACATTTTAAAATTTTGTAACATTTGAATTACCTAGATCTAACATTGCTTTTTAATTTGTTGACATGCAAACTAAAAGTTTGCTCAAGGACATTATCTGCAAGAAATCAAATGAATAATATTACAATTATTTTATATGCTTTCTACTTGCTCAAAGTTATTATAATAGATTATATCCTAATTTCATTGCCACTTGTAAGTTTGATAAATAAAAATTTTAGTCTATTCAATTTGTAATACATGGTGTACAAAAACGATTAATATTATTGAGTAATATTTCTTGAATTTTAGCATAAACCCTTTAAATTATTGCCTAATTATTGTTTAATATATTTTCCATTTATTAGAGTCATTGTATAACCTTTGCACACTTCCTTGTTGACCTTTACATGGATAAAGTTCAAACTAAATTTAGTTTTTTCTTACTATTTATTTGAATTACGAACCCTTTAAAAATTTATGCAAACTTAGTTTATGTTTTGTAACTTCATATCTTTCTTTAATGAATTTTTTTGGCAATTAATAAAAATATATAGTTATTTTCTTTAGCAATTAAATTAAATTGTCATTCCACCAAGACAATCAAATGGATCAAGTTGAAATTTAAGAGATGACTTGTAAACATTAGGAATCAAACATGAAATCAAATTAATTGTTTAACAAAAATAGTTGATGATATGAACTTTAAGATAGGAGAGTTTATTGCAATAGACGTAGTAGACAACAAGTAGAAATTGACATTGAACCTGAGGAGCACTATTACAACAAAACCTAAGACACTTAGAATAGATATGACAAGTTATCAATAGTGACAAAATGATAAGGATTATAGTTTTGAGAAAAAAAAATAATGTTAACTAAAGATGGTCCTAGTTTTAATAGAAACCATACCTCTAATAAAATTTAAATCAAACAATGCAATTAGAGATTTTAGTTGAATGTCATAAGTTTGATAAATATTAGAAACTTTGTTTTGAAAAAATAATTTTGTTTGGTCTAGCTATGATTTTTAAGAGCAATGCCTATCTTGTGGAGCAAAGGTTTGCTAGAACATTAATGTAATGGACATTAGTAAAAGGTGTTCTTATGTTGAAGTATTACACTAGTTTTCCTAATAATTATTTTAGTAAATCCCATGTCCTTAAATAAGGTAGTTCTAATACAGTTCAATATAGTAATCTACTTAATGGTATTGTCTATAAGTCAAAATTGTTTTAACCTATTAAAAAATTGTCGAAATAGAGTTTTTATGGAAGTTAAGAGAGATTTTTATAATGATGTTTTCTTGCATGACCCTCATACTTTAGAGAATACATTTTCCTTAACAAAATAAATGGAATGATAATGAAGTCATGCTACGTAATTTAATAAATAAAAATTTAGAGGGTGACATCAAATGCATCAAAGTCTTGTACTAGACGAAGGGTACCACTTATTATAGTAGGCACACAAATAAGAAGAACACAACTGCTAACACTAAGTAGACAAATGGGGTAGTTTTGTAAACAAAAGCATTATCTAATAAATTATATGGTGTTAATATGTGTAAGACGATGTTGGGATTTAAAAAAAAGCGATTATGTAGGTAAGAGAAAACATCATTGGTGATGAACATAATTATGAACTGGAAGTTAGACACATAAATGTCACAAGATTCATGGCTATGTCTTCAAAAAATGTTAAGGAGGCATAAAGAGTTTTTAGTACCATTAATATTAGAAAGAATAATAGGTATGTCCAAGGTGACAAAAATTTCGTGAATGTCATGACAAGAAAAATGATTTATGATGGATTGAAAAAGTTGAACCACTCAAGGAAGGGACTTATAAAATCATGTATTGCCTGATGTTCTCTACAAAGATAACTCATATTTTGTTTGGTAAATCACAATTGTATAACCTAGCATTAATTTGTTATCATATAGAGAGTATTTTTGTTCTTAAATTCAAATGGCACAATATGTGGCTCTGTCACGTGAAGCCTATTTTGAAGCTTCTTTCTCCTTCAACTTATTTTGGATTAAAGTGAATAGCTAATATGAGAAAAAATGGACAGGTTTATTACTTTTCTTTCTATTGAAGAATTCATAGTACAATCATTATGTTGAAAGCGATTGGAAATTTTGTCATATAAGATTTAAGGTAGGAGATTTAATAGTTCAAGAATAGATTTTATACATAATATTTCTTTATTTCTTCATTAAGAAAAAAATCGTCCTAATGCCATATGAGATACAAGTTCCTGATAGAAATTCTTTTTTACTCAAAGAACTTTTTTATGTCACATGTAAAGTGCTCTTGAATTAAGTACCTCTTTTGAGACTCAAAGAATTCTTTGATGTCTAAGCTAAAGAGCATTTGAATGTGTATCTCCTTTAAGAGATATAAAAAATTTTATAGTAATCAAAGTATGATCATAATTTCAAAATTAACCCCATTATAAGATGAAGAAAACAAAAATGCAAAGTTAAATTTGTTAAGCACATGTACTCTTAGGAATTGGCTTTTAAGAGGTCGTTTGAGACATTATGACATTCCCAAATTATTAAAAAAAAGAAGGATGGTAGATGTAGAATAATATATGTTTACACAATAGTTACCAAAAAACTACTATTAAATATAAATTTCTTACTCTTAGACTTGGAGACTTCATTGATTTATTATCTAGCATATGTTATTTAACAAAAAGTGACCTTCGAAGTTGTTATCATCAAATTTAGTTTAGCTTTAGCAATGAATAAGGGAATACTTTCAAAAGACGAAATTTATTTCCTAAATGTTTGCTTGAACCTTTTTAGTTGTCTTATACACCTAATATTTTTTTAGAGTTGTGAATCCAACATTGAAACAATATTTATTAGTAAACTTTTGTGGTGTGCTTTGGTGGTACATTTATTTATAAGGATAATAAAAATTGTCACAAAACTAATTCAATAATGTTCTTGAATTATTATCCAAGAAAAAATTATATACTAATTTGAACAACTATCTAATTAAGCTTACTTAAGCTAATTTCTTAATCTATATAATTTCATCAATAAGCTTATAACCAAATCCAACTAAAATCATAGCTATAGTTTATTATCCTACAACATAATCTTTTAATAACATTAAAAGCTTCTATGGTTTACCTTATTTTTATTAGCTATTTATCATGGATTTTTGCGATATTGTAGCACTAATGTTTGATTTGTTACAATGGAAAAGACTTTTGTGGGTACGTAAGCCTCGTAGTGCATTTGACAAAATTGTGTTCCATATGACTTTACTTTTTTCAATCAGCTAATAATTTAAGGTATATTTGAAGTAGATAATGATCTTTATGAAGCAAGCATTCATGTGCGTTTAAGTCAAGAGGTCAATTCTATGGCCTTCTTTATCAAGAAACTAAATGTGTTAAAACAACCAAGTGCTATCTTTAAGGAAGAATTGCACCTTATAAGAAAAACTTTGAGACAATTGTTGGAGTGTTTACTGCACTATGAGTTTAGCTTTAATACAAACCGCTAAGAATTGAAATTTGTAAATATCTAAAAAGATAGAGCTGCAAAATTGATATAAATTTTATAACCTTTTCCTTTGTTGTGAAACAAAAAATAAAAGTTTGTGACAAATCATAACATGTTCCATGTTTGATTAATTTGATAATTTCATTTCGAGAATTTGTTAAAAATAGATTTAATAAGATTAAAGAGTTTTTTTTAAAATATCTAGATTTAAATTCAATGTAAGTGTCAGTTAAAAAAGGTCATCTGTCGAAGTAAATTTCATATATTGTAGGAGTATTCACCTAGAGGAAGAAATTGTTTTATAACACAATCTTCCAAGAGAGAAGTTAAAATTTCCAAAATGCACTTAGTAATTGAAGCAAGGCATTTCTGACAAAAAAACTATATCATTATTTGAATCAAGATGTTTTATTTTTATAATTAGTAAGATATGTTTGAGGATTAGGTTTCTATTACCATAGTTATACGTACTAAGAGAAATTAATTATAATTCTAACTTCTATGAATTTCCTTTCAATTTATTATTTTGATGTACTATTAATGCTAAGGATTTTGCATTCTTTAAAGGCATTTGTCGTGAATAGAATTCAAATGTTATGTCTGGTGTAGACGATTCAAAAGTTTTTTTTGATGCCAATTGATTTTCGTTTTGTTGGAAATTTTTTTTTGAGTTTTTTGTAGCGCATAGTTTGAAGATTAGATGGAAAGATTTGCCACCTTCAACAAACACATTAATGATTATCGATGATTTGTGAAAATCAATAATTTACCTACCTGAAATCTTGGATTTAAAATATATTGAATGGAGCTTTTACAAGTAATCTTCATGTAAGAAGTTATGGAATAAGATATTGTAGATGATTCGCAAGAGTAAAAATTTTATTTAAATTTTTAGATTAAGTTGAAGGATGATTTAGATTGCCAGAGAGAGCATAAAAGCCACATAATGGATGGACTTGTTACTATGGCTTAGATTAAGGAGTAACAAAAATATAATGAAAGAACTAAGATGCCTTTTTTAGGATAGAGATTTACATCTACTAATTTTCTTTTTTGCTATGGTTTTGTGTTAGATAACTATTCAACTAAAATCTGTGAAATTTTAAATGAGAAAAACCTTTTTAGAAATAATCATGAGCCATTGTGAGAATATCATTTAAAAAAGCTTTACTAACAAATAACAACACTCAATTTTAATCCTTATTTATGTCCCTAAGTAATGAAAGAGCCATTTTTATAGTGTCAGGCTCATGTGTTCCAGTAGAGTGCTCCTCTATCCTAAAGTCTTTAACCTTTGCCAAAATTATGCACCGTTATCTCTAGTTAAGAAACTGCATTATAGGTTATTAGCATGTGTAGTACTCATAAATGTATGCTTAAGAACGTATTAAATGTGCATTTAATCATAACAATAAGCAATTAATCGTTATGTTGTAATTAAAATCTAATGTTTATTTTTGGTATCATAGGATCAAGCATTCTCTCCTATTTTCATGTTAAAGAACTTTGCATGCGTGAGAAACAGCATATCCATGTGAAGAAACAATTCTATATTATAATAATATTTTACTTACGAATAAATTAGCAACAAAAACATGGTTGCCACAACCATTAATGAAATAAGCAATACAATAGGTATGCTAGCATTCGTTTTGTAAAGCCCTTTTCTCCATATGTCAAATGCTAAAACCTATCTTTCTTTGTTCCACTAAAACACAAATCCTTATCCCTTCTTATCGTTATCACAATTTTGATTAGAAGACACTTCAATTATCATTGCATGTCCCTTATAGGTAATGAGCAATGATTTGCTTATGACGCAAAGTTAGATTTGTAAGTGAATCTCTCTAAGAAGGTAAATACACTAGAACCGTAATTATGAATTTTAGCAAAATGAAAGCAAATCACATAAACCTTTTACTCCATAAAAGATGTCATTGTTTATTCAGGACTTGATAAATAATGATACAATTTGTCGACATGTCATTAAATGCAAATTTTTTTAAAAACCATCTATATTACAAATTTTTTTTTTAAAAAGATATAGCTCATATTTACACTTGATTTTGGTAATAATTGCTAAATTAAGATATTTGGCAATAATATATGACTATTTTATGATACCATTTCTTATATCTCAAAAAATTCTATTCCCCTAAAAAATTTGCAATAATATTATATATAGTTATTACAATATTTAAAGGGTATAACACTTAGTAAAATTAGTTGATAACAACTACTTATGAGCACTAGCTGACCTTAAAACATGACTACAAAATGAATGATAAATCGATCTTGATGTGATGTGATTTAAAAAATGATTGTTTCTTTATTATGAGATTTTTCAAAGAAGTAATGACAAATGCATCACCTTGAATGAATTTATCATGGACTACTAAGTTATGATTGATGACAACTAAATTATGGTATGAGATACCAATTCTTAAGTGAAATCATATCACTTCTTAAGAAAACATTATTCTGTGGATTATGAGCTATATTAATTCAATGTCTTTTGCTAAAAAAAAGAGTTTTACATTAATATGGAGATTCTCTTTTATTATATGGTTCGATGATTCTTTATGTTAACATTTTCATGAATTGAGGAATATAGAATGGCCAATTTTCAATGAATTCTCAATGTGAAGATTTTTAAGAATTAGTAAATATGATATCCATATATAGAGGGTTTTTGAATTATGACAACTGAAAATTTAAATTACCCAAAAATTATAAAGGAATAATTTAGATAATCATATTTTCTATTGCAATATTTTCCTTAGAAAATGTTGTTAGAATTAACTAGTTTTGTAGAAGGGCAAATATCCAATTGCACAAGTATTTTTACTTTGTCTGACATCTAATTTAGACATATAAGACAACTAAATGCACTAAATCCACTTGAAAAATAAATCAACCAAAAAGCCACATTGGAACAAAATATCATTCAATAATTATCTCAAAAGACAATAAATATTAGCCATATTAACCTATAATAAAGGTCTTGAAGGGGCATGAAACCTTGCCAATGGGAGCATAAGATACTAGACCAAAAGATCCTACAAATCATAGGACAAAAGGCCAATACAAAGCTTACACTTAAAATTTTGATGATTTATTTAGAGGTATAGTAGTTGTATGATCCTCAAATTGAATAGTGTTTTTATAAATAATTGAGTAACATCTACTTTTAGTACTTTTAAAGAAAATTTTATCTAGTTGTGTGGCCATTGCAAAGCATTTTAGGGCATATATGAGGTGTTGAAAAGAATGTGAGAAGGCTAATGAGCAATTGAACATCTCTATGAAATGCTACCCATCAAGATCTAAATTTCTAAAGAAAGGAAGGTGAAACCATGAGGGGTTCAACACATATAATATTCTACACCTTCTTTTGACACTTCATTTTTTGAAGTAAATTAAAACTGTCTCTTGAATTTATTTGTTACTTATATCGTACTTTTATTCAAACTAAAAAAATTGTACTTTAAGGTTTTTTTTGTGCTATTACAATATTAATAGGACATCCAATTGTGAGCATTGTGTTAGTGTTTTTGTGCTAGTTATGATTGACACCAAAAAAAATGATAATTAGCTCTGATAGATTTAGTATTTTTGAGGTGCATTATCTAAAACATTTAAGAAAAGTGATATCTAAACAATACAATGGTTTTGTTTGCCTTCAAATAATCATGTAATGATAAATAGTTCAACAAGTAGATGCAGTTAAGCAATAAAAATTAAGAATTTGGAATACATGATGCCCTCAACATTACCTTCAACTTCATTAAGAATTAACTTGGATTTAAGGGGTGCATGGTTTTCATTTTAAGCATTTAGTATAGTTAAGTTTGAATATATTCAAGACAAAATCAAAGATCGAATAATTTTTATAATTTACGTCAAAACCCTAACAACCATAAAAATTGATGCATTTTATTTAGCACTATTTTTACTATTGGATAGCACAATTGTTAAGCATGTCAGTAAAAAGCTTGTCACTAACACCAATAAAATTTAGGAGCTAAAACTAACAAATGTAAACCATTTATTATGTCATTGATTTAAGTATAACATAACGCTTATGGAATTTGAAATGTCCATGAATATTAATCAAGTTTAGCCTTATCCCATTGCACCTATAAATAATGATTTCACAAAAGATAAATCCTTATTGTTTTGCTGTGATAATGAACTAGAAAAGATTTTAATAAATAGGATCAAAATAGGATCAAGCATACCAAATACATTCAAATATTTCTAAGATATAACATTTAAAACTCAATGATTATTAAACAAAATAAAAAAATCTTAAATTATTTTTAAGTTAAAAGAAAGATTTTATGAAATAATGTTTAACACTATAAATTTAAAGTAACAAAATTCCTTTAAGATATTGTAATAAAATCAATAACAAAATGATGAAGTAATCAAATAATGTTATTTCCAAAGAGTCAAATGTTGTAGCAAATGTAGTTATTATTCGAATTTCTTATTGGTAACATTGCTACATCCATTCTAATCAACAATATTTTCAAAATCCAATTCTTCAGATTGAACTTATATTGGAAAGATATGATCAACACAATTTCAATTTTTGATAAACATTTTAAAATGTATAAAAACAAATAATAAGATTTTTTTGGAATTTATAGATAAATAATTCTTATAAATTCTTAAAAAAATTAAGAATTGAATTCATGGCATATTTTGAAAATCCTTTCAAAATAGGGACTAGTGTTAACTGACAGAGCTATTCAAATTCATTGGTCTCCTAACTCCATAATAATTTATTTTTGCTAGGAGAATGTTAGGGATGCTTAAGTAGGACATAGCTCATAATTAAATGAGTGTCCCCGTAGGTCATTAATATAAAGACATTCCTACATCCCTTCCAAGGCTTTGCATTTAGAAAATTCAATGGGTTCTTCAGTTGTAGTGCAAAAGATGAAAATTGATATTACAAAATTAGTTACTAATTATGATAGATGCAATTAAAATAAAAACTTTAATATGTACTATATTATATGTTGTATGAGAATCAGAATTTAATGAAGATGCTATATTTTCATACAAAATAAAGAAATTCCATTTTTCTTGTATGTTCATATGTTGGCAAGATGATGCAGAAGTGCATCAATGTTAAGTTAAAGTAATAAATGTTAACTTTCATAAAACATAAAATATGAATAATTACCTTGAAGAAATGTTTCTAAAGTCACTTTATTTTCTTTTTTCATGTTATGACTTAGAGTAATATTATGGAGGTAATAATGTAATGGTGACCCTTCAATTGTGTATGAAAAATAATTTTCAAACCACCTTTTTTTGTCACATAGCTAAGAAAAGGAAAGCATTAAAAAAGATTTTATAATAATAGAAATACCTTCCAAAGTTATAGATTATCAATTTGTATTCATAAAATATGTCTATTTTTCACTAACATACAGTATATTTTGGTTAAATTATTTCATAAGTTGTTAAGATAGCACATTAAGAAAAGCTTTATAAATAGAGCTTTGTGTATAAAGTGTTATAATAATGTATAAAACATTCATTTCAACTATCTAAAGTATGTAGTGGAATAGAGAGTGTTTGTTGTTCTTAGCAATGAACCCAAGAATTACATAAAGTCAATATCATTTATCATGTAATATGTTTTGTTAATTTTGATTTAAGTGCTTTAGAAAAGTCAAAAAAATTTTACCTATGTTACATTAATAAAAATATATAGTTTCACATGAACAAATTGAAGACAAATGAGCAATATTGTTTTATCATAAGTTTAGTTCATTTTCCATAAGTAAAATAATGTTTTGCCACATTCTAGAATATTTTAATATAGCAACAAAGGAATTCTTTTGGATTTTTAAGCCATTGAATGTTATTCTATAATGCTATAAAAGGTACAAAACTTAGAAAAATTTAAATAAACATTTGTAGATCACTTACAAGATTTTTTTGGTTAAATGCCTTAATTATCATTGAAAAATGGTAAATAAAAGGAATGGTTGTACCAACAAGATATTCCATTTTATTTCTTAGTCTTTCAAGCTAGAATTTCATAGAAAAAACATTGATATCTCTTCCATATTGTTTTTTATTGATCCAACGTGCCACTTTAACTTGCTAACAGTAATACAACTTTTTATTTGTAATCATTATTTTTTTCTTTTATCTAATTATTAGACCTTCAACTTTATGACTTATTCTCTTGATACTCAAATAAGGTTTGTTTCCCTATGATTGTATAATCCAATTATCATATCATGCCCTGCTTAGCATACACTAAATAAAAAGAGATAGACAGCCCAAAAAATTCTTTTATTGTAGAGTCCAAGATTTACTATTAAGTATGATAATTCAAAGCTTAAATTTTAGCTTAAGAATTATTTACATCAAGGAATGAATATTAATTTTATTTAGTAAATCATGGTTGCATGAGACGAAAGGACTATCATCATTTAGACGTTAGAGTATTCTTTAAAACTTATAGCATAGTCTTAGCCTTAAAACTTGTTCAAGGATGTACCATTTGTATAATTTAAGCACGATAATACCCATAAGTTAGCCATGTGAACACCTACTATAAGGCCTTTTGAGGTTAGCATTGTTCGTCTTCATTATGTTTAGCTAAGGGAGAGTTTAAAAAAGCTTTTGAAACTTACTTAATACAGAGGACTAGAAATGAGATTCATAGATTAAAGAAACGATAATGGGTTGTGAATGACCATCGAAAGAAGTGCCTTTTTAAAAAACAAAGATTGATCTATTTTGAGGTAAGGGTGATAGTATTCCTAATGGTCGAACTAATTTGAGGAAAATTAACATTTTGAAAGTCATAAAAATTATTATCATGGTAGTTGGATCCTAAAAGAGTTTTGAGAAGATTGGTTTAGAGGTGTGTGAACAAGGAGCCTAAAGGTGTTATTGTGCATCAAATAAAGAGAAATACATGCCTATTACATAAGACCTCTTAATTCTCTTGGAATGCAACTTTTATGTAGAATTTATCACACTAACTCAAAGCTTTACTTTTTTGGTTACATAGCAATGTAACTCAAAATCTCCTCTCATATAACACCTACATTGCCTTGACTTGGTTATATAAAATCTCCTCTCATAAATTCTAAAAAAATAATCTCATTAATATTAATCAAATATATGTTAAATTTGAAATTCGATATATTGAGGTAAAGTAGTATAATTAAACAAAAGAATAATTGAGGTCATAAGATAAGAGATTAAAAGTTACATAGTAATATTTTCCAATCAAAGAAAAAAAATTGATGAAATGGCATGAATTACACATTTTGTTGTATTCCACGAGGGAATGGAGATCACATTTTGAATATTCAATCTTTAAATAAACCATAAATCGAAATACCTCATAAGGCATGCCTGTACTTATGGTCATTAAATTTTTAAAATTTTAAAAATAAATATTTAAATAAATAGAGATCTTGAAGATGTGTCAAACATTATTTATTTTACCTTATCAGAGATCATAAAAATAACTATGAATTAGTAAACAAAATAAAGATAAATAACTCCACATTATTTTTTATAACATTAGAAAATATATATCAAAGCTAAAGTTATATAAATGAAAATTATGTAGTATAAGAAAAGCAAATAGATGATACAAGAATTTTAGTTTCATTTTAATATAATAAAATCAAAGGAAACAATTTGAAGAAATAAGATAAAATTTTTTGGAAAGTTCTATTCCATGATATTAATGAAATTTACTATAATATCCTCAATGGTCACACTAGATCAAAAATTAAATAGCTAATTAATCATGCTAAACAATAAGAAAATCAATATTAAAAAAATTTAAAAGAAACTATTTAGTTGGATAGATCCTGTGACATTAGTGCAACGACATATCTTTCGTCGCAATCAAACTTGGTTTGGCAATATTATGAATCACAAAAATAAATAAGACTAAAAAATAATAAATTTATATTTTAATATTATGTGAATTTTTGATACTAAAATAAAGAAAATTGAATCAATCTAATAAAACCAATTCAAGATAAAATATGTGATCAAATGTGATAAATTATATGATAAACTTACATTCCAATGTACAACATTGATTGTAGCATCCCTGGTCATCAAATAAGGTTTAAATCAAAAAGTCTCATTAGACATCGCGAACCAAAAGAAAAAAATATTTTAAAATTTAAAATGGAGATTTTTTTGATAAAGCTCTTTAAATTAAGTCGAACAACATTTGTTCCTTCTTGATCAAACCTAGTTTGGAATTTTTATGAATTATCAAAGTAAGTTTGTATAAATACTTATAAATTATTTCTTAAATAATAAGTAAATATATATTAAATATGAAATGAAAATTTTAAACCACTATAAGGTAACAGAAAGAAAATGATGAAAAGTTAAACAAGAGGAGGTTAGAGTAAGAGAGTAATATAACAAAATAAAAGAAAACATTTAAAGGCATGACATAAACTATATCAAAAAGTTACATTAAAAAATATTATAAATATTTAGTGTAAAAATTAGAATCATCAAATGAAATATAAATCTAAATATCTAATAAAGGCTTTCAAAACTACAAAAAATAAAATATTTCAAAATATACAAATAAATATTTAATGAAATAGGGCTCAACAAGTCAAGTCGAAATGCATTTGTATCCTATAAATTGAATCTTTTTTCGAATTACTTAAAAAAGAAAAGAAAATGTTGACAAATAAAAGTGTAGTATTACTTAAATATTAATAAAATATATGTTTAATATGAAATAAGATATATTAAAGTAAAGTAATATAACCAAACCAATGTAATATAAAAGTGAGACAATAGGAGAATTAATGTTCCATAGTAATATAACTAAATAAAAGTAAAACATTTTGATGAAATGACATATATTACATGAGAAAGTTGCATTACATGTGAGAAAGGTGACAAAGTATAGCATCTTGAATTATCAAAATCTAATATGAAAAGAAATGTCATATAAAGCATGTTAAATCCATATGAAATAATACATTTAAAAGTATAAAACTAAATTTGTAACTTTGTAGACCTTATTGGGATGAGTTTAATCATGTTTCTATCATGACCATTGGTACTCATTTGGAATTATTATAAATTACCAAAGTAAATATAATTAAATAATTTGAAATTTTTTTATATTATGTAAATATACACTTCAATTAAAATAAGATAAATTAAAGTAATTTGAAATAACTAAACCATAAAGTTCAAAAAGTTAGATGAGAATTGAACATGATTCACAATAATATAACATAGTCAAGGCAAAATCTTTTGATCAATAAGATTAATTATACAACAATGTTGCATTCCAAGGTAATAAAAAGATCAAGTATATTGCCCTTGACCATCAAAATAAGGTATGGATTGAAACATTTCATGAAACATTCCAAATTGTTAAGAAGTGAATATTTAAAAAATATAAATATAAATTAATTTCTTAGAGCACGTGGGTGACTCAAACAACATCTCATTGTCTAAAATTGAACCTCATTTTGAACTAATATGAATTATTAAAATGAATTAGAAAAAATAATAAATTGCAATTTAAATATTAAGAGAATAGATTGAAGCAAAAGTGAGATAACCAATTTAAAGTGAAACATTTGATTAAATGAAACAAATTGTACAAAAAAGATACTGTCCAAGGTATTTCGAAGATTGAGAGCAACTTCCTTAACCATCAAAAAATTTACAAGTTCAAATTCCACATAAAGCTTGTCCAATTAATAAAAAAAGTAAAATATTTTAAAAGAATTGTTAAATAAAACTTCTCAAGAATAGCTTTATGACATTTGTCTTATCTTGAATAGTCCACATTTGAAATTTCAACAAATCATCATTATATGTTATTATTATTTTATACAAAATATATATTAATGCTAAAATAAATGCAAAATAAAGCAATGTAATATAACAAAAATAAAGTGATGTAAAAGTCATATTATAAAACATATAGAGTTGGTTAAAAATATTACAAAATGATAGTAAAAAGTTTTAATAAATGAGAGGAATTGTGTGATAAAATTCAATTCCAAAATACACATCAGATTAAGAGTTACATTATCATTTGCAAAATAAAAAAATAAAATAACTTGTAAAGTGATCCAAAAAATCAAGAACATAAAATATATAAAAAATATTAAAAAATATTTAATTGGATATAGCCCATTATTGCTAGCCTAATATTTTTGTTTCTACTTGAACATGCCATATTTGTGTTTAGTTCAAATTACATAGTAAAAAAGTATAAACAGTGATAATTATATTTTTAAATAATATGTAAATGAACATTAAAACATAAAAATAAATTAAAGCTATGTAATATAGAAAAATAAAAGTGATGTAAATGTCACACGAAAGGTGAATTAGTGTTTCGCAGTAATATTAGCAAATAAAGAAAAAGAACTTCAAGAATAAAGATAAATTTTATGAGAAAGTTATATTTTAGGATAAAAAGAGATTCAGGTGAAATGTTCTTAAGCTTTATTCAAATAAGTATTCATTTTTAAGGGTTTTGGCATGGATTATGTGTCATTTTGATATGAACATTTTTTATGATCGAAAATGTTCTACGTAATCTCTTTAATAAATTGGAATGCATGCTTCTATACATTTTTTCTTATTGTTATCATCTTTTTTATTTGGTTAAAATAAAATGCTTCAATTTATATTATTTCATCTTTAATATATATCTATGAAATACTAAAATAATATTTTATTATTATTTATGCTTATTTACTTTAGGAATTTGTAGTATTTCCATAAGTGGTATGATTATTTTTCACCTGAAGTTACTCGATACGTCCTAATAAGCTCTATTTAATTAAATATATTTTTATATCATTAAATGTATTTATTTTATTTGTTTTTTCACAGTTTATTGAACAATTCAATATGTACCCAAATTTAACATTATTGGAATGTTGTGCTCGATCCCCTAAACATCTTTGTCCTATATCACTTCAATTAGTCTTACTTTAGCTTTAACATATATTTATGTACCATTAAAATTATCATTTTGTTGTTATTTAAGTTTATTTTTTTTTAAAATTCAAAATAACTTCAAACGAGTTCTGATGGAGTTTAAACAGATGTCTATGGGCTCCGCTTCATGAGATATATCCAATTAAATATTTACTTTTAAATTTTTTTGTAACTTTTTTGAGGTTTTGAGAAGTTTGTTTTAGAAATTTTTATTTTCACCCAACTTGATGATTGGGGATGTAGCACCCAAGTTCCTTGACGTCTTTAAAAATAACTTCTATTCAAAATTTGTCATAACTATTTAAATTTTTCACTTTGACTTAATTATATTACTATCTAACACTAAACCTCCTCCCCCATAATCTTTACATCGCTTTCATTTGGTTATAACATATTTATTTAATATATATAATTTCACTTTTAAAATATAAGTACTTAATATTAAAATAATAATGGTTTATTATTTTTGTTTACTTTATTGTAATTTACAATAAGTGCAAATGAACTACAAAGTTGATGAAAGAAGGTCCTTAGATTCATCTCAATGACAGCTATCCATCAAAATATTTATTTTTTATATATTTTTCGAATTTTTTTTAATTTTTTATATCTTTTTAACATGATTTTTTAGATATTTTATTTCGTGTCTAATTTCACAATTTAGAATTTCATGCACCATCTTATTTGTATCATGGACTTTTATCTTATACAAGTGATCTCATTTCTTTAAATTTTTTTGATTAATTAGGTTATATTACTATATAACTCTAAATCCCTTCCTTTATAACATGCATAACTTTTATTTGTTGTATTAATTTACATAAATTTATTAAATTATAGATTCAATAAATATTTCATATTAGAATAGTAATATATTGTTATTTATGTCTATTTCCTTTTAAATTAATTGAAAATGTGGAACATTTATGCCTGAGATGAGACAAGTGCTATTGGACACTTCTCAATGAGCTTTATAAAACTAAATTTTTTTAATTTTAATAGTTTTTTTATATTTTTAGTTTTATTGCATTAAATATTTTATTATTATTACATTTTAAGACTTTAAATCTTGGAATACAAGTTTCTCCTACAACTTATCTAATATTTTCAATTTTTTTCTTTTACTTATTCATATTACTATCAAATTTTAATTCTTAACTTTTGTGACCCTTATGAGTCTTTCGTTTTTTAATATTATAGAACTTCTAGTTATGTCTTTATAACTTTAATACTTTTTTAATTATATTTTCAAATAGTAAGTTATTATTACATGTACTTGTTTGCTTGGATTTTTCTACTATTTTTTTATCTAATAAAATATTTATTTATTATATTTTTAAATATTTTAACTTCTAGAACTTTATCATATTTTATACGAAAGTTTTATTAGTACCTTATTTGATGTTCGAGGATTTTACAGGTGATCTCCTTAGTAAGTTGAATGCAAATATAATGTAATATTTATGAAACTCAATTTCTCCTCTTATGTGACATTATTATCTTTTTTATTTTATTATACTATATTTTTCAATTTATCTCATTTAAAATTTAATACATATTTAGTTAAAATTAAATTAATATTTTATTTTTAATAATGTTTATTTAATTTAATAATTTATTGTAATTATAAATGAGGTTAGATATAGATAAATTAAATGTCATTGAACTGATGATCATGATCTTTATCCAATTACATATTCTATTTTTAAAATTTTTATGTATTATATGTTTTTTCTTTGGCAAATTTTATGAAATATTTAGATTCATGCATAATTTGAATATCAATGATGTTCCATTTGATCTCCTTAGTGTTTTTGAAAACTACTTTCTTGTTTAATTTACCTAAATTTTTTGAATTGTTGACTTTTATTTGGTTGTATTGCCACCTAAATCTAAATATCCTCTCATGCAAGCTTTTAGCCACATTTTTTTTGCTATATTACAATTCCTAAACTTATATGAATTAAACTTTAATATATATATTTCTTCAATGTTATAATTATGAATATTTAATATTTATTACAATCCATTTTAGTCATTCATAGTTATTCAAAATGATGTTTGATCGAGGAAGAAAAGTATCATTTCATTTTCCTTAACGTGAACCATACAATTGAAAATTGAAATTTATAAATTAAAATATGGTTTTTTCAATGTTTGTAGCACTTATTATTCGTTGGTTCAAAATGTGCTTAATCTAAAGATCTATGATATTGCACTCGATCTCCTTAATATCTTGAGATGCAATAATCTCATTTATCACTTTTCTAATTTTGTCAAATTTTTTTATTTGGTTATATTACTATGTAATTTAAAACATGATGTAATACATACACTGCATTGATTTAGAAAGTTAACTTATTTTGATTTATCTTATTTTAGGTTTAACATTTATTTTTTACTATTAAAATATTAATATATTATTACTTACATTTATTTATTTTTTTTAATAAAAAAATCTTAGAAAGGACTAGTTTAGTTGAAATAAGCATAATTTGGGTTGTCTTACTAAGCTATATACAGTAAGATATTCTTTTTTTTAAATATGTTAATTTTTAAGGTTTTGGCATATTTTACAAGAAATTTTTATTCATAGCTAATTTTTTTATTAAGGATATTACTCTCAATCATCTTAGTATCTTAGACTTCATCATTCTTATATTACTTATCCTTTTTTTTAAAATTTGTTTGAATTGATTTGGTTAAATTACTTTGAAGCTTTAATTTTCATTTCATGTGACCTTTACATCACCATGATTTGTTGATATTCATTGTTTTAATTTTCTCATTTCATTGTTAATATGAATTTTTTAATATTAAAATAATAATTTATCATTATTTATTTTTATTTATATTAGTAATTAGTAGTAATTCCAACTGAGGTCAAATAGAGTAAAATAGAAATTGCTAGAATAATGTCTGTTAGCTTTATGGAAGTATATATTCATATTTATATTTTAAGATATTTTATTTTTTTTGGTTTTCTATTCTTAAGAAAATATTTTTTCATAGCTGATGTGGATGTTGATGAGGTTACCCTAGATCACCTTAACATCATGGACTGTAACATTAGTTTACAATATATGTCATTTCTTTAAATTTTTTATTTGAATTAGTTTATTATTATGAAGCTCTCATTGTCGTCTTGTGTGAAGAAAATTAAAAAAAACATATGTTGATGGAATTTTCCTAAGGGGCTCTTTTTCAATTTACTTCTATTTTCGTTATTTTTAGATTTTTTATTTTTTTCATTTTGTTATTCTTTATGAGTTACTTTAATTTATACCTAGCGTCTCTATCGATTATTTACTCTCATATATTTTGTATTAAGGAATACAGCTTGCTAATATAATTTGTCTTATATTTTAATATTATTTTCTTTGATTTAGTAATATTACTATTTTACTCTAAATCTCCTCACATGTGACCTTTACATCACTTTGATTTGATCATTTCATATTCCTTAAATTTATCTTAATTTAGTTTTAATATATCTTTGCTTAGTATGATATAAATTTTTTTTATTACTTATGCTTATTTACTTTGGTAATTCATAATAATTCAAATAATTGTTTGATCAACTCAGAATAAATGTCATTTGATTCATCTCTTTGACAGCTATCAAAATAAATATTTAATTCATTTATTTCATAATTTTTTTTCTTATATTTTTCAATGACTTGTGAGACATTTATAGTTTTGCCAAAATAGATTATTAATAATTTTACTTTAAAAACATAGAAGTTTGTTTGAATAATAATTTATTGTATTATTTATCAGTGGTCTCTAAATATTTCACTTTGATTTCATTATAATATTATGTGACTTGAAGTTTTTTTATTTATTGAACTTTATAATTCTTTTATTTTGCATATTATAATCCTTAAATTTTTCTAATTATAACTTCTATATCTATTTATTTGATATAAAATAATATCTTATCAATTTTTATAATTTACTTTAATAATTTTCAATAATTAAAGATTCATTAATTTTTTCAAAATATTTGAATTTATAAGATTTATGTACACTTTTTAATATTTTTAATTTATACTTGACTTAACTATCAAAGGTATTTCAATCGATCTTTGTAGTATCTTAGAAAGTAATTTTGTCGTATAACTTTTCTATTTTCTTTCGTTATTTTTTTTTGATTTTGTCATACTACTATGTTATCCTAAACTCCCCTCAATTGACATTTACATAAAATTAATTTTTTTATATTAGATTTGTTGAATTTAATTTATTTTAGCATTAATACATATATTTAGATGACATTAAAATAACAATTTTTATTTATTTATCCCTTTTTCTTTTATAATAAAAAAAACTATTATAATTGACATAAGTATGGGAAAGATGTATTTTTGGGCAAAAAGTGATTCATATGTAATATTCTTACACTTTGTTCAACTAATTATTTATTTTTTGTCTTTTAAAATTGAATTTATTAGGGTTTTAACAAGAATTATGTGTTATTTTAATTTGTACATTTTTTATGATTGAAAATGTTCTACATTATCTCTTTAGTATCTTTGCATAAATCCTTTCTATAACCTTTTGGCATTCCTAACATCTTTTTAATTCGATTAAAATAGAATAATTCAATTTATATTATTTCAACTTTAATATATATATATATACATACATACATACATATATATATATATATATATATATATATATATATATATATATATATATATATATATATATATATATATATATATATATATATGTATCTAATAGTATAACAAAATTTTTTTACTATTTATTTTTATTTACTTTAGGAATTTTTATTATTTCCACAAGTGGTATGATGGTTTTTAAACTAAAGATATTAGACACATCTTAATGAGCTCTATTTGATTAAATATATTTTTATATCATTAAAGATATTTATTTTCTATGACTTTTCACGTTTCACAAAACAATTCATTAAGTTCCAAATTTGATAGCTTAGAATGTTGAACACGATTACATGAACAACTTTGAATATGAATTTCCATTACAATTTACCTTGTTTTTCATACATATGACTTTGATTTTGATATTTTACAATGTAATTTATCTTTATATATTAATTCCTATTTTTTAAAATTTATTATTTCGTAGCATTTTTTAAGACTTCTAGTGATATTTTAATTCATACCTAATATAGTTATTGATGATGTTATTGTTGATCACTGTTCATATCATGGAATGGATGTGATGTTTCTCATCTAGTTTTTCCCTTTTTAAAACAAATTATATTTTTTTTTTTTTTTTATGAAGCACAAAATCACCACTCGTGTGACCTTTGCATCACTTTGATTTCATTCAATTATATTCCTTCAATTTATCTCATTTAATCTTTATTATATATGAACTAAATATGAAAAATTATTGTATTTGTAGTTATTTCAAATGATATCTAATTTAGACAAAACCATCATTTTTATACTAATCTTAAAAAGTTCTACATAATTAAATATTTTAATTTATATTTTATAATTTTTTTCTAATGGAGGTTTGAACAAGATTAAAAAAATTTGTATTAGTCACCTTGACGAGTTCTTCAAATAAAATATTTATTTTAAAATTTTTAAATCCTTTATTTTTAGGGCTTTGGGGGGCTTTATGAGATGGGTTCATTAGTACCATATTTAATGATTCATGAAGTTCCCTTATTCTCCTTAGTATCTTGAAATGTAACTTCCTCTTTCAGTTTACCCATTTTTCAATTTCTTTGAATTGATCTGGTTAGATTACTATGTAAGTAAAAAAAAAAATTTCTTGCGTGACCATTAAATATTTTCATTTGGTAATGCTATAATTTTTTAAATTATAAAATTTTAAATTTAATAAATATTTACTTCGTATTAAAAAATTGTTTTTTTATTCTTCATGCTTATTTCGTTTAATAATTTAAGATAATTGTAAATTAAGTTTGATAAAAAAAAAATAAAAGTTGCCCAACCTACCTTAATGAGTTATATCTCGAAAAATTTATTATTTTAAATATGTTTAATGCCTTCAAGAATGCCTTGCAAGGAAATTTGATACTTACCTGACTAGATGATCCATGATATTATAGGCGATCTTCTTTGTATCTTTGAATAGAATTATTTTGTATAATTTTCGTAATATCTTTAAAGTTTTGCCCTTCATTTGGTTACATTACTACGTATTTCTGAAACTCTTCTCATGTGACCTTTATATTACATTGATTTGGCCATATTATATTTCTTTATTTTTCCAATGTTTAGTTTTTATTTATAAATTTATAATGTATTATTTTAAGTGCTTATTTATCTTTGTAATTCATAGTAATTCACATGGAGGTCCAACCAAGATGAAATAAATGACATTGAACACGTCTCAATGAGCTTAATACAATTAAATATTATTTTTTACTTTCTATGAAAAACATTCATTAAGATTTCGTCAAACTTATTGTGTTGCAAGGCTACATTCCTATATTAAATGCTATGAAAATAACAAAATAAAATAGATATAATGATCACTTCAAAGGAGATTTAAATTTACATTATAATATAGCTAAATTAAAAAAGTAATTCAAGAAAAAAAGAAAAAAACATAAGGATATCATACTCAATGATTCTAATGATATCAAGTGTAACTTTCTCAATCAACAAATCACGTATTAATCAAAATGGCCACTAAAGCATAATAATATATTTATATATATATAAAAGTAAATATTTAATTAGATATATCACTTCAAGATAAGTCCAAAGATGTTTGCATCCACTTGAGTGAGCCATATTTTGAAATATTGCATGTTACAAATCTAAATTACTATTTTAGCAGTAATTAAATGTATATATTTAAGCAAAAATAAGTTAAATTGAGGTAACTGAATATTACCAAATCAAGGCTATGTTTAAATCACTAAAGTGAGATTCAGACCAACGTATTATCTAAGACAAATAATTATTAATTTATTTCTAATATTAAGTAAATACATATATATCAAACTAAAAATATGTTAAATTAAATAACTACAATATTCTAAATAAATGACATAAAAATAACAAGACAGAACATTTAGAGTTAAATGCTAATATTCTTAATTAAGAGGAAATTTTAAAGAGATTTGGAAAATTGTATAGAAAAGTTGCATTTCTACAAATAAAATTAGATGAAGCTCAAACCTTGCTCTAAATTATTATGAATTTTAAAATCAAATAAGGACAAATAATAAGACATTATTACTTTTTGCAAGATAAATATATATATTTTAAAGCAATATAGTTAAATTTAAATAATTTTTTATAATAAAAAAAAGTAATGCAAATGTCATAGTTGAAAACATTTAGAATTACATATTATACATCGATTAAATTTACTAATTAGAAAAACTATGAGCTTGTAAAACATCAAATTAGGTATTAATTAAAATTTTCAATAAAGCATGCCTAAACTCTAACAAATGAAATACTAAAAAAATATATAAATAAATCTTTAACTAAATAGATCTTGTTAGGACTAATCTAGAGACATTTTTCTATCCTAATCTAAAGCAAAATAGAATTAATGTAAATTACTAAATTAAATAGTCATATATATTATTCAAAGTATTATTTAAATATTAATAAAAAATAAATTAAAGCTAAAAAAGTCAAGTTGAAGAAATATTATAAAAAACTCATGTGAAATTAAGGAAATTAAAGATAATAATTAGATTATCATAGGACTGTTATGCTTGATCTACTAAGGATCATAGAATAAATCATTTTTGCACAATTGTTTTGAATATTTTTACTTCTATTTGTCCACATTATAATATCATTCGTAGACTTCTCATGTGTGACCACTATATGACTTTTATTCATTTATGTTTATTGAATTAATTTTTTAATTCCATCTTTGATATAACATTATTTTAATAGATAAGGTTTTATTATTGAAGCAAGTTTACCTTGGAATTCATGATAACTACAAATGAGATTCCATCTAGGTGAGACAAATATTTTTTGACCCATCTAGAAAAGGAAAATATAATTAAAAATTCATTTTTATTTTTTTTCATTTATTTTTCATGTGTGTTGATTACTTTATGAGATATTTTGATACTTGCTTAATTGGAAATTTTTTGATGTTACACTTGATGACATGATTATCATGAATTGGAAATTTTTTGAATTGTTTATATAATTCATTCAAGTTTTTTACTTTGATTTGCTATATTTTTATGTAACTCTATTTTTTCGCTTTTGAGAACGTTGTCTATCTTTGATTTTACAATATTTCATCTCTTAGATTTAATTTATTTTTAGATTTATTGTACAATTCATTAGGATTAAAAATAAAAATTAATATTATATAGGATAGTTTTATTTATTAAATCAAAGTAATTCCAAATGAGATCTGATAAAGATGAAACAAATATCATCACACTAATATCAATGAGGTTTATCCTATTAAATAATCATTTTTATTTTTTTTTAAATAATTTATTTTTTGTGGATTTTGCATGCTTTGTGAAGCAGCTTAATTCATACTTAATTTGACAATCAAGAAAGTTACAATACTTTTTCTTAGTGTCATGCAATTTAGCTTTCTCACATAACTTATCTCATTTATTCAAAATTTTTACCTTCATATGATTAAATAATAGTCCTACTCTAACTCTACTTTCTACGACCTCCCAAATGCTTTCATTTTTTTATATTGCATTACAATAACTCAACTTATTTCAACTTTAGTATATACTTGCTTAATAATAAAATTCTAATTTATTATTTTTTATGCTTATTAATTTTGGAATTTCACAACAATTCAATGTGGGGTTCGATGATGACAAAATAAATATGGCCACACTATTCTTCAAAAAATCTAAAACATTAATTTTTAAGTTTTTATATTTTAAAAGTACTTTATTTTCTATGGTCTTGGTATACAGGAGGCCTTTTGTTTCATAGCTAATTTTTTTAACACGAATGTTGTACATTATTTCCTTATTACCTCTGAATAGGACTTTCTCATATAATGTAACACATTTCTTGAAAAGTTTTACTATGATTTGGCTATTTTATATAACAATAAATCTCCTCTCTTATGGCATTTGCATCTCAATGATTCGATTACATTGTAATGCTTTAGCTGATCTGATTTTAGATTCAATATATGTTTACTAAATATTTAAATAATAGTTTATTAGTATTTATTTTTTTGAAATTTTCTAATTCAGAATAATTACAAATATGATCTAATAGCGATAAGAGGCTGCCCGTTGCCCAGTACTTCAGAATTTAAAAAATTATCATAGCACACATCTCATTTTTATTTATAAAATTAAGTATTCATTTCTATATTTTATAATATATTTTTTAAATGTTTTAGCTTGGTTTATGTTTCATTTCATATTGTTTCTTATTTGACAATTAAGAATGTAATGCTTGACCCCTTTATATATCAAAATACAACTATCGCATACGTTTTATCTAATTTTTTCAATGATTTTTATTTTATTTTGTTATAATATAAGGAACTTTAAATCACTTCTCATGTGACCTTATCGTCACATTGTTTAGATTATATTACATTTTATTAATTTATCTCATTTCAAATCTATTCGACGTTTGCATAGTATTAAAATAATGATTTATTAGAATTTATGTTTATTTACAATGTAATTCATTGTAATTCCAATTGTCATTAGATTAAGAAGAAAGAAATGTTGTTGGACTTGTGTTGATTTGTTATTTTTAATTAATTATTAAGTTTTATATTTTTTAGATATTGTTTTGAAAACTAAAAGAAGCTTTACTAGTATATTTTTTCGTACCTCATTTGATGATCAGGGATGTTAAGCTCTATCTTGTTACTATTATGGAATGATAGTTTTTTTTAAAATATATCTCATTTCTTTACTTCAAATTTTTCTCAATTGTTAAGTGATACGCTATGTTTCTCTAGATCTATTCCCATTACAACCTTACGTTGCTTTTATTTTTTATGTTATAATGTTTCAATTTCTCTCATTTTAGCTTTAATATACGTATACTTAATATTAAATAATTATTGTTATTATTTATGCTCATTCGTTTTTGTTATTGATAATTCCATATGACATCTAATCGAGGAGAAACTAATGTAGTTGGACTTATCTCGATGGGATATATCTAGTTATGTATTCATTTTTATGATCATTTATTTGTATATAACTTGATGATTATTGATGTTACCCTTGATCTCTTTAATATATTGTAATACAACATTCTTAAACAATTTTTGATTTATTATGCTAAAAATATTTGCTTGTGTGATTTTTGCATCACTTTGATTTTGTTGAATTATATTTGATCATTTCTGATTCGAGTTTTTGAGTATATTTACTTATTTTGAAATGAGTACTTTATTATTATCTATGCTTATTTATTTATTTTTATTTATATTATTTAATAATGACACCCAATCAAGCTAAAATAAATATTATTCTATTGGGCTCGATAAATTGCATCCTATTAAATATTTATTCTTAAAAAGTTTTAAATATTTTTATTTTCTATGGTTTTGGAATACTTTTTCGTTCATGATGTTATGATCGGTCATGTTATTATCATGGAATGCAATTTTTTTTATAACTAATTTAACTTTCTCAATTTTTTTAATAGGTTTTTTAATACGTAGCTCTAATTATTCACTAATGCAATTCATACCGAGCTTTGATTTTTTTGTAATGCTTCAATCTATTTCATTCAAAACTTCTAAAAGATATTTATGTAACAATAAAATTATGATATTTTGTTTTTAAAATTTATTTTCTTTTGCAATTCGTACTAACTCCAAATGATGCCTCATTTTGATGAAAAAAACGATATTGAACTTATCTTAATGAGCTCCACCAATTAAATATTTATTCTTATATCTTTAAATATTTTTTTTTCTAGTGTTTTAGTAAGTTTTTTAAAACATCTCAAGTTGTACCTAATTTAATCATAAGTGATATTACATTCAATCCATCTTAGTATCGTAGAACAAAACTATCCTATTTAATTAATTACACTTTTTCAAATTTTTATATTTGATTTGATTACATTATTGTGTTACTCTAATACTCCTCTTATTTAACCATTATATAATTTTTATTTTATTAGACAATATTGCTACAATTTATCTTATTTTAACATAAATATTCTTTTTCTTAACATAAAAATAATTTATTAATCAATATATCAATACGAAGGTTTAATTCATAGTAATTGAAACTAAGGGTTGATGGTTGATGAAACCGACACTGCTTGAAATATCTAAACATGCTCTATTAAATAAAATATTCATGTATATATTCCAAAATATTTTATTTTCGAAGGTGTCGGCATTCTTTTAGGCATTTCATTTCATTACTAATTTGATGTAAAGTACTAAATAATGATAGTATCTTCTTTTGTAATTTTCTTGTATAATTTTCCTATTTCTTCAAATCATAACTAATTCTTGGCACATTTGACCTTTACATGACTTTGATTTTACTACATTACATTGTTTCAATTTTTCTCAATTTAGTATCACTATATCCTTACATAATGTTAAAATAATAATGTTTTATTGCTTGCACTTATCTAAATTAGTAATTTGTATTAATTCCAGAAATGGTTCATTTAAGATGAAGAAAACATCATTGGACTCATCTCTATAGTAGCAATCTAATCAAATATTCAATATAATATTTTTAAAATTTTAGTTTTTAGGGTTTTGGCATGCTTTATATGCCATTTTATTTTGTGTTATTTTTCTTTGAGGAGCCTACCCTCAATATCTTTCGTTTCTCAAAATTCAATAAGCCCAAACGATTTGTCAGATTTCTTAAAAAGTTTATTTTTTTATCGATATAATACTACAAAACACTAAGTCTCTACTTATGTGACCTTGTATTATTTTGGTTAGATTACATTACATAAAAAATTTTATTGGACTCATCTCGATGTGTTGTAAGAAATAATGTATTAATTATTATAATTTTAAATATATTTCTTAAGGCTTTGACATGTTTTACAAGGTATGGTACACTTCTTTAATTTCGTGACTGAGTTAACTGATGATTGTTTTACATAATTCAAATATCATACCACATTACAACGACTTACAAGAGTAGACAAGTAGAAATAATAATAAAAAACCTTTTTAATATCTAGTAGATATATAATATAACTCAAAATGTGGTAAGTAAAACAATATTATATGATGAATTTAGTGACATGTAAACAATATGTTAGATGAGACTTATCTCTACAAAGTAATTATCCCAATAAATGTGAAAATATTTAAGAAATGAGATAAATTATACTAAAAATGTACATTAAAAAAACTAAGAAGATCTGATTTAATGCATGCCAATACCTTTGAAAAACATTCATCAAAAATATAAAAAGAATTATTTAATTATGTATGGCTGACCTAATTGAGTCCAATAATTTTTTCTTAACAAACATCATTTAGAATTATTATAAATTAAAAAAAATAAAAAGGCATAAATAATAATAAAGAATTATTTTAAAATTAAATAAATATATTGCAAAAATTAATCTAGCTAAATTGAAGGACACATGAAGGGAGACTTCGAGTAAAATTTAATATAATTAAATAAATACAATAATATTTTTAGGAAATTTGCTTCCGAATATACTATGGACATGGAGCATAACATTCTCAATCATTAAATCCTGTACAAATTAAGATACTTCAAAAAATGTGCAAAAATATTAGAAAATAAAATATTTAAAATTATGAAAATAATTTTAAATAGGAAAAACCTCAATCATTTAAGTCTAACACTCTATGTTTCATGTTGGTCAAACTCATTCGGAACGATGTGAGTTACCTAACTAGATAAAAAATATTTAATAATAAATTATTATTTAATAATAAGAAAATATACATCAAAACTCCTACATAATTTTTTAAATCAATACGATATTAACAAATCAAAGCAACGTAATGGTGATACAAAAAGAGATTTAGAGTAAAATTGTTTTATAACTAAATCACAATGACACTTTTAAGGGAATGAGATAATATATAAAAGAAATTTATATTACGAGATATTCAAAAGATTTCACATAACATTCTTGATTATCAAATAAGACACAAATAAAAAGTTTTGATAAAACTTATAAAATCAAAAGAAATAAAATACTCACAAATTATGAAATAAAAATTTTATTGAATGGAGATTATGCAAACCAATCTAATGATTTTGTTTAGCCTCAACCAAAACTCATTTTGAATTACTATGAATTAGTTAAAAAATAAATTCATAGTAATATTAAATTAATATTGTAGTAATAAATTAAGATTTAGTAATGGTCAAATTAGGTAACTTGAGAAAATGTAATATAAAAAAAAAAGTAAAGCGAAGATCACAGAAGTGGACAATTAGAGTTTCATATTAATACAACAAAACTTAAGTCTCATAAACTATGTCGAATTCATAAAGAAATTTAAAACATAAAAAATTAATATTTAATTTGTTAAAGATGACCTTGACTAGTAATATTTATTTCATTTCTTCCACATCATTTGAAATTATTATGAATAACCATACTAAAAAAATAAAATAAATTAATATTTTAGTATTAAGAAAAACATATCTCAATAAAAAATGAGGTAACCTGAAGTAATGTAATAAAACTAATTCAAACAAAAAATTAAAAGAAAATGATTTTAAGTGTCATTCCAAGATCGTAACGAGACTAGGTGTAATATCATTAATCATTAAATATTTTACAAATAAAAAATACTTAATAAAGCATGCAAAAACTAAAGAAAATAAAAAAGTAAGACTATAAAATTTAATATGTAATTTAGAGGAGCTCGTCGTCGCGACATCAAAAGTGTTTGCTTTTACTTGATCAAGCCTAATCTAGAATTACTCCAGAATACTAAAAAGCATAAGCAAAATAATAATAAATTAATATTGTAATATTAAATAAATATATATGTCAAAATTTAAATGGTATTAATTGAAGCAATGTGATATGATCAAATCTAGGAATATTATAGATCATATAATGGAAGATTTATAGTTACATTTTAATATAACAAAATCTAAGTGAAATATATTTGAGATCGAGTGTAATATTCTTGACCACCAAAAAAAGTACAAAGAAGAATGACTCTTGAAGTGTGCAAAAAATCATAAAATATAAAATATTTAAGAATATATAAATAAAGATTCAACTAGGTAGAGCTCATTTAGATGAGTCCAATTATATTTTTTTTCATCTTAATCGGTCCTCAATTAGAGTTATTATAAATTATTAAAGTAAATATACATAAATAATAATAATTTATTATTTTAATATTTCATAAATATATAATAAACCTAAAATTAGGTAAATTGAAGTAATTTAATTTCGAAAAGACATTCAATGTGAAGGGAATGTGATTGGGAGTTAATATTTCATACTAATATAAACAAATTAAAGTGTAAAATTCGAAAAAAATAAGGTAAATTTTATGGGAAAATTTTAGTTTAAGATACTAACAAGATCAACTATGACCTCTCCTTTATTAAACTAAAAGATGATCATAATATCTTAAAATGCATGTTAAAATCTTGGGAAAAAATGTTTGTAAGTATAAAAAATGAATATTTAATTGATTAGAGCTTATAAACCCTACTCTAATCAGCCTTATTTTGTCTTGATCAGAGGTTGTTCCAAATTGCTACAAATTATCAAACTAAATAAACAATGATATTGATAAAATATTATTTTAATGTTAAATAAGCATACATTAAAATGGAAATGAGTTAGATTGAATTAGTATATACTGATAAAATCAAAGTAAAAATTAAAAGATAGTTAGATAAACTATCTTAAAATGCTATATTCAAAGAAGCTAATAAGATCGATCCTAACATCCTTAATCATCAAATCAAGTTCAAGTTGAAATGTTTTATAAAGCATAAAAAATTGAAAATTTTATTTAAAAGTATGAAATCTAAATTTTAAAAGGATAATTGTCATAGAGAGTCCAAAGAAGTTTGTTTCATATTGGTCAAAATTTATTTGGAATCACTCTTAAGTGCAAAAATATTTATGCATAAATAATAATAGATTAGTACAATAATACATTAATTAATTTCATTAAAAAGTTCTCCAATTTTTAAAGATATTATGAAGGATAAAAGTTCTTCATAAATAGACAAATTAGCTATTACAACTTACATTGGCATAGACCTTTTAATTAAAAAATAATCTTTTAATTAAAAATTATAAATGTTAAAAAAATTGGCTAAAGGGGGCAATACGTAGAAACTACTTGATTGGATGCATCAACAGTTGATTGTTCTCGAAAACTATGCAATCAAATGATGCTCTTTAGAACAAAGATGTAAACATTTGGAATCATGGTCAGACATTTGGATTTAGATCTCAACATAGATAAAAGGTAGACCGTGCAATTGCCAAATGGTGCATTCGAGTAGAGTATATTATTAGGCATTATGCATAACGAAACCAGATCAGAATCGTCTGTTCTCAAAATTACACAATTTGATGTCTTTAGTAACTTTTACAATTTGGGGGTGTGCTACACAAAAACATAGCTTTTCCTTTGTCCAACAATATGCAGGAAAACAAAGTTAAATTTTTAAAGCTTCACTTTATCCTCCATTGCAAACTTTGGTGTTGGCTACCTCTGGAAAAGCTTAGGAAGTCTTGATCCATAGTAAAAGAAATCAATTATCATAATTTTTTTTGTTGCAGTACTAATGACCATATTCTAAACAAATGAATCCAAGTTTGAAATCATTTGGTCAACTTAATAACTTCATCAAATTGGTTCAATATTTATTTACCTTAGTGAAAAGTTTTTAATAGAAACGTTTTTAAAGGAACAGGTAAGTTTAAAATTTTTTTTATTAAATACTTGATGTAATAATGCTTTAACGTACACTTTGAAATTGTTTAATTAATAATTTTAAATATATAATTTAGCTAATATGATCACCAAGAAAAGATAGATAAAAAATATTAGAAATCTAAATGTTACTGTAATCTAATTAATTTTAATTTAATTTATATACCACATATAAAATATTTTAATTAAACATATCATTATAGTAAATGTAAAATTGAATTCCTAAATTTGAATTAAAAGCATATCATTTTGTGGTTTGTGATTACTACCACAATGATCTTCAAAGGATATCACCTTTGCTCCTCTTGTTTAAGTTCTCTGAATAATATAGGCATTTGTTATCTAAAATCTATAACAGAATGCCTAAAAATATTTATTGAAGATATTTGGGCTTTGTTATCATAAAAAAATACTATGGCTAGAGGTCAACCACCAACATAAATAATAATAAAGTTTTAATTTAATATTATTTTATTTTCCTTGAAATTTAAAAATGAGATATTTTGAGGCATTAATATTAAAGTAAATAAGAGATGTAAATTCCACATGAGAGGAGATTTAAAGTTAAATATTATTATAACAACATCATTGTAAAACTTTTATTGAAATGAGGTAAATGAAGCGATAATCCAACATCGCAGAAACAAAATAGGTCGATGGTGACGTGCTCTATTATCAAATTAGATATGAACCATAATATCTCAAAAAATTAGCTAAACCCATATAAATTTAAACATTAAACAATATTAAAAAAATATTTAATTTTATAAAGTTTGTTAAGATAAATCCAACTGTATTTCTTCTCTAAATTGGACCTCATTTAGAATTACTATAATTTGCTGAAGTAAAAAAGCATACATCATAATGTAGTACTATTTTGATTTTTTTTAAAAATTTAATAAAGATTAAATGAGGAAAATTGAATGAAAAGGTTGCATTCTATGATCATTAAATCAGGTTGAAATCAAAGTCACTCATAAAGATCATTATGGTCGGTCCAATATTGCTTTTTCATTTTAGCTAGACCATGTTTTGGATTACTAGTATATAAAAAACAAAATAATCAAATCTTATAATAAATTAATGTTTAAATATTAAGTAGTTATATATTAAAGCTTAAATGTGTTTTCTTGAAGTAACAAAATATTAAAAAAATATAATGACATAAAAGTCACACAAGAGGATATTTATAGTTTTATAGTAATATAAATAAATCAAAGCAAAAAAATTTGAATGAGTTAAAATATATGAAAAAGTTGCATTCCATGATACTAAGGTGTAATTGATTCTGAAGTTGAGTTCAAATTGAAATAACTCATAAATTATTAAAAACACAAGAAAATTAAATATTTTAAAATATAAAAATGACTATTTAAATGCTTAAAGCTCTTTTAGAATAACTACAAATTCCTAAAAAAATTCATAAATAGCAATAAATTTTTATTTTAGTATTAAGTAAATTTATATTATAGTTAAAAAGAGATAAATTAAAGCAATATAATGAAGGCAAGGCAAAGTAATGTAAAGGCTAGCCTTAGAAATAATTTATAGTAACATCATAATATAACAAAAGGAAAGAAAAAAATTTGATAAATGCAATCATATGGCAAAAATTAATTCCAAGATACAAAGAATATCAAATGTGATGTCCTCCAATATCAAGTTTTGCACTATAAAAAGTGTTTACTAAGACATGAAGAAACTCTACAAAAAAAATGTTTAACGATATAGAATTTAATATTTTATTTGATGGACCTTATACAATTGAGTTCAAAAAGTTTCATTTTTTCTCAATCGACCCACTTTTAATTAACATAAAAGGCCAAAAAATATGTATAAATAATAAATTATAAGTATTTTATTTTTAGTTAGAAATGTTAAAGTTAAAATAAGATAAATTTAAGCAATGTTATGTCATAAATTAAAAATAATTAAAAATTGACAAGAGATAAGACTAAGAGTTACATAGTAACATAACCAAATAAAAGAAAATTGTTTGAGTAAATGAACTAAATTGTGTTGAAAATTAGCATTCAAAGATACTAAAGAGATTGAGCATGTCATCTCAATTATCAAATAAGGTATAAAAAATAAATCTCACAAATCGTGCAAAAACCTATGGAAAATAATTAAAAAATATACAGATAAATACTTAATTTATAAGGAACATAAAGATACGTCCAACAATATGCAGAAAAATAAATTATTAATTTTATACTGAGCAAATAAATTTTAGAATTGATGAGGTAAGTTTTATGGCAAAGTTGCATTCAAAGATACTAAGAAGACAGAATAAAACATTCTTTATCATTAAATAAACAACAAATCAAAATGCCACATAAAATGTGTCAAAATAAATTTAATAACTACTTTAAAATATAAAAATTAATATTTAATTAGATAGAGATCATCAACATGATTTAGACAATGTCATTTGGTGTTACTACGAATTGTAGAAGTTAATAAGCATAAATAATAGTGAATTATATTTTTAGCACTAAATAAATACATATAAAAGCTAAAATATGACAAGTTGATGTAATGTACACTATCAAAATCAATGTAATTTAAAACTCAATCGAGAGGAGAATTAGAGTTCCAAGGTAATATAGGAAAAAAATTAAAAAAATAATATAATAGTTGTGAAATTATATAGAAAAGTGGCATTCTAAAATAAATTAGATCGACTGTGATATCCTTCAAATAAAGTAAAAATCTATATGCCTTGAAAAACATGTCAAAAAACTTGAAAATGAAACATTTGACAAAATAAAAAAACATAAATCATAATAATATATTTGTTTAAAGTTATTTAAAAACATATTTAAAAAATGAGATAAATCAAAGAAATTTAACAAATCAAGATCAAAGAGATGTAAATGTCATGAGAAAATAATTTTAAAGTTAAATGGAGAAATAACCAAATGAAAGAAAAAATTTGAAGGAAATAAGGCAAATTACACAAGTAGGTTGCATTCCAAGGTATCAAGGAGATTGAATATAATATAAACAACTATGAATTGAGCTACAAATTAAAATTTCTAAAATTGTGCCAAAAAATTAAAAATAAATAAACGAATGATTATTTATTTTTACAGAGCTCATTGAGATGAGTTTAGTTATTTATGTTACGTCTTGATTAGAACTAATTTGGAGTTATTACAAATTACCTAAATAAATGAGTACAAGAAAAAGCTATGTAATATAACTAAATCAAATGTATGTAAATATCACAGGAGATGCGATTTAGAATTATATAGCAATCTACTCCAATAAAAGTAGAAAATATAAAGAAATAAAAAAACATACATGTGATAATTACATCCCAAGATACTAAAGAGATTGAGTTTAACAACATTATTCATTAAAGTAGATATAAATTAAAAGAACTCATAAAGCATGCCAAGTCCTAGAAAAAGAATTATTTAAAATAAAAAAGTGAATAATTGATTTGATAGGAGTCATAGAAATGAGTCCATTGTAGTATGTTTCATTTTGAATGAACCTCATTTGGTATAGATAAAAATTACCATTGTCCAAAGAAAAAATAATGCAAAATTATTATTTTAATACTACGTAAATATATATTACAGTTGAGGAAAGATAATGTAAAAGCTATATAAGTGGAGAATAAGTGTTTCAAAATAATGTAAATAATTTAAAGAAAAGAAATTTAAGAAATATGAAACGTTGTATGAGAATATTGCATTCCATTACATTAAGGACTTCATTTATGACATTCTCAATCACAATTTGAAGCACCATTTGAAATATCTCATCAAGCATTCCAAAATAGTTCAAAATAAAATATTTAAAAAGTTTAAAAAAATGAAATTTTTAATTGGAAAGTGTTTGTTTAGATGAGTCCAATGACCCTTGCTTAATATCAAATGGACATCATTTAAAATTTCTATACATTACTAAAAAAATGATCATAAATAATAAAAAATAATTATTTTAATATTAAGTGCATAGAAATTAATACTAAAATAAGATAAATTAAAACATTTACAATATAACCAAGTCAAAGTAATGTAAAGGTTGCATAAGTGGCTAATTAAGACTTCATATTAACATATGCTTCTTGAAGCAAAATATTTGTAGAAATGAAATAAATTGTATGAGTAAATTGCATTCTAAAACATGAAGAAGATCAAGTGTAACATCCTCAATTATCAAATCAGTTTTTATTCAAAATGTTTTTCAAAGTGTGCCAAAACTTTAGCACAAAATCTTTAAAAATATAAAAATTAACATTTAGTTGAATGGTGCTCATTGAGACTATGCAACCGCTATTGTATCAACTCATTCAAACCTCATTTGGAGTTACTATGAATTTCCAAAATAAATAAGCATTCATGATAATAATAACTCATTATTTTAATATTAAATAAATATACTTTAAAGAAGAGATAATTAAAATAAAATAATGCGACAAAAGAAATCTGATGAAAAGGTCATAAGAATTGGAAGTTATAATTTCAAAGAAACATAACCAACTTAAAGAAAAATATTTGAAGAAAGGCATGAATTTTATGGGAAACATGCATTTCATGATACTAAGGTGAGCAAGTTTTACGGCCATCATAAAAATTTGTACCATCCAAAATGACTCATGATGTATAGCATTACCCAAGAAAAAAAGAAATTAAATATATAAAAAATGGTTAATTAATTAATTAAAAAGATCTCATTCAGACAAGTCTAATGATATTAGCTTTTTCTCTTTCAAAATTTTTGTGTAATTTCTACAAAATTCACAAAAATGATTATAAGTAAAACAAAATTATTATTTTGTTAGTAAGTAAATTTTTAATAAAGCTAAAATGAGATAAGTTGAAGCATCATAATATAACCAAATACAAAAAATTTAATGTTCACATAAAAGATAATTTTGAGTTTTATGGTAAAATAAAGAAATCTGAGTTGAAAAAATTGAATAAATGAGATAAATATTAAAGTAATATTTAATTGAATATACCTCGTCTAGGTGAGTCCAACAATGTTTTTTTTTCTTGACCAAACCACATTTAGGGTTACCCTAAATAAGGAAAGTAAATATGCACAAACAAAAACACTTTTTTTATAGTATGCAAATATATCTATTAAAACTAAAACATTCTATATTCAGCCATTGCAATATAACCAAATCAAAGTGAAATTTTTTTGCATATGAGAAGCATAGTACAAGAAAGAGAGTTTAAAAAATACTAAAGAGATGAAATATAGAGCCCTCAATCATGAAAAAAAGTACAAATGCAAATCGAAATCGGTGGAAAACCCATATGAAAATAAAATATTTAAAAATTAAGAATGAATATTTAGTATGAGAGTGGTCATAAAGATGTGTCCAACGACATTTATTTCATCTTGATCAACTTGAAGCTACCGAATTAAAATAACTACTTAAATATTCAAGGGAGAGCACTTTACGACACAGAAGTCTAAGTTGTGTTGTTATTCTATGGAAAAGAAAAAAGGCAAATTAGGGGTCTTATAAAGAAAAACAAGGCTAATTAAAAGATGTGTGAATCATGACAAAAAGAAAAATTAAAAAATTACTTAACCATTAGTGGACCTTTAAAGATAACTCATTTTGGGAAAACAAATATAAAGTTTAGGAGAAAAAACTTCAATTTGTGATTGATATTAACTTTTCTAAATTTTCTAGATTAAATTAAACACGAATAAAAATTGTAATGTCATAGGCTATGTAGAACTGATTAGAAAATAAGAAAGATAAAATAATATTATTTTAACTTTAAATAAGTATAGATCATTATTATATGGAATATAAGATATAAGATCAATTTATGTCTATCACTTAAGAAAAATGCAAGTGTGTGTATGGAAAAATAATAAACACATGTTTTTGAGAAAATTTATTTATTTTTTCAAAATTAATACAATTTTCATATTGATCATTATTTTCATAGATTTTGATTTGCTATTTCTTTTAAATAGAAAAAGGGCAATTGAAACTTTTGTTAATTTGATTTGAGAATTTGATAAGAACAAAAATATTATGTTTGATGAGTCTATTAAAAAGAACTTTTAGAAATTTTATGTTTAAAAAATGAAGAAAATTAAACAAGAAAGAATATGGAGAAAATGCTAAGGAAGAACAACCTTTTGTTTTAAGTACCAAAGTTAATAGAAATCAAATAAATGATGTGTTAATATAGTAAGAACAAAAGTTTTTATGAATAATTTTAATATAGTATGTTTGTATTTGTCCTAGAAACTATATTTGTTGAAGAAGCTCCAAAGGGTGTAGGTTCAAGTCATGAATTGATAAACAAAACATTAGAAAATTAAGTATAAGATTTAATACTTACACTTAATGATCAATAATTCATTAAAGCTTTCATAGGTAATCAACAATAAACTATATGAGATAAGACACTACTTGTTTAGTATAAAATGGGCTTACATTTAAGGAATAATTCATGCACTTCTAAAAATTGTGAACTTGTGGTCTTCAAAGCACCTTACATTCATCGTAAAATAAAAATAATTTGTTGATTTTTCATAATTAAGTAAAATAATTAATCTTCAACATCCTAAACTCGAGTGAAACTTAATTAAGCAACAGCAGGAACTCAAAAGTGTTAGGACTCATTGCTTGGAGCAAATCGGGTTGGGCCAGTCTATTATAATACTGAATCCTATTGGGGCACATAAGGCACAAAATTAACCTACAATCCTATAAACCTATAAGCGAATTGAGTGATTAAATATTGAGCACACAACGTGGGCCTATTCAACTCACAAAAAACACTATGCAAACACTTATAAAGAACAAACACCATTTGTTTTGTGTGATATAGGACTATTCTTTTCTACTCATGTACTTCAAAAATTAAGAGAGCTAAGCGTTGTCGAGTCATGTATTTTACAATCGCACGATAGAGATTGCCTCCACTTTTAGATAGTGATCCTAATCAATCCAATTGCCCTTTTAGGGATCCAATCAAATGGTTACTACTTCATCCCCTATAATGTATTGATCATTCCTTAACATCTAGTAATCATGGACTCATCTAGTAACTTCAAATAGCTTTCCTTATGATAAACTATTCTTGGCTTATGTGGCTCTAAATAATCCACATTAAATCAAACTATAGATCATTCTTTATTTTATAGTTGATTAATCAAATGATCAAGATCTCACCCGACTTGATTGAATGACCCTAAAGTAATCTAAGTTGATCTAACCATTCGAACTACATTCACCTTTATAACTTTCAATCAAAAGTTTTCGATCTCCCCAAAGCTTATCCAACGGCTAAAGTCATTCTCATCCAACTATTTAATAATTAGTCATTATATATTATATTGCGATAGGCATTTTAAATAACTTTCTAACAACAAAGACAAAGCGTTTTTAATAAATATCTAACCATGGTGCATGAAATAACAATTCAATGTGAACAAGATTTTAACATCTCAAAGAATGGTTCCATAAAAATCTACTAGCATAAATTTTCCTTATATTACATATGACTTACAACTACAAATTCCAAATTTTTCCAAACTAAGTTTAATTCTTCTAAGCATTCATTTTTTGAAATATATTTATACTCTTATGCTTTTTACGACATTTTACATGCATATATAAGAAAAAAAATTTGTACATTTTTTCTAAAATTGTTTTATCGCTAATGATTTTTCTTTTGGGATGAGCAAGTTGACATTTGTGAAAGCCTCAATACAATTTTAACTATAGAAAAAGGTGGTATGGTTGAACTCATAAAAGCCGAAGTTATAGTTGAAACTTAAAAACCTAGCACATTAGGAATGAATCGTAAGCAAAAATGTCAAGCTGTGACCCATTTATAAGTGGCATTTTTCCTGACATTGTTTAAGGGTGGACAATGGTTCTTGTTTTAATAGAACCATTTAAAACTTTTGATATATTATTTCAACTTTTATTTTCAATTTTGTTTGACATAAAACATAAATTAATATTTTGTAAAATAAATATTATCTATAAATATAAAATTACTTTCATAAATAATTTTTGAAAATAAATACATCCATAAGATCAGAAAATATTATTTCAAAACGAGCAATTCATGCCCCTCTCTTTCTCCCCCTCCACACACTTCTGTGTTTATGACACTTGTTTTCACTTTATATGAAAAAGCTTGTTCGAGAAAGTAGTTTTCCAAGAAACTTAATAGACTAACTATAACATCCTAGTATAACAAAATTAAAATGAAACTGAAGAAATATGTGAAATTGTATGGAAAATTCACTTTAAAAGGTAAGAAAATGATCGAGTCTGAGATCCTCGATCATCAAATCAAATTTAAATCAAAACATGAAGCTTCTCAAAACTCAAGAAAACTAATTAAAAAAATAAATATTTATTGGATCTAATAATGATTAAGTAAATATGTGTCTAATAATGATTGTTTTGCCTAAATTAAATAGCTCTTGGAATTGCTATGAATTAGAAAAATTAAAAAGAAGAAATAATAATAAGAAATTATTATTTCAATGTTAAGTAAATATGTATTAAAGTAGAAATGAGATACATTGAAGAATTGTGATATTATAAAAGCAAAGACTTGTAAAGCTCACCTTAGATGAGATTTAGAGTTACAAGCTAATATAATAAAATAAAAGAAAATTATTGATGAATTGAGCTAAATTTTAAGGGAAAACTACATTTTAAGACTCAAATAAGATTGAATGCAGCATTTTCAATTTTCAACAAGATATAAAAAACTACAAAATAAAGCATGCCTAAACATCACAAAAAATATTTCAAAATATAATAAAAAAAATTTAAATTTAGTAAAGCTTATCAGAATGACTTTAAGATTACTCTTAATTGGTTAACCAAATGTTGTTTGGAAATATTATAACTTAAAATTTTAAAAAAATAAATAATAAAAAATATTATTTGAAGATTAAGTAAACACATTTGAAGCATAAATGAGAAAATTAAGGAAATGTGGTATAGCAAAATCAAAGATTTCTAAAAGTTACATTAGAGAATATTAAGAGTTAGTAACATTACCAACTCAAAATTTGAGCAAAGAACATAAATTGTATAGGGAAGTTTCATTTTAAGAGACCAAGGACGTTTAGTGTCACATACTCGATCAATAAATCAAATAAAAATAAAAATTTTCTTAAAGTTTACTAAAACCCAAAAAAATAAAATATTTAAAAAATATAAGAATGAATATTTACCTAGATAAAGCTCATTGCAAGGAGTCAAATGACATTTTTTATCTAGATTGGACCATGTTCAGAATTAATGTGAATTAACAAAGTTAATGAGCTAAAATAACAATACATTATTATTTCAATATTTAGTAAATATATGATAAAGCTAAAACCTGTTAAATTGAGATAATATAATATAACAATATGAGAGCTTTAATGTTGCATAAGATAAGAAATAAAGTTTCATAATAACATAGCAAAATCAAAGCAAAATATTTGAAAATACACGAAAAATTAAACTATAAAGTCACATTCCAAGAAACAATTTAGGTCTACTATGATATCTTTTAGAAACAAATCTATTGTGAATTGAAATACCTAATAAAGTTGTTAAAACTTAACAAGAAAATATTTAAAAGATACAAAATTAGATATTTAATTTAACAAAAGTGATTTAGCAAAAAAATGAGCATAAATAAAAATAAATTGTTTTTTTAATATTAAGTAAATATATATTAAAGGTGAAAAGGTTCTTTGATGTAATGTAATATAAACAAAATCAAACACTTATAAAGGGCACAAGGGAGGAGATTTGATGTTATATAATGTTATGTCTAATTTAAAGTAAAAAAGCCAAAAATAGAAAAAATAAGACACAATATAAGTTTTAATATCAAGTGTAACATTATCAGTTGACAAATTAAGTGCAAAAAAAATTTCTCGTAAAGAGTTGAAAATCCTTTTAATGTAAAAAATTTTAAAATATTAAAAAAATATTTAATTTGGTAGAGCTCATCAAGATGAGACACATGACATTTGTATCATCTTGATAAGAAATCACATGGAATGTTTGAAATTAAAAGAATAAATAAGCACAAAAAATATTAAGTTATTATTTGAGCATTAAGTTAACAAATATATTAAAGCAACAATAATGTAAATTTAGTAATGTAATATAACCAAATGAAAGATACATAAACATCACATAAGGAGAAATTTACAGTTACAAAGTTATATCACTAAATCAAAAAAACTTTTGAACAAATGAGATAATTGTATGAGAAAGACATACACCAAGATATTAAGAAGATTTAGTGTAATAGAGATCGAGTGAAATTTTTTTATCACTAATTTAGGTACAAATCAAAATATCAAATAAAGAATAGTAAAGTCACAAAAAAACTTTTCAAAATATAAAATGAATATTTAATGTCGTGGTGCTCATCATGACAACAATGAAATTTTCTTTGTCTTAGTTGAACCTCGATTGGAATTACTAGAATCATAAAAGTAGAAAGCCTAAAAAATGAAAAATTAACACTTTGATATTAAGTAAAATATATGAAAAATTAAATTAGATAAATTGAAGACACATAATATGACTAATTAAAAGTGAAGGGTCAGAGAAGAGGAGATTTATTATCACATAATAATATATCCAATGGAGAGGAAAGCATTTGAAAATTTGAGATATATTACATGGGAATGTAATATCCCATTATATTATGGAGTGAAGTGAGCAACATCATTTATCAAAACTTTCAGAAACTATAAAATATCATAAAACATGCAAAACAATTAAAAATTATAAAAATTAAAAATTAAAAATAAAAAAAAATAAAAATAAATTTTTAATTCGATATTACTCATTAAGATGAGTGTGATGACAATTGTTTTACCTCAATCAAACCTCGTTTAGGTTTCTTGTGAATTATAAAAGAAAATAATAATAAATTTAAAAAAATATATTTCAAATTGAGATAAATATATATTAAAGCGAAACTCAGTTAAAATGAAACAATGTTGAATAATTAATTAACTATGATGTGAAGGTATAAATTAAAATGCCCCTTAAATAAAACTAAGACCTTACAAAATAAAATATTTCAAACTATAAAAATGAATATTTCCTTTGATAAATTTCATGGAGAAGTGTCGAATGAATTTTAAAAAAATTACTAAATTAAATGTGCATAAATAGTAATGAGTTGAAATTTTAAAAAAATTAATTATATATTAAATGCAGAAATGTGATAAAGTAATAAAACATAATGAAATTGAAGTAAAGCAATGGTCAAATGTGAGAAAATTTATATTTAAATAGTTATATAAAATAATAAAAGCTAAAAATTTGGTGAAATGAGATAAATTGTTTGAGAAAATTGTATTGTAAAATTCTAAGGAGATCAACAATAACATCATCCATCACCAAAATTGGTAAAAATCAAAATGAATAGTAAAGCATGACAAAACTATAAAAATAAACCTTTAAACATGAAAAAAGATGTTGAAATTGACAAAGCTTATAGAAACTAGTTTTATCACGTTTCTTTCACCTTAGTTAAACCTCATTTAAAATTACTACATATTACCAAATGAAATAAGCAAAAATAATATTAAATTTTATTTGATGTAATCATATAACAAAGCTAAAATCAGATAAATTAAACGAACATAATATCACAAAACCAAAAGGATATAAAGATCACACGAAGGAAGAATTATAATCTAATAAGAATAAAACTATAATAAAGCAAATAATTTAAATAAATTATATAAATTGTGCAAAAAAGTTACATTTTAGTAGACTAATGAGAATTAGTATCACATCCTTGATCCACAAATCATTTATGAATAAAACTTTTTAATCATAAATGATAACAATTTAAAAATGAAATATTTTAAAATATAAAAATGAATTTTTAATTTAATGGAGCTCATGAAATTTTATTCAGCAATGTTTTTTTTCATCTAAATCATATGTCATTATAAGGTAAAGTCAAAATGAGATAAATTGATGCAATGTAATATTTCCATGTGAAAGATATTTATGGTTCAGGAAAGAGGAGATTTAGCATTACATATTTATATGAGCAAATCAAAGCCACAAATTTGATAAAATGAGAAACATTGTTCAAGAATGTTTCATTCTAATATAGTAAGAGGAATGAGTGAAGCAGCATCGATTGTCAAATCACGTATAATTGAAAAAGTCTCTTAATACATTCTAAAACACAAGATTATAAAATATTTTAAAATATTTTAAAATATATAAATTAATATTTAATTCAATAGAGCACATCAAGATTTGTTTAAGAATAATAATTTATGCAAGATTAGACTTTGTTTTTGTTTAATTGTCAACTATCGAAGGAAAAACACATAAAAATAATAAATTATACTTTTTTACATTATGTAAAGATAAAGAAAAGCTAAAATGAGATAAATTGAAGCAATGTAATGTGACCAAATAAAATTAAAGTTATGGAAGTATGAGAGGAGAATTTTAGTTAATATTAATATAACCAAATAAAAGTCAGAAATGTGAACAAATAATATAAATTTCAATATGTTGTGGCGATTTTGCATAACATCCTCAATGTTGTAGATGGTACAAATCCAAAATTTTTCAAAGTATTTCAACACAATAGAGAATAAAGTTTTAAAAAATGTAAAAATGAACATACTTAACTAGGTAGAATCAATCAAGATGAGCCCAATAATGATTATTATTCTCATCACTAGACATTGCTAGGAGTTATCCCAAATTTCAAAGTTAATATGAAAAGATAAAAATTCTTTTTTTTTTGTAAAAGCAAAATTTATATTAATATGGAAATAAGAAAAATTGAAGCAACACAATTTCACCTAATGAATGAAAAGAAGAGGTAACATGACTTGAGGATTAGATTTTTTTTAGTAATATAAAAGATAAAAAATGAAAAAAATAAGGTAAATTTTATAGGAATGTTGTATTCCATTATATAATGGATTTTGTGTGTGACAAGCTCGACCCTCAAACCAAGTTCAATCGAAAATGACTCATAGAGCACAATATGAAAATAAATATTTAATTGGACAGTCCTAGTGGTAAGAGTCCAACAAAGTTTGTTTCATCTTGATTTGAAAACGTTTGTAGTTATAGGGAATTACTTAAGAAGAAATACATAAAAAATAGTAATTTAATAATATGTAAACAAAGATTAAAGCTACAATTAGATAAAGTGAAGCAACGTACTATAACAAGACATATTGATGTTAAGGTCAAAAGTGGGGAGATTTAAATTTATATTTTAATATTACGTAAAAGTGAAACATTTGAAGAAATAAGATAAATTATATAGAAATTGAATGCCATTAGGCTCTTTTGGATGAGCATAATCTAATTAAATATCACTTTTTTTAAAAATATTTAACCTTTTAGAATTTTAGTATTTTCCATAAGAAATTTTGAATTATATATAATTTAATGGTTGTAGATTTTGTAAATGATCCACTTATTATCTTGGAATTAAACATTCCCACATAATATATCTCATCTGCCCACTTTTTACTTTCATTTTTTTATATTATTATGAAACTTTAATTCTTCCCTCATGTGACCCAAATAATATTTTTATTCAATTATATTATATTGCTTAATTTTAGCTCATTTTTGTTTTAATATCAATTTACTTCATTTTAAGGTAATAATTCATTATTATTTATGTTTAATTAATTATATTAAAGCTTAATAGTTTTGAACAAGGTCTCGTATAGATGAAACAAGCATCATCATAATCTTCTCAATGAGCACTATTTAATTAAAACTTCCTTCTATATTTTTAAAAATATTTTTCGATGGTGTACCAACCCTTTACAAAATATATCAACTCTTAATTAATTCAATAGCCATGGAGATTACCCATGATCTTATGATATTATTAAAATGAATTTTTTAATGCTATTTAGCCCTTTTTAGGGAAATATTTTGCTTCTATTTTCTTATATTGGTTGTTAACTCTTATTCTCCTCCCACGTTAACTTTTCATTGCTATGATTTCTTATTTTGTAATACTATAATTTATCTCATTTCAAATTTAATATATTGTTTTCCTCATATTAAAATAATAATTTACAATTGTTTATGTTGATTTAATTTTATAATTTGTTTTTTTTCAAAATGACATTCAATTGAGATGAAACAAATGTAGTTTCACTCATCTCAACATGCTCTATTAACAAAACTTTTCAATTTTTATTTTCTTAAATGGTTTATTAGCCTTATATGTCATATAAGAAATTTTTTATTAAACCTAAATTGATAATCAATGATGTTACATTAGTTCTCCTTTGAATTTTGGAAAACAACTTTATTATGCAATTTATCTGATTTTCTCAAATGTTTTCTTTTAATTGGTTGTATTACCAGGTAACTCGATATCCACTCTAATGTGACCTTTACATTTGCTACATTTGGTTATGCTACACTTCTTCAGTTAATCTCATTCCAACTTTAATTTTTATTTAATTAATATTAAATAGTAATTTAATTTTTTTATGCTTATTTACTTTTATAATTTGTACTAATTCAAAATATGGTATGATTGTGATGAAATAAATGTCATTGGACTCATTTTGACTAGATCTATTCAATTAAATATATATAATCTTACATTTCTAAAAATTTTATTTTCAAGGAATTTTCATGCTTTACTAAATATTTCAAGTCATGCCAATTTTGATGATCAATGATGTCATGATTAATCTCCATAAAACCTTGGAAAGAAGCTTTCTAATATAATTAAACTTATTTTTACAAATTTTTTTATTTATATTACTATGAAATAATAATTCATCTCTCACTTGACATTCACATCACATTGTATTGGGAAAACTAAACTACTTCATTTATCTTATTTTAATATTATTATATATTTTCTTAGAATTTAAATAATAATTTTTTGATATGTGCAATGATTTAGTTTTCTAATTTGTAGTTTTGCTAAAATAGTTCTGAATGAGACAACAAAAAAACTCATTGGAGCTCACCTTAAAATCAATGCATTTGAATTAATTGTTCCTTTTATATTTTAAATACTTTTTTATATGGGTTTTTGTAATATTTAGGCATCATTTAAATTCCTACTTGATTTGACTATCGAGAATGTTGTACTCAATCTCCTTAATATCATTGAATTGAAGTTTCCTTAAGAACTTATCTTATTTATTAAATTTTTTTTATTGATTTATTTATATTCCTATGAAACACTTATTCTCCTTTCATGCAACCCAAACATAACTTTTCATTGACACTATTAAAATGCTTTACATTATCTCATTTAAAAATTAATATAAGTTTAGTTAATGTGAAAACATTAATTTATTACTATTTATTTAAATTACTTATGTAATTCTCGCAAATTCCAAACAATGTTTAGTGGATAGTAAATAAATGTTATTGTACTTGACTCAACTAACTTTATCTATCTAATTTTTATATTTCAAAATTTTAATTTTAAATGGTGCTAAATTATTTTCATGGTTTTGCCATTTGTAAATGTTTTAACCAATGAGGATCTTATGCACTATCTCCTGAGAAACATGGAATTCAACTTTCTTCTATAATTTGGCTCTTTTTTTCTATTTTTTTAATTTTGATTTTGTTATTTGGGGTTTAACTCTAAAACCACACTCGTTTGACTTTTACATCACTTTAATTGTTTATGTTGCATTGCCTCCATTTATTTCATTTTCCTTTAATATATATTTTCTTAATATTAAAGTAGTACTTGTTATTATTTATTCTAATTTAATTAGGTAAATTGCAATATTTAAAATGTCATCCAAAAAAGACAATTGTTTTTTAATTTCATCTCAATGAGTATCCAATAAATGCTCCATTTCATATTTTTTAAATATTATTTTGAATGATTTTTGTCTATTGTACAAGTATTTTAATTTTGTACCTAATTTGATGATGAAAGATATCAGAACTAATCTCAATAGTATCATGAAATGTCGTCTTCTCTTACAATTTATCTCATTTCTATAATTGTTCTATATCGAAAGTCTAATTCTCCACCAATGTGTCGTTTATATCTCTTTGATTTTCTTATATTACATAGCTACAACGACTCTTAATTTAGCCTTAGTATATATTTAATTTACATTAAAATAATGACTTCTTATTTTTTTTTGTTTAAGTAACTTTGAAGTTTGTAAAAATTCTAAATGAATTCCATTGCATCCAAAATAATTTTCATTGGACTTATTTTGATGAGGCCTATCAAGTCAAACATTTATTTTAATATTATTCAATATTTTATTTTCTAAGGTTGTGACTTTCTTCATAAGATATTTTGATTCCTACATGATTTAATAGTTTAAGATGTTAATTAATCTTTTCAATATCTTGGAAATTAACTTTTGTGGACAAATTTATCACATTTATTAAAAATCGTTTTTGGGTATTGTTATATTATTTATTAATGCTAAATTTCCCCTTCTTTGAACTACGCTTCACCTTAATATATTTTCAATTAATTTTAAAAAAACATTATATTTTTATTTTTGATTATTTATATTTATAATTCTTAATGTTCCCAAAAAAACGTCTAATGAAGATGAGACAATCTTTTGGACTATTTTCGACATGCTCTATGCAACTAAATGTTCATTTTTATATTTTTAGAATTTTTCTTTTATAATTTTAATATTTTTTATGAGATATTACGATTCATAAATTACTTGACATTCAAAAGGCTAACACTTAATGTTTAGTATATTAAAACGCAATTTTGTTATACAATTCATGTGATCTCTTTAAGTTTATCCATTTGACTTTGTTATATTTCTATGAAATAATAGTTCTCCACCCACATGACCCTTGCATTATTATGGCTTAGTTATATCATATAATTTCAATTTTACTCACTTAAGTTTTAAAAAAAATTACTTAATATTAAAATAATAATTTATAATTATTTATTGTTATTTAATTTGATAAGTAATAGTAATTACAAACAAGGTTTGTTAGAGGCAGAACAAGTATCACTCGACTCATCTTGAAAACTTATATCTAATTTAGATATTCATTTTTATGTTTTTAAAATTTTATTTTCTATGGTCACCATATGGTTTATGATAAATTTTTAGTTGTGCCTTATTAGATGATCAGTGATGTTAAAATAAATATCTTTAGTACCATTGAATGCTTATTGCTAACATAAATTATCTCCTTTCCTAAATAGTTTTTCTTTAATTTGGTTAGATTGCTATATTATGACAAATCTCTTATTATATTACATTTACATCACTTTGATTTTGTTATATTATATTATATTATTTCATTATCGAAATATTGAATTTAATGAAGCTTGTTGAGGTATGTTTAATGACATTTGCTTTGTCTTAATTGGGCCTCATTTGAGAAATTAGGAATTACCAAGGCAAGTATGTAACATAAACATAATTATTATTTTCATATTTTAGTTTATTAATATATTTATTCAATTAAAGATTTTATTTCACTATCAATATATTTTGTATTCTTTGTGAGATATTTAATTTCATGCCATACTTAATAATCAAGGATGTTACACTCCATCTTCTTAACATTATAGAATATAGCTTTATCGTATAGGTTATCGCATTTCTTCAAATATTGTTTACTTTTTTTTCTGTATTATTATGAAACTATAAACCTTTTATCCTATGAAATTTATGTTGCCTTGATTTGGTTCTATTACAATTTTTATTTATCTCAATTTTGATTTAATATATAATTAGTTAATATGAAAACATTACTAATTTGCATTAATTCTTAGTGAAGAATGACTAAATATTTTCAACTTTTTACTTTTTAGGATTTCGACATGCTTGACAAAATATTTTTATTCATACATTTATTTTTATATACGAATGTTATGGTAGATCCACCTAGTATCTAGGAATCTTTCTTTCTTATATAATTTATGTCATTTCCTAAAATACCTCACCAAGGTAATGTTAAATTACAATGAAACTTGATTCTCTTTTTATTTGACCCTCACATCACTTTGATTTTATTATGTTATATTGCCTATTTATCTTATTTCCAACTAAGTGTTTTTTTACTTAGCAAGAAAATGATAATTTAGGAATATTAATGCTTAGTTAACTTGATAACTCATAGTTATTCCAAACTAGGCTCAATCAAGATGAATTAAGAATTCCTAGACATGTCTCAATAAGTTCTACACAATTAAATATTTGTTTATATATTTTTTAAGTGTTCTATTTCTCAGAGTTCTTGCAATCATTATGAGATCCTTTGACACAAACATAATTTGATGATCGAGGATCTTACACTCATTCTGCTTAGAATCTTGGGAGGTAATGTTACCATTAAATTTTTCTTCATTGTTTAGAATGTTTCACATTAATATTCTTATATGAATATGTTACTCTAATTCTCTCACCAGTTTTTTTGCATTGCCTTGATTTGGTTTTACTATTATTCATTTCAGCTTTTGTAGATGTTTAATAATTATTAAAATAATTATTTTTTATTTATGTTTAATTAAATTTGTTAATTGTGATAATTCTTTATTAGATTTCAATTAATGAAACAAATGTAATTACACAAATCTAATTGTGCTCTATCTAATTGAAGAATATTTTCCATATTTTTGAATATTTTTATTTTTTAAGATTTTCACATGGCTTATGAAACATGTTTACTTGAACTGTATTTCATGATCGAAGATGTAGTAATCGATTCTTCCTAGTTTCTTGGATCATAAATTTCCCATATAATTTATGTAATTTTTTAAAACATTTCACTTAGATCTTGTTATATTACAATAGAACTCTAATCTTATTCTTATGTGACATTTATATTACTTTAATTTGGTTATATTGAAATTCTTTAATTTATCTTATTTTATTTTTGAGATATTTTAAATTTCTATTAAAATAATAATTTTTTATATTTTTTATCTACATTATTAATTTGTAATAATTCCAAATAATGTTCAATGATGTTGAAAATAATTGTCATTGGATTCCTCTAAAGGAGCTCTTTTAAATAAATATTAATTTTTAATGTTTTTTAATATTTTATTTCTTGTGTCATTGTATGCTTTAACATTCATTTTTTATTCTTTTGTGACTTGATGATTGAAAATATTACACTTGTACTTTTAATTGCTTGGAATACAACCTTTTTATAAAATTTACCTTACTATTTCAAATCTTCATTTTGAATAGGATATATAACTATGTAACCATAAATCTCCTCTTGTGTAATACTTACATCACTATGATTTCTTCATAGTACAATTCTTCAATTTATCATGTTTTTGTTTTAAAATATATTTATCTAATAATAAAATAATAGTTTATTACTATTTATTCTTATATAAATCGTTAATTTCTAGTTATTATAAGTGATGTCAAATTGAGTTCAAATAAACATTGTTTGGGTCATCTCGATGAGCTCAATAAAATTAAAAATTTCTTCTATATTTTTAAAATATGTTTTTTAGAGTTTTGGCAAGTTTTACAAGATATTTTGATACAAACATGAATTAATTATTGAGAATGTTAACCTATTTTTCTTTAGTATATTTGAATACATCATTATCATATATTTTAGCTCTTTTCCACGTGTTTCAATTTGATATAGTTATATTACCATAGAACATTAAATCTTCTCTCTAGTTTTCTATGCATCACAATGATTAGGTTTTATTACAATTTTTCAACTTATGACTTTTTGAACTTTAATATACATTTACTTAACAATAAAATAATATTATTTTATGATTTATGCTTATTTATTTAGTTATTTTCCATAATTCTTAATGATGTTTGATCCAACAAAAAGAACTCTCGCTCGGGTCGAATGAACAAGCTCTATCCATTTAATTATATTTCTATATTTTTAAAATTTGAATTCTTTTAATTTTTTGAAAGGTTTATGAAACATTTTGGCTTTTATCTGATTTGATAAAAGAGGATGTTATAATCAATCTCCTTATTATCCTTGAATACAGGTTTCCCATAGAATTTATCTTATTTCTTCATAAATGTCACTCATATTTTGCTATAATACAATAAAACTATATTTTTTTATTATGTGACCAGTCATCACTCTGATTTAGATTTATATTAGTACTTTATTTAATGTCATTTTAACATTAATATTTCTCATTTTATATTAAAATAAGAAGTTTTGGAGACAACAAAAACCATTAGATTCATCTCAATGAACTCTCATCTAAAAATTTTAATATTTTTATTTTAAAATATATTTTAAACTTTTTCCTTCTTTATACGTCATTTTAATTTTTACTTTATTTAATAATAAAAATATTACACTTATCTCTTTATTTGATTACAATTTTCATAAATAATTTATCTCAAATCTTTGTAGCATCATTTTTATTTGGTTACAAAGTATGAACTATATGTGTCCTTTGAAATGATGTTTACAACACTTTGATTTAGTTATTTTATATTTCTTCAATTTATCTCATTTTAGCTTTAATATATATTTTCTTCACAATAAAATAATATTTTCTTTTTGCTTATACTTATCTAAATTTTTATTTTATTGTTATTACAAATAATGTCTAATCAAATGAAAGAAACGTCATTTGAGTCATCTAAATGAACTTTATCAAATGAAATATTATTTTTTTTAATTTTAAAATAATTCATTTACAAAGATATTCATGACGTCTATGAAACATTTCTATTGTTACTAGATTTGATGATCAACTATGTTACCCACGATATCCTTACTAACTTGCGATGCAAAAGTTTGATACACTTTTCTTCTTTTGTTCAAAGTTTTCCCTTAGATATAGATATATTATAAAGAAAAATTAAATCTTCAATCTTATGGCCTTTCTATTTCTTAGATTTGGTTTTATTGTATAATAGAAATTTATCACACTTTGACTTATATATATATATATATATATATATATAAATAATAATAATAATTTGTTATTATTTATGATTATTTAGTTTTATAAGTTTTTCAAATTCCAAATAAGGCATTATTCAAATAAAATAAATATTTTTATTCACATCTCATTGAGTTCTATCTCATTAAATATTATGTTCTACATACTTTTAAAAGTTTTTTATTTTATTTGATATTTTAACTATTTCCAGATATGATGATAAGGATATTATAATTGACCTACTTAGTGAATTGCAATGAAAGTTTCCCTTACAATTTATTTTAATTCTTAAAAAGTTTCACATTAACTTCCATATTTTACTATGCAACTAAAAATCTCTGATTATGTGGCCATTACATGTCATTGATTTTGGAATATTATATTAATTCAACTTACGTTCTTTGAACTTAAATAATAATTTACTAAATATTAAATAATAATAATTTTTTTTATTTTTAACATTGTATTACATAGTAATTCAAAAAATACTATTATCAAGAAATGACAATAAACATTGAACTGATCATAATATACATTATACAATAAAAAATCTAACGCAGTATTGCATAGTAAAACTCGATCTTGGGATGTTTGTTTCCTTTATAATTTTGTCTCATTTCTTCAATTCTTTTGCTTCAACTTGGTTGTATTATCATCAAAATTAATTTTTTTTCTCATCTCACTGTTACATCACTTTTATTTTTTCATATTAAATTGCTTTAAATAATTCCAAATTTTTTTTATTATGTAATAACTTAAAAATTAAAATAATACATTCTTACTATATATGATTATTTACTTCTTTATTTATTTTAAGTCTTCCGATCAAGATGAAAAAAAAATTACTTGACTCTTCTAGATGAGCTCCATCCAACCAAACATTCATGTGCAGTTCCTTTAAATTGTTTTTATTTGGAATATACCTTTCCTCCAAAATTTATCTTATTTCTTCAAAATTTTCACCTTGTTTTTGTTATTTTCTTTAATAAAATTGAATTTTCTCATGGGTGACATTTGCTACATTCTTAATTGGTTATATTAAATTATTTTAATCAATCGCATTTTAGCTTTAATAAATATTTCTTTAATATTTAAACAATAATTCCTTGCTATTTATGCCACTTATTTTTGCAATTTATATTAATTAAAAAACATGTTGGATGGAGAAGAAGGAAACTTTGTTCGACACATTTTAATTATCTTTATCTTTCTAAATATTTATTTTTATATTTTTTGAATATTTGAATTCCTTGGATGATGATACTATTTATTAAACCTTTCAATTTGTATCAGATTTGATGATAATTTGATAATTTGACAATCAAGGTGTTATAATTGAGCTCCTTAGTAACACTGAATGCAATTTTCTAAAACATTTAAACTCATTTTTTCAAATTTTTAGTAATGAATCGGAGATGTTACTATGGAACTATAACTTATCTCTTGTGTGACCGTTATATCATTATGATTTCGTCGCATAATATTACTTTAATTTATCATATTTTGACTTTATTAAATTTTTACATAAAATTTTTGTAATAATTTATTATTATCTATTTTTATTTCTTTTGTTGTTTAATAATGTACTAAATGTCGTTGTTCTGCTTTTTTATGTCTTAAATTATTTTCTTTTCTTTACTCGTACCTTGTATACTGATCATCAATGTTGAGCTTGATCTTCTTAGTATTTTTTATTATAACTTTTCTTTATAATTTATTAAATTTATTTTGTTATATTACTATGTTTCTCTTAATCTTAATCATAAGGTTATTGTGTTACTTTTATTTTGTTGTGTTACATTATTTCAATTTATCTCTTTTTAGCTTAAATATACATCTTCTATGTATTAAATAATAATTTAATATAATTTACTCTTATTTAATTTTCCAAATCATAATAAATACAAATTATTTTTGTTTGAGTTGAAAGCAATATAGTTGGACTTACAATAAAGAGGTCTATCCTATTAAATATTCAATTTAATATTTTTAAAATATTTTATTTTAAAAAAGATTTGCATGCTTATGAGAAAGTTTCATTCATAACTGATTTAAAGGATGTGGATGATGTGAATTATCTCTTAAGTATCTTATAAACTAACTTTCCTTTGAAATTTAACTTATTTTTTTAAAATTCTATCTTTGGTCTCACTATATTACTATGAAAGTATAATTCCACTCTCATCTGTCCCTAATGTCTCATTAATTTTGTTATATTATATTAATTAAATTTATCTCATTTGTAATTTAATATATATTTAAGTAATATTTAAAAACTATTTTTTATTATTTATGCTTAATTACTTAGTTAACTCACAAATCTTTAATATAAGCCTCAACTAAGATAAAAAAGTTGTAGTAGTCTTGATGATCTCTATCAAAATAAATATTCTTTTTTTTAAATGTTATTATCTTTAATTTTTAGAACATTTTATGAGATATTTTTATGTATAAGTTTTTAATGATTGATGATATTGTACATTAATTTCTTAGTATCTTGGAGCATAACTTTCCTAAACAATTTAGCTCAATTCGTCAACTTTTTCCTGTAATTTTGTAGTGTTACTATGTAACTTGTGACCTTCTATCGTGTGACCTTTTATATCACCTAGATTGGATTGTGTTACGTTAACATAATTTATCTCATTTTAATTTAAATACAACTTTACATAATGTTAAACTAAATAGTTTTTTTGTTTTTTAAATGTTGTACTTCATATTAATTTCAATCATGGATCAATTTTAAAGAAACAAATATCATTGGACTCCTCCTAATAAGCTTTGTAATAAAAAATTAATTATTTATTTTTTAATATTTTAATTTTTAGGGTTTTTGCATACCTTATGCGATATTTTTATTCATACCTAATTTAATGATATAGAATATCATGCTTCATCTCATCAATATCTTTGGATGTAATTTTTCTACATAATTTATATGAATTTTTCACAAAAGATGTTTTTATTTGGAAAAAATATAGCATTCCCTTAAACAGCATCTCTTGTGACTTTTACAAAACTTAGATTTGTTTAAGCTATATTGCTTGATTTTGTCTTATTTTAAGTTTAACACATATTATCATAATATTAAAAAGTCATTTAATATTTTTATTTTATTTTTTAATTATTTGGAATTTAATTCAAGATTTAATAGAGCCAAAACAAAGGCCATAAGATTAATCATGATAAGATTTCACAAATTAAATGTTTATTTTATCTATTTTTAACCTTTTTATTTTCTTAAGTTTTTTCATTTTTAAGAGGCATTTGAATTTGCATGTGATCAAACTACTGAGGATTTCATACTCAATCTCCTTAGTTTCTTGGAATGCATGTTTCTTGTATAGTTTATCTAATTTCTTCCATACTACTATTTCATTTTGTTAAATTATTATGTAACAAAAAGTCTCCCCAAATTTTACCTAGAAATATCTTTTATTTATTTTATAACATTTCTTTTATTTATCTAACCTTAGACTTCATATATATTCATTTCATTTTAAAATAAAAATTTTTGGTTATTTATTCTTATCAAATTTTTAATTTATAATAATATTAAATGTGGTCCCTTAGAGAAGAAGAAAATGTTGGATGACTCTTCTCTAGAAGCTCTCTAAATTAAAGGTTTATTTTTTATTTTATCTTATTAATTGATTAGGGGGTTAGCTTCATTATAAGAAATTTTCATTCATAATTAATTAGATGATCAATGATGTCACTCTCAATCACCTTGGTTTCTTGGAATGCAACTTTCCTACTTAATTTATCTGATTTTTAATTACTTTTTCTTTGAGTTTAAACTATAATGAAGCTCTAATTCTCTTCTCCTATGACCTTTATAATGCTTTCATTTAATTTTATTATATTACTTTAATTTATCTAAATTTAGTTGTGGAATATTTTTATTGAATAATAAAATAATAATTTGTTATTTTTTGTGCTTCTTTACTTCCATAATTTGTAGTAATTCCAAATGATATCTGATCACGATGAAATAAACATGTTGGATAGGAATATGTGAGCTTTATCCAATTAAACATTAAATTCCTATATTATTAAGCATTTTTTTAAGACTTTGAGAGGTTTTATGAGGCAATTTATTTGTACCATATTTTATGATCAAGCTTGTTGCATTCAATCATCTTAGAGTTTTGGTATGTAGTTTTCACAAAAAAATTATCTAAGTTTCTTCAAAGTTTTCATTTTGCTTTGGGTTTTAATATTTTGTAACTTAATCTTCCTTTGAGTGACCTTTACATGGCCTCAATGATTTTTACTAGGATTTTTTTATTTTGTCACATTATTATTCAACTGTAAATCTCTTTTGATGCGAAAATTAATTATTTTAAATTTTTTGTGTTGCATTAGTTCAATTTACTTCACTTCACATTTAAAATATATAAAATTATTATTGAAAATTTTATTATTGTTATTTATGTTTACTTTGGTAGTTCATATTGACATTAATGAGAGTCAACATAATATAAATGTTGTTTGACTCTTCTCAATGAGCTTAATCTAACTAAATATTCATTTTTTTATTTTCAAATATTTTTTCAAACATTTTGTCATGCTTTAAGATATATTTTGATTAATTCCACTTTCGACAATTGAGTATTTAACACTCGATCCCATATGTTTGTCAAAAAATGTATTTTTATACAATTTGCATTATTTCTTTAAATTTTTTACATAGATTTTGCAAATTTTTATATGTAGCTTTGATCTTTACTTGTGTGACCTTTACATCACTTTTATTTGTAGAATTTATCTTACACTTATTTATGTCATTTTATATTTAATTTTTTTTCTTAACCTTAAAATTTTTTTTATTATTATTTATGTTTTTTTTTTAATTTTGTAATTCATACTAACTCTAAACTAAGCATAGTCAAGATGAAAGGAATATCGTTATACTTGTCTTTAGGAGCTTTATACAACTACATAATAATTTTAATGTTTTTTAAAAATTAATTTTATAGGTTTTTGGCACAATTTAAGATACCTTTTGTTATAATTCATTTTATACAAGAGTATGATGCACTTCATTTTGTTAATATCTTAAACTACAAAGTTTTTGTAAAACTTATCACTTTTCATAAAAGTTTTGCTTAAACTTTGTTATAGTACTACGCCTCCATAAATCTCTTCTTGTTTTTTCTTTTCATTTCTTTGACTATGCTATATTATATTAATTTATTTTACTTCTTTTTAATATTCATTGAATAATTAATAAATATACAAATAGTAATTTACTATTGCTTTTGCTAACTAGACATTGTAATTTGAAGCAATATCGACTGAGGTCTGATCAAGACAAAGTAAACTCATTAATCAAATCTCGATTAGCTTTATCCAATTAAACATTCATTTTTATAATTTTAAGAATTTTATTTTCTAGTGTTTTGACATGTATGATAAGATATTTTGATTCATAATTAAGTTATGATTATGGATGTTGCACAATCTCTTCAGTATTTGGGAATGCAGCTTTCTTATATAATTTAAAAAAAAATTAATTTTTTTACTTTTATTTCATTATATGGCTATGTCACTTTAAATCTTTTACCATTTGAACTTTACATTGTTTTTTTTGGTTAAATTATATTTCTTTAATTTGTCTTTTTTAAGATTTACTATATAATTATTTAATATTAAAATAGTATTTTATGTGTTACTTATGATTATTTGTTTTGGTAATAACATAAAGGAGGTTAAATCTAGTGGAAGTAAATGTCGTTGGACTCGTATCGATAAGCTCTAACTAATTAAATATTTTTCTTAATATTTTAAATATTTATTTTTTAAAGTTTATTTATATTTAAAGAAAATTTTGATTTGTAACTAATTTGTTGATCGCTTATTACACTCGTGGTAATTTATATCTTATAAAAATGTTCTTGAATAATTTATCTAATTTCATCAAATTTTTTGCTTTGACACGGGCATATTAGAATGTAACACTTAATCTCTTTTCTTGTGATCATCATGTTTTTTATTTTATTATATTACATTATTTCAATTTATTCTATTTCATATTTAGTATCTAATTTCTTGTTATTAAATACATAATTTATTATTATTTATGCTTATTAAATTTTATAATTTATTATAAAAAATAAATAATGTCATATCTAGATGAAATAAATGTCATTAAGCTTGCCTTAATGAGCTTTATCTAATTAATTGTATATTTAATATTTCTTAAATATTTGTTTTTACTATTTGAACTAACTTTATGAGATATTTTTATTTGCATTTGATTTGTTAATCAAGGATGTCACACTCATACTTATTGTTATCCTGGAATACAATTTTCTTAAAAGATTTGTTTATTTCCCAAAGTACATTAAGTCTCCTCCCTCATGATGTTTACTTCACTTTGATTTAGTTGTATTAAATTGCTTAAATTTATTCTATTTTTATTTTTTTATATGCTTACTAAATACTTAATATATAATTTATTATTATTTATGCTTTGTTACTTTGGTAAGTTTTTCCAATTCATAATGAGGATTGATAAAGAAAAAACAAAAGTTATTAGTCTCGTGTTGATGTGCTTTCCTCAAATAGATATTAATTTATATATTCTTTTGCATATCTTTTAAGGATTTTGCCTTTTTATCAGATATTTTACCCACGTAATTTGAAAATCATGTATATTACACTTGATCTCCTAAGTGTCTTACAATTGAACTTTTCCATATAATTTGTCTCATTTTTTTTAAAATTTTCACTTAGATTGGGTTGTATTACCAGGTAACTCAAAATGTCCTCTCATGTGACCTTAACATTGCCTAACTAAGTTATGTTATATTGCTTAAAGTTTTTTCCTTATGAACTATATTTCGTATAATCTTGAAATTAAGATAGTTATTTAATACTATTTATGCTCATTTACTTTCTTAATTCATAGTAATTCCAAACAAAATTTGATCAAGTTTTATTAAAAATCATTGGACTATTAGAATGAGCTTTATCTAATCAAATAATCATCTTAATACATTTAAAAATTTTATTTTATTTAATTTTCACACTTTTTTTAGTGACTTTCTTATTTTAAGTTGATCTCAAAGTTGAGGATCTCACATAAGATCTCCTAAGTAGCATGGAATAGAACTTTCCTAAAAAAGTTACTTTATTTCTTTAAATTATTTAGTTTGATTTTATTATATTACTATGTAGCTCTAAAGCTTCTATCATGTCACATTAAAATGTGCATGATTTTATTCAATTATGTTGCTTAAAGTAATTATTAGTTGTGCTCATTAATTTTTTTTTTATTTTTAATATTTTAAAATGAGGCTTGATTGATATGAAGCAAATTTCAATAGACTTATGCTGATGAAGTCTATGAATTAAATAGTCATTTATACATTTTTTAAATATTTTTTCTAAGGCTTTATTAAGTTTTCTAAGGTATATTAATTTGTTTAGATTTGTTTATAGTGAGGGTACATTCAAACTCTTGAGTATCTTACAATGCTACTTTTTGATATAATTTACCCTAATTCTCAAAATTTTTTACTTTGATTTGATAAAATCTAAATATAACTTTAGGTTTCCTCTTGTGCTACCTCTTACATTGATTAACTTGGTTATATTGTGCCACTTTAACTTATCTAATTTTGATCAATATTATATGTTTGCTTAATATTAAAATAAATATTTACTATTTTTAATACCTTTAACTTTTGAAATTCATTTTATTTTCAAGGAAGATCTGATTAAGACAAACAAATCCGTAGGACCCCTCTCCATGATCTAATTGTAGTTAAATATTCATCTGAATATTTCTAAATAATTAAGTTTCTTTGGTTTTGCCTTGTTGTAAAAGGGATTTTGTTCTGTACATGTTTTGATGATTGAGGATGTCGGAATCTCTAGTATCTTAAAAATTCAACTTTTTTGCGTAATTTATCTCATTTCTTTTACTTTTTATTTTTTGATATGTTATAAGATAACTCTAATTCACCTATCATGTGACCTTTAAATGTCATTGATTTTGTTATTTTATGATGGCTTAATCTATCTTGATTTGGCCTTAAAAATATATTTGGTTAATATAAAAAAAGAAATTTATTATTACTTATGCATATTTATTATTGTAATTCATATTTAATGCCTAATTAAGTCTGATTTAAAAAACAAATACAATTAATCTTGTGCCAATGAGATATACCCAATTAAATATATTTTTATATTTTTCAAACATTTTATTTTCTTTTTTTCATGTATGTGTTACACGGCAGTTCAATTTGTAGATAATTTTATGAACAATGATGTCACTCATGACCTTGTTAGTATCAAACAATGGAAACTTCCCAAACAATTTGTCACATCATTTCAAATGTTTCTTATTGATTTTGTTATATTACTATATAACTCTAAATCTCCTTCCTTGTGGCCTACATATTGTTCTGATTTTGTTACGTTACATTGATCCAAATTATTTCATTTCAATTTTAATATAGAATTAGTTAATAATAAAATAATAAATTTTTATCGTTTATCCTTATTTTCTTTGTAAACATAGTGGCTCCAAATGAAGTCCATCTAAGTGAAACAAATGCAACAACACTTCTATCGACAAGTTCCCTACAATTATATATTTATTTTTATATTGCTAAGATATATTTTTTTAATTATTTGACATTCTTTGCAAGATATTTTATTTTTGTTATTTAGTTTGGTAATTTATGATAATTCCAAGCGTGGTCTTATAGAGAAGAAATAGATATCATTTGACTCATCTCAATGAGCTTTATCTCATTAAATATTCATTTTTTTATTTCTTTAAGTGTACTTATTTTTAACACAGTTGTACACTTTATAAGACATTTTGATTTGTACAAGAGTTGGTGATCAAAGATATTCCCCTCAATCTTCATAGTTTCTAAGAAATAAGTTTTCTCTTTCTATTTATGCCATTCCATCAAATGTTTGCATCTATTTGTTATGTTGTTATCTAACTAGAAATGTAAATTCATGTGTTCCATATATTGTTTTGATTGTCTTTACTTCATTACTTCATTTAATCTCAATAAAGTTTTAAGAAAAGTTTGCATAATATTAAAAAATAATTTAATGCTATTTTTTCTTTTTTATATTGAAAATTCATCATAATTCTAAACATGGTTTATTAAAATTAAACAAATATCATTAGACTCGCCTCAATAAGGTTTATCAAATTATATAATCATTTTTATATTTTAAATTTATTGTTTTAAATATTTTTTTACACTTTACTAAGACTTTTGATTAGTACATTTTTAACATTAAAGGATATTAACCTCAATCTGCTTGGTATCTTGCAATTTAAAATTTTCATATATCCCATTTTCGTGAAATTTTCCTTTTTTATTTACTTATATTAGTATGTGACTCTTAATTTCCTAATGTGTGACTATTGCAGTGCTTTCATTTTGTATTTTACATTGCAATTATTTATCCTCTTTCAATTTTAAAATACTTTTAAATTATATTAAATTAAAAATTTCATATCATTTTCACTTATATTTGTTCCAATTCATAGAAATTCGAGATAAGGTTTTAATGAGAATAAATAAATCTCATTAAACCCATCTCAATGAGATCTATATAATTAAATATTTATTAATATATTTTTTAACAAGTTTATTTTTGCAAAGTTTAATATATTTTGTAAGATATTTATATTTGTTCTTGATTTCATGATTCAAGATGTTATGCTCTCTCCAAGGTATATTAGTAAATATTTTTCTTATATAATTTATCTAATTTCCTCTAATCATTCTGTTTCATTAAGTTGTATTGCAATGTGACTCTAACTCTCCCCTAATGAGACTTTTTTTATCTCTTTGATTTGCTTCAAGTTATCGAATTTTGACTCCTTTTTAAAATTTTATTTCCTAGGATTTTGGTATAGTTTAATTTGTTGTTTTAAATAATTTTGTTACACTTACTAAGACTTTTGATTAGTAAATTATTAACATTAAATGATATTAACCTCATTCTCCTTGGTATCTTGCAATTTAAAATTTTGATATATCTCATTTTTGTGAAATCTTCCTCTTTTATTTAGTTATGTTACTATGTGACTCTTAATGTCCTTTTGTGTGAGTATTGCAGTTCTTTTATTTTCTCATTTTACATTATGATTATTTATCTTATTTCAATTTTAATATATTTTTAAATTATATTAAATTAAAAATTTCATATCATTTTTTCTTTTATCTATTCACAATTCATAGTAATTTGAGATAAGGTTCAAATGAGAATGAATAAATGTCTTTAAACCAATCTCAATGAGATCTACCTATATAAATATTTATTAATATTTTTTTAACTAGTTTATTTTCATAGAGTTTAATATAATTTGTAAGATATTTATATTAGTTCTTGATTTCTTTATTGATGATGTTATGCTCTCTTTCCAAAGTATATAAGTAAATATTTTTCTTACATAATATATCCAATTTCTGATAATCATTTTGTTTGATTAACTTGTATTACAATATGACTCTAAGTTTCCCCTAATGATACCTTTATATCTCTTTGATTTTGTTTTATTAATTTGCTTCAATTTATCTTATTTCAAATTCTTTTTATTATTTTCTTTTCTAGGATTTTGTAATAGTTTATGAGATGTTTTGTTTCTTGCATGATTTGGTGACGAATGATTTTACACATGAACTCCTTTGTATCTACGAATTTAATATTGATGATTAGTTTATCTTATTCCTTCATATTTTACACTTTTGTTCGGTTCTATTATTATTAACTCTAAATCTTTTGCAATGTGCTACTTACATCACTTCGATTTTGTTATATTACATTGGTTCAATTTATATAATTTTAGCTCTAATATAAATCTTCTAGAAATTAAAATAATTATTTATCATTATTATTTCTTTTTTACTTTAACAATTTATAGGAAGTTCAAACAAAGTTGATCAGGATCAAAATAATGTTGTTGCACCTTTCTAGATGTACTTTATCCAATTAAATAATTTTTTAAGATATTTTTTTTTCAAAAAATTTTGGCATATTTAATGAGAAATTTTGATTCATAAATATTTTTATGATTATAGATAATACACTCTATCCCATTATTATTTTTAATGCAACTTTATTTTAAACATTATCTCATATTTTTTGAAGTTTTTACTTTTATTTTTTTATATTACTATGTAATTTTAAATCTCTTATTGTGTGACCTATATACATCCCTTTAGCTTTATCATATAAAATTACTTTAATTGAATTCATTTTAACCATAATATAAATATAATTAATATTAAAACAATAACTTAATGTTATTTAAACTTGTTTACATAGATAACTAACAATAATTTAAAATGAAGGCCCATAAAGATGAAAAAAAATAATTAAACTTATCATGTTGAGCTTTATCTAACTAATTATTTATTTTTGCTTGCATTATTTAAATATTATTTCTTCAATATTAGAATGCTTTGCAACACATTTTTAATTTGTACCTATGTTGTCTATCAAAAAAGTTACTATTATTCTCCTTAGTATCTTGGAATGCAACATTGTGATGTTATTTATCTCAATTCTAATAATTTTTTTCAATTTGTTATAATAAAAAATAACCCAAAAACTTCTCTTGTCTGAACATTACATTAGTTTGAATTAATTAATTACATTTTTTTAATTTATCTAAATTTAGCATTAAAATATACTTTATTAATATTAAAGTAATATTTTATACTTATTTACTTTGGTATTTCTTTGCAATTCTATTGGAGGTTAGATAAAAATGAAACAAAGGCAATTGGGTTAGTTCTGATTATTTTTATTAAATTAAACATTTTTTATATTTTGAAAATTTTTTCAAAGTTTTGATAAAATTGTGAAAAATCTAAATTTGAACAAAATTCAATGATCAACAATGTTACCATTGATATCATTAGTACTATAGAATGCCACTTGACTAACAATTTATATGATTTTCAAAATTTGGTCTTTGATTTGGTTTTGTTACTATATAGCTCTAAATCCGCTTTCATGTGACGTTATCATCACTTCCTTTTAGTTAAATCACATTGCTTCAATTTACCTCTTTTTTATTTTAAATTAAAAAATATTAATGTATGATTTATTATTATTTATGGTTACTCACTTCAGTAATTCATAGTGTTTACAAATATTTTCTGATCAAGACGTAAAACATGTTGAACTCAATGCAAATAAATGTACATTTTTAAAATTTTAAATGACTTTCTATTTTATGGTTTTGTCATACCATATAAGTCATTTTGATTCTCTCTTATTTTAATGATTAATAAATTGCCCCTATTCTCCATAGTATCTTAGAATATAGCTTTCTCATATCATTTATTCCTATGTTTTTATTCAACAATATTATTATGTAACCTAAATCTCCTCTTATGATATTTGCATAACTTTAATTTAATTTTATTATATTACTACAACTTTTCTCATTTTAGTTTTAATAGATTTATTTAATATTTTAATTATAATTTATTTTTATCTTTGCTTATTTATTTTATTAATTTCTAGTGACTCCAAACAAGGTATAACTAAGACGAAACGAATATTATTGGACTCTTATCGATGATCTTTATCAATTTAAATATTTATTTTATATTTTTATATATTTAATTTCATATGCTTTGTCATGCTTTGTGGTTCATTTTGATTGGCACTTATTTTGATGATTATGGGTATAACACCCAATATTTTTTAAACATTGAAATAATAATTTGTTACTAATTATGCTTAATTTATTTTGTAATTTCTAGTAATTCAAACTTTTGGCCTCATCTATACAACCTTTATCTAATAAAATATTTATTTTTATATTTTAAAATATTTTATTTAATATTTTAATGGTGCTTGCTACATCTCAAACTGAGCTAAATTGCAACGACTACATATTACTATTGTAAATAAGCATAAATAAAAAATAGTTGCTACTTTAACAATGAGTAAAAATATCGTAAATTTGAAAGAGAGAAATTGAAGCAATGTAATATAAAGGAAATCAATTTGATTTACTAGTCAAAATTGAGTATAATTAATGTTACACATTAATTTAACAAAGTCAATGACAAAATATGAAGAAAGTGAGACAAATTCTATAAGAAACTTGCACCACATTATATTTACAAGTGTGGCATCCTTCATCATTGAATGAGACACAAATTAAAATTTCCTGTAAAGTGTGCCAAAATAATATAAAAAAAATTTCTAAAAACTATTAACATTAATATGTAATTGGATAGAGAATAATGTATCCACAAATTTAAAAATAAATAATTAATTAATTTTAGCTTTTCTAGTTGACTGTATTAACGCTTTATTCATTTTGATCTAACCTTTTTTGGAATTACTATGATTTATGAAAGTAAATAACCCTAAATAATAATCAATTATTTTCCTAAATTGAACAAAAAAAATAAAAGTAAAATTAGATGATTTGAAATAATGCAATATAACATAATCAAATTATGTGTGGCCCACGTAAGAGGAGAATTAGAGTTTCATAGTAATATACCAAATAAAAAATGAAGCATTTTTGTAAATCAAATAAATTTCACTTGAATTTTTCATTTCAAATTGTAAGGATAACAAATGTAATGTACTTTATTATAAATATTTAACTGGATCATAAAGCATACCAAATCCAAAAAAAATAAAAAAATTAAATTTAAAAATCAAAATTTTAATTAAATAAAGGTTCTCTAAATTAGTATAATGATGTTCGTTTCATCATGACAAGTCCTCTTTGGGAATTATGCTCAATTTCCAAATTAAAATAGCATAGATACCTAAAAATTATTTTTTAACATAATATAAATATGTATTAAAGCTTAATTTAGTTAAATGAAAGCAATATAAGAAAATAAATAACAAAATTAAATAACCTTAAATAATAATAAAATATTGTTTAAAAGTTAAATAAATTTATATTAAAGCCAAAATAGGTTAAACATAAGCAATATAATATAAAAAAATCAAAGACTTGCAAAGCCTACAAGAGAGGAGAATTAGAATCACATAATAACATAACCAAAGTAATTCAAAAAACTTTGAAGAAATTGGACAAGTTGTGTCAGAAAATAGCATTCTGAGATACTAAAAATATCACTAAAAAAGCAAAACAAAACACTAAGAAATAACAAACTCAACAAAATAAAAATAGGTACTTAATTAGATAAATCTTATCGAGACAAGGCCAGTGATGAATGTTTATCTTAATTGGAGCACGTTAGAAATTATTTTTAGTAACAAAAGTAAATGATAATAAATAACAATAAATTATTATTTGGGTATTGAGTGAATATAAAATAAAACAAAATAGAGATAAATTGTGGAAATGTAATACAAGTAAATCAAAGCAATATTAAGGACACAAGAGTGGAAAATTATAGTTTCAAAATTATTAAGCAAATCAAAATAAACAAATTTCAGAAAATTAAATGAATTAGACAAGAAAGCTACATACTCATACAACTTTTGTAGTAAAAATATCACGTTGACCTTTTAAATGTAATCCTTAACTACCATCAAAATAAAACCTATATAAATGAACAAGTACAAATCCTTTAACATATTCACAGCTACTTAAATAGCTGATATAGTGAGGTTGTTGAAGCCTGTTTAGAGCATTTGACAAAAACATGATCATTCTCCTTATTTGGAAAAGTTTAAAAAACCAATTACGAACAATAATGTCATAAAAGAAAATTTATTCCATCCCTTAAGGATACAAGGTTGATTTTGAATAAATTGGAGACAAAATTTATGTGTCCAATATCTCTGTAGATACCAAAAAGTTGAACAAGTATAGAAAACAAGAGTAGAGCACTAAGTAGTAGTTGTGAATTAGTTCTAATAAGCATAGTTATTTATAACTAGCTTTTCTTAAAAACAAGGGGCCCTCACACATGAAAGGTAAAACAAGTAAACACACAAGTCCACTTGTTACATATCTGAAATTTATAACTCATACAACCATATTTTATTCCAACTAAGAAAATTTTTTTCTAAGAGGACTTGTTTGGATGAACTGAAGTGTTTGATCTAGTGATCCGTCCAATCCAGTTTTCATATTATGAAATTTTATGGAACCTACAGCATCTTGAGGATCTATAAAATGTTAGGAATAAGATAAATTATAGTGCTCTCCATTTTTTGGATCCCAAAAATTTATTTCATAAACTCCATCATAGATTATTTTCAAATTGATATTATATTTAGCAAAAAGCTCTAAAATGTTAAGAGGGTCATCTATATTCCTTAAGGAAGGGACATAAATATATTTTGAAAACATATTCATTCCCATAAATTTTTGCACTAGTTTCTTCATAAACAAACTTTTCACAATTCAAAAAATATTTATCAACTGTAATAGTAGAAGCATAAGTTTTCTTTCATCATATTTGTTGTTTTTATTCTTCTAGACACTTAGTTGTCTCATCTACTACTTTAAATACTATTCTTAAGCTTATTATAGTTACTAAGATCTCACTTTTACATCTTCAAGATTTCTTAGATTGATGATCTTTAGGCAAGATTTAATGCTGAGGTTATTGAAGCCTTTTTTGAGAAACTAATTCTCAATTGAAGTGCAAGGAACATGTCCAAGTCTCCACGAATGTGGCAAAAGCATTTGTTAACTTGCACTATCTCTGTGATAATAGTTTTTAAAATGAATCACTTCATAGAAGTTTAGGAACATTAAGTTCTTTAGTCAGAACCTTGTAGACATTCGCTGATGATAAGTCTATGCTAGTAGAATCTCTTTATAAGGGCATGATCAACTTCTAATATTTCCATGATGTCCTTATTTTTTTATGTTAAGAAACATAATAGTATTTCTTCTGTAGTTGAATATTTTGCAAGAGAATTTATTTAAACAAACTTGTGCATTAGTAGCCCTTTATACAATATGTTTGAGTACATATTGTAAAATATTTTGTTTGACTATGGAGATTTCATTGTGTCGGACTTCTAAGGAATTTGATAACCTTTGCTGTTCTTGATTGAAAAAATCCTTTAACCCTATTTTCACTTTTAGTTTGCTCATAAGCAAGCCCACATTCTAGCTCTCTTAAGTTAGTCCAACCATTAGCATCTTTATTTCCCTTTCGAGTTTATCCTTTTGCAATGTTTTTACTCACTAATTTGGGGCAAAATGTTTTCGTAATGGCGAGGAAGCTGTTTCATAAATAGACTAAGTGTAAGATAAGTTATAATAGGAACATCCATGACATATTACAATACATTCTAGTTCTTTCTAGTATTCCACATGTGATCGAATAAGCACTTATGGAACTCATTAACCACTTGTTGAGATGTGTGTTTGCAAATTTTAATTCTGAGGAAATCTATTGAGTGTATGGAGCACAAAAGTGTTTTTGATGGAAAAAGGGAGTTTGAGTAGTTTTTCCTATAAAATATGTTATTATTATATTTTGTAACACCATAAATTATCATTACAAAAATGATATTTTATGGCCATTTATGCTACCTGCTTAAGCTTTTCCATGGTTATTTATAATGCTAATATAAGGCTTTTTATGGCCATTTGTTTACTAATTATGTATTTTATGACTTTAAGGGCCTTTTCAAGGCAATGTTTCCTTAAGTATATGAGGGAGGTGATTAGTTAAATTTTTATCTTTCCCATTTATATGTTTAATGACTAGATTATATCACTTATTAATAAGACTATTACTATGTAATAGCAACCTATTTGTGGAAAATTTATTGTGATAAAATTTATTATAAATTGCTATGATAGCTTTGAAATAATTCACAATAGTAATCTTTTTTCTAAATTTTTGGATGACTTTGTTTTGCTTTGTAATCCATTATACATGATAAAGCTTTCAACATACGATGCAATTACTTCACTTTTATAAATTCTATTACAATATCTACTTATAAGTTAATCTTTCATGGATGTTTTCTCGTAATTTTTCAATTTCAGTATACTTCAATTTTTTCCAAACCTTCCAATCACAGCCTTTTTCTACTATTAAGTAAATATCTCAATAAGGTAACTGTAAAGGACCAAATTCTTTGGTTATTTGTTTGATCCTTCTCACTGACTAGATATGTTGGACATTGATGCATCATTTGCCCTTCAACCTGGTTTTTTCATCAGTGGCACTTACAAACTTGTAATTTTACTTTTCCATTTCCAATATTTATTTCATAAAATTTAATATATAATTTCTCTATTTCCAACTTCATTTTTTATAATACAATAACTTCTTGCTTGTGTATTGGAAGAAAGTTAATAAATGTGTTAAAAAAGAAAGTTGGGTGGAAAAAGATAGGGATCTACATAAGTAGTCATGATTTTTTTGTGTTTTTAAAATATCTCTATTTTTCATGTAAATATACATCTTGCATATTTTTATTTAAAGGGCATAACTAATCATTCGATATTTCTACTTGAGTAAATGATGTTCTAATATCTATTATACGAACTAATGTGATTCTACGACCATCTCTAAATTGAAGTGTGTAGATGATGTTATTGAAGTAATTACATCTACATTATGAATTAAGAAATTCAAATTCTATGTAGTTCAATATCTCTTTTACTTTTAAAGAATTAATATTTTTAATAGGTGCCTTTGTTTTATTCTTATTTTGTGATAGTCTTAACTCTAGCAAATTCTTTCTAATATGTAGTTGTCTAATCATTCCAAGATGTATGTTGATCTTTCATTTCAAATTATTTTCTAAGCTATTATAACCTTCTTCAAATTTTTGTGTCGTGTTATATAATAATGTTTTGGAATAAAACCTCCATAATCCTTGACTAAACCTCTTACATTTTTTTTGATTTGGCACTAAATAGTTGTGACAACCAACATAATTATGTTTAGTGGTTATTTTAGATTCTTTAAACTCATTATCATAATCTACTACTATGTTTTTAAAATTATAAGTTTTCAAGAGATATTGGTCGTATTGAATTAAATTCCATAGGTTTTCTATAATCATATTTAAAAGCTCTAGGTCCACATCTTCTGCTTCAACTTCCTCATCAAAACAACTATGGATAACACAATCTCGTTATGATATATTTTTTACTAAGCTTAGAATATCATATCATTCTTCAATGTGTAGTTTTTGAATATGTTTAATTTTTTTCTATCTACTTTCTTATTTCAACAATGCTTTACAAAATGTCATTTTTCTTCAATGCAAAGCACTAGTATTTTTTGGATGGTGGTTTATGAGTTTTGAATATTTGCACGTGATTTGTCCCAGCTCTACCTTTTATATAATATTTTCCCCTTAATTTTTTTCCTACCTGGGCCAGCACTATAGTATGCTATTACTACAAATAAAAACATGATCATAGAATTGATTCCTATGATACTTTACAACATTCAGACTCATTTTACTTTTCACTAATTATTTTTCCTAGAGGTTAAGGTAATTTATTTAAATATTTTTCACTTAATGTGGCATTCATAAAGCTTTAACTATTTTTGTAGCAAGTGTAAAATATTGGTGACTAAATCGATTTATGTCATTGAAACAAGTTATTACTAGTTATTCTAAGTCTTGCATACAATTATCTTGAAAAGTTGTATGCCATGGACCAGGGCTATACTTAGGATGATTTCTTACATTTGGCTAGCTACATCAATCAAATTATTTGCTACTGGTAATTTTTCCATAAATCTTGGGGATACAATAATTTCAATTCATGAAATAATCATTTTTGTTTATTTCTTAGTAAATTCTTAATGAATTAGACATTTCTTATAGTTTTCATGTTTTGAAATTAATTTAATGCATTTATGGCATCTCCTTCCAATTTATCTAGAAAATTTGGCAATTGTTTTGGATGCTTGCTTGATAATAATAATACCCTTCCGATGTTGTTTAGTTTTGCTAACTCCCTTGTGGTATCTGTTTTTTTGATTTACATTCCTTTTCCTCCTAGGCACGAGAAATAATTACTTTCTACTCCATATGATGATTATCCTGTTTTGATTACTAGTTTTTTTGGAGTTTGCCAACTAGATGTTGTTGTAAATGAAGTGCTTGTGGTATCTATTACCAACCAATAATAACTTGTCATATTCATCCCTATGAAGTGTAATTCATCTATTCCATGTCTCACAAAAGGTAAATCTTAGTCTTCAAATTGAGGTTGAATGAGTGGGGGAAAAGCAAAGAGTGGTACCATTAAACTTTTTGAAATTTTGAGATTATAGGGAAGGTAGTATAGTGCAATGAATAAAAATTTTAACAACTCCAACTTATTAATAGCTACTCTAGTCTTGTATCCAATCATAACTAAGAAATATAGCATATAAATCTACTTTTATTGCTATAATTTTCTTATATTAAAAATTACATGTTATTTGGGCTAAATTCTTTTGTGCCTTATAAATTAATCATCATGAACTAAATCTTCTTCAAGTAAAGCTGCATGTTGATTGGTAAATCTATAGCTAAGTCTCCCATGGTTATCATTATAACAGCTTGCGAAATTTAGAACATATTCATGGAATAGTTGTACTACATAGATATCCCATTCTATTCCTAAATGTTGGCCACTAGATACAACTTTTACCTTTATAATGTTAATGCAATATAATGTTAAGAATTTAGTAAAATGTGGTTCATCAATTTTATATATGATAGCTATTTAGATTTAGAATTTGCCAATAAAAGTCTTACAAATAAGGAGATTGCTTTCGTTTGTATCAAATCCTCTTGTTTTTATGACTACTCTTATATCATTATAAAGGATTTAGCTTGAATGATATAATTCTATGTCAAATAACTTATTTCTCTAATATCATTCAAGCCCACTTTTAAGATTCTTATATCTCTTTCAAAAATTATTATTATTGATATCTAGTACGACTATTAGTATTTTTGTACATAGCATTTTTTTGTGTAATCCTGTAACTACTATCATCATAAGGAATTTATGAAAAAATACAAATCCTTTATCTATGACTTATTAGTGTGTCATAATTTTTTTAAATTCCAGGTGAATTTTCTTGTTGTCATATTTATGGGAAACTACTAGTTCACTATAATGCTTAATCGATAGTTCTCCTCTACTCATTTTTCCCTTGCTAATAAATATTTCTCTAAGTCTTAAATTTAGAATTTTATTTTTAAAGTTATATATTTTTTCCCAGCATCTATTAATATGTCAAGGCATGTATTATTTTTTTTCATATGCTTGTTTTTCATTTATTTAAACTAATATATTTTCTAATATTATTGTTTTGTTTACTTCATATTTTCTTTGAGTAAGATGTGCTCACTAAGTCATAAATTACTGATTGAATTCTTTAATATTTGTTTTTATATTAGAGAAGTTTTTTTATTGTAATTATGAATTCTACTGTTTCTTCTTTAAATGTTCGTTATTTTAAAAAGTTTTTTATTTCTTATGAGTTATTGCTAATAATAAGGTTGCCTTGTTCAATTGTGTAATAAATATCTTATCTTATACTAATGCTCGACTGTTGATTTTTTTATGCGAGTGTTTTTTTCAATGAGTACATTTCAATGAAATAAATATTTATGTTTTCGTGAAATTTTGTAAAGTCTTTGCATGCCATGTTACCTAAACATTCTCTTGAAATATTTGTGTGTACCAATTTAAGCTAATATCAAAGATGTTTTAGGTCATTGATCAATGTATAAGAGATGCCTATAGGTTAAAAATGACCTCGTAACAACAAAAGGCAAATAGGGCAAAACATGAGTCATAAAATCTAGTACAAATAAAAATATCTCATAAAGTATGCCAAAACTATATAAAATCAAAAAATTAAAAAAAATCAATATTTAAATAGACATAGTTCGTTGATATTAGTGGAACATCATTTATTTCTCCCACGAACATCATTCGTAAATATTATAACAAGAATAATACATTAATATTTTAATCTTAAGTAAATATATATTGAAGTTGAAATAATATAAATTTGAGTAACAATATATAACAAAAGTAAAGCGATGTAATTGTTACACAACAAGATATTTTTAGTTCCGTTATGATCTAACCAAATCATAGAAAAACATTTGAAGAAACATATATATACATTTAATTGTAAAGCTACACAATAAGATATTTAAGAGATCTAGTCTTACATTGTCAATCCCCAAATTAGTTACAAATAAAAATGCCTCAAAATGAATACCTAAACACTTAAAAAATTAAAAATATAAAAATCAATTTTTAATCAAGCAAAGCTCATTGATACATGTCTTAAAAAATTTATTTTTTTTAATTCAAAACTCATTTGAAATTATTATGAATTTCGAAAAAAACTCAAACATAAATAATAATAAATTGTAATTTAGATACTAAGTAATATAAATTAATCTTAAAATGATATAAATAAAAGAAGTGTAATATAGCTAAATCAATGTGGTGTAAAGCTCAATCAATAAAAGAACTAGAGTTTTTAAGTAATATAACTAAATAAAAAACAAAACTTTGAAGAAATAAGATAAGTAACATGGGAAAGTAACAGTCAAAGAAACTAAAGAGATTGTACGTAACATTCCTGGCACGAATCAAAATTTTTCATAAATAATGCAAAAATAAGAAAAAATTAAAAATAAAAATTATATAATATATATTAATTTATAAAGAGATCATTAAGATTTATATAACAATGTCTGTTTCATCTCAATAAGTTCTCATTTTTTTAATTACTATGAATTACTAAAAAAGGCATAAATAATAATAAACACTTATTTTGATATTAAAGTAAATATATATTGAATTAAAAATTAGCTAAAGAAAACTAATAAAATATAACTAAATAAAAGTATTATAAAGGCCACAAGAAATGAGAATTAGAGCTTGAATTTAACATAAAGAAATCAATGCAAAACATTTAAAGAAATAAGATAAATTGTTGAGAAATTTTCAATCAAAGATTGTCGAATCTAGTATAATACAAAATATCACAAAATATATAACAAAATCTTATAAAATAAAATAACTAATATTCTAAAAATGAATATTTACTAGAATATGGATAATTTAAACACATTCAATGCCATTAGTTTTCTCTCAATCATACTTAGTTTAGAATTGCCACAAATTACACAAAAAGTAGGAATAAAGCATAATAACAATAATGGTATAAAGTAAGTATAAATTGAAACTAAAATGAGATAAATTGAAGGAACATAATATTAAACAATTAAGTCATTGTAACTATCGTACAAGAGTAGAATAAGACATTCACTAAAATGTAGTAAAAAAAGAACAAAAAGTGTTAAAAATGAGAGAATTTGTTGGAGAAAGTAGCATTTGGGATTACAATAAATTTTAAAAATAAATAAACTCAAATAAAAATAAACTATTATTTTTGTATTAATTGGATATATATTAATTCAAAAGTCAACTCAAAGCAAAAATTAGAAAAAAAATATCATGAATGATTTTGATAAATGGTTTTCAAAGATACTTTAGACAACGAATTCTACATTCTCAATTATCAAATCAAGTAAAAATTAAATAGTTTGTGAAGATTTCTATAGCAATAAAAAATACATATTAAAATATAAAAATAAATATTTAATTGAATATAGCTCATTAATATGAGTCGTATCATATTTATTTCATCTTAATTTAACCTTATTTTTTATTAGTACTAAATAACAAAGTAAAAAAGAATAAATAATAATAAATTAATATTTTAAAATTAAGTAATTACATTGTAAGGCTTAATTGTGTAAAATTAAAAAGAATTAATCAAACCAAATAAAAGACCTATAACAATCGTTATGGTGTTATATAAGGGTTATATAATAATTTAATAAAATTAAAGAAAACAAAGAAAAATGTGAAAGAAATTATATGAGAACATTGCATTACAAAATACTAAAGACGTAAAAGATGAGAAAGTCAATTATCAAAAGTGGTATGAATCAAAAAGACTCCCAAGTGCGTTAAGAGCTCTAGAAAGTAAAAATATTTAAAAATATAAAAAAAGAGTATATAACAAATTACAACAAATTACAAAATTTAATAGAAAAAAATAATACTAATTTTATTCTTTTATTAAATATAATGTGTGGTTCAAATTACATAAATTTAAACAATCGAAAGTAATTAGATCTATGTCATCTAAAGATCACACAAGAGGAGAACAATATTGTCATAACAATATGACAAAAGAAAATAAAAAACTTTGAGAGGATGAGATAAATAAAATAGTAATGTAGCATTCCAAGATATTAAGGTCATCATGATTAACATTCTCTATAATCAAATGATGTATGATTTAAAAAATCTCATAAAAGCATGCCAAAACACTAGAAATTAAAAAATATTTACAAATAAAAAATAAAAAATTTAATGTATGGAGCTGATTGAATACCTGAGCAAGAAAGTTACATTCCTCAGTAATAAGAACATTGAGTATAACATAATTGACTGTTAAATCAGGCATAATACAAATGATGCTTGCTTTGTCTTGATTGGACGATATTTAGAAATAATATAAATTACAGTAGATAAGCATTATGTGATCAACTGAATTAATTAAATGTAACTCAATAAAAATGATGTAAAATACACATTACAAGAGAATTAGATCATCAATGAAATGTGAGAAAATAAAAATGAAAAGTTTGAAGAAATGAACTAAAATATATAGAAATTGTGAATTCTATCAGATTCCTAGATCATTAAATTAAATATCAAAAGAAATCCTGGGTAAATTTTTCAAAAATTTAGTAAACATATTTCAAGTTATAAAAATAATTATCTATTTGATTAGAGCTTAATCAAATAAGCTAATGACATTTGTTTCAACACATAAGTGTAGAAATAGAGTTTCATTATAATATAGCCAGATAAGAGAAAATAATTTAAAGAAATAAGATATATTATATAAGAAAAAACATTCAATGACATTAACAGAATCAAATATAATATTTTTTATCAAATTTGATATGAATTGAAATATCTTATAAAATGTACCAATATAAGTTAAAAATATAATAATTAAAAACTATAAAAACTGAATATTTAGTTGAGTAGAACTTATATAAACAGGGACAATGATAGTTGTTTTATCTTGATTTGACCATTTTTACATTTATTATGAATTATAAAAGTTATTAAATCTAAAATGATATTTATTAAAGCATTATAATAATTCCAAATCAAGGTGATGTAAATGACAAGAGGGAAGAGATTTAGAGTTTCACTTTATTAAAACCAAATCAAAGTAATAAATTGGAAAAAGTGAGATAAATTTTTCTATAAAGTTGCATTCTCAAATAATAAGAATATAAAGTGTAATAACCTCAATCATCTAGTCAGGTATGAATAAAAATATTTTATGAAGAGAGCTCAAACCTAACAAAAAAAATATTTAAAAATATAAGTACAAATATCTAATTGTGCGGAGCTTCTAGAAACAAGTCCAACAACATTTCTTTCTTGTCGATCAGAATAGGATTTTAAGAATCATAAATTATTCAAGTTAATTAGAAAAAATAAATAATTTGTTAATATTTATTAAAATTAAAAATTAGATCAATTAAGATAATATAACTTAAAGTAATTAAATTTATATAAAGGCCACATGACAAAGGAATTAGGTATTCAATCTAATATATCCAAATCAAAGTGAAAGCTTTAAGTAAATGAGATAAATTGCAAAAGAAAGTTGTATTCTATTATATTGAGAAGATTGTGTGTGGCATCCTCGATAGATAAAATATATACCAATAAAAATACCTCATAATGCCTGATAAACCTTGGAAAAAAATGAATTTTTAGTTAAGTAGAGCTCATCATGATGAGTCCAACCATCTTTCTTTCAATTAGATTAAACCTCATTTGTAACTACTATGAACTACTAAAAAGAACAAGTTGAAGATAAAAAATAAATTAATATTATGAAATAAAAAATTATATATTAAAGCTAAATTGGAATAAATTAAATTAAGATGATACCTCCTAAAGAATGACATGTGAAGGTCTCACTAAAAAAGAATTAGAGTTTCATAGTAGTGTAATAAAACCAAAGCAAAGAAATTATGGAAGAGAAATAAGTTGTTTAGAAAAGTTGTAAAGGATGAAACTAAGGGGATCAAGTGAAATATCCTCTATCGTAAAATCTAACATGAACCTAAATGTCTTAAAAGTTTTATAAACCACTAGAAAATATGATTTTTAGAAATATAAGAATGAGTATTCAATTACATAGAGGTCATCAAGCAAATTTTAATGATGATTGTTTCATCATGATTTGGCCTCACTTGGAAGACTAGGAAATAAAAAAATAAATACCACAAAATAATAATAAATTAATGTTTCCTAATACTTTGTAAATATGTAATAAAATAGAAATGACATAAATATAGCAATGTAATGCATAAAAATTAAAGTTATGTGAACATCACAAGAGAGGACAATTAGAGTTTTAAAATAATATAACCAAATAAAAATAAAAAATTTGAAGAAGTTAAATAAATTATATAGGAAAGCTACATTCCAAGAAATCATGGAAGTTTAATGTAACATCATCGCTCAAAAAACCATGTATTAAAAGAAATCTTGCATAGAACCTCAAAACCTTTAAAAAATATAATATTTAAAAATATATAAATTAAAACTGAATAGAAAATATGTCGTTGAGATTAGCACAGTCACATTTGTTTCATTTTCATCATGCCACATTTTGAGTTACTATGAATTGTGAAAAATAAATAAGCATAAATAGTAAAAATTATTATTTCAATATTAAGAAAAAATTTATTATTTCTAAAATGATTCAAAGGGTAGCAAAGTAACACAACCAAAGAAATGTGATGTGAAGGCCATATGATAGGTGATTTAAAATTAATAAAAATAAAACAAACTCGAAGCAAAAAAATTAGCGAAAATGAGTTAAAGTTTCTTGGAAAGTTGTTTTCCATGATATTCAGCGGAAAAAAATGTAACAATCTTGATCATCGAACAAATTATTAATACAAATGTCACATAAAGAGTTCCAAAACCTTAGAAAATAAGATATTAAAAAATATAAAACTGATAATTCAATTTGATAGAGGTCATTGAGAGGAGTTCAATGAAGTTTTGTTTCATCATGAACAAACCATCTTCAAAATTACAAAGAAATAAAAAAATAAAAATTTGCAATAATAATAATAAATTATTATTTTTACATTTAATAAATACATAATAAAGCTAAAATTAAAGCGATGCAAAAGTCCAATTAAAGGAGAGTTAGTGTTTCTTAAAAATATAACCAAATCAAAACAAAACATTTGAAGAAATGAAATAAATTGTATAGGAAGGCTACTTTCAAAGATATTAAGCTGATCAACTGTAATATGGTTGATCATCAAATCATGTATAAATAAAACTGCCTTGTAAGGTTCTTAAAAATATTAGAAACTAAAGTATTTTAAATAAATAAAAAGAAAATTAATATTAAAACTTTCTTTGAAATGAGCCAAGCAATGTTTGTTTCTTATTGAATGGACCAATTTTTTTATTACTATGGGTTATAAAACATAGATAAAGATAAATGATAAAAAGTTATTATTTTAATATTAGGAAAAAATTAATTGTAACTAAATATTGTTAAAATGAAGTGAAGTAATATAATAGCAAATATGCATTGTAAAGGTCATATGATAGAAGATTTAAAATTAATAAATAATATAAAAAAAATCAAAAAAATTTGAAATATTAGATAAATTAGTTAGAAAACTCTTATTCCATGATATTAAGAAGAGAAAGTGTAACATCCACGATCAATAAATAAGTTAATAATTCAAATGACTCGTAAATGTGTTAAAAAAACTAAGAAATAAAAAATTTAAAAAATATATAAATATATATTTAATTATGTAGAGATCATCGAGATGATTCCAAAAATGTTTATATTATCTCGATCAGTCATCATTTCGAAACTTTAATTTAGAACATAAAATAAGCGAGCATAAGAATAAATAAATATATATTATTACTAAAATGAGTTAAATTGATCAAAATTAATATAACAAAAATAGAATAAGATAAAGATCGCATAAGAAGTGATTTAAAATTGCATAGTAATATAAGATATTTAAAGTAAAAAAAGTAAAGAAAAGAAATAAATTTAATTATAAAGTTACATTGTAATATACTACGTAGGTCGACTTTCTTGATCGTCAAATTAGCAACAAATAAAAAGTAATCATCATGCAAGAAAAAATAACAAAAAAAGAATGTTTGGAAATATAAATTGAGTATCTATTAGATAGAACTAATTTAGATGAGTCAAAAAAACGCTTGTCTAATCATTACTAGAACTCCTATTTCAAAGCCAAATTAAAATAAAAGTAAAAAAAACTATTATTGTCATATTAAGTAAACATATTTGAAAGCCAAGTTAAAATAATTTAAAATAATCAAATATAACAAAGTAGAAATAATTGAAATGTTACAAGTGAAAAGACCTTTAGTTTCATATGAATGTGTTCATTTCATAGTAGAACATTTGAGAAAATATAGGAAATTGTATAAAAATGTTTCTTTCTGAGATAGAAGAATGCTTTATTATAACCTCCTTGATTTCCAAATTAGCTACAAATCAAAATACCTGACAAAGTGTTATAAAATTTTTAGAAATTAAATAATCTAAAAATTTATACATGAATGGTTAATTTGATAGAGCTCATCAAAGTGACCAAATGATACTTTTTTCAACAAAATCAAATGTCATTTAGAATTACTACGATTAGAAAAGTTAAAAAAATAGTACAAAACTTATTTTTTATTTTAAGTAAATATACATCAAATCTAAAGTGAGATAAATAGATGATATATAACATAATTAAATCAAAGTAACATAAAAGTCATAGAGAGAAGAGAATAATAGTTTTGTAGTAATAAGCCACAGAAAAGTAAAACATTTGAAAATATTTGATAACATTTATAAGAAAGTTGCATTCCTAGACACTAAGAAGTTCGTGTGTAGCATCTTCTATTATAAAATAAAGTAGAATTAAAGTTTCCCATAAAACCATAGAAGAGAAATATGTTGAAATATAAAAAAAATAATGACATTTGTTTCATCTCATTCGAAACTCATTTTGAATCATTTAGAATCATTTAGAAATATCAAAATAAATTAGCATAAATAATACAAAATTATTTTTTGAGCATTAAGTTATTGTATATTAAATTTACTAAGTATAACTAGAAACATTATAATATAAACGAAAAAGAATTATAGAGGTCACATGATAAGATAATTAGATATACATAATATTATAGTTCAATAAAAAAAGACTAGAATTAACATAAAAAGTTTGAAAAAATTGCATTACAAGATTATAAGAATATTGAGTATAATATAATCAATCATCAAATGAGGTATGAACCAAAGCATCTCTTAAGGAGTTCAAAAAACAAAGAAAACACATTTTAAAATAATAAAAAATAAAATTGCTCATTTGATCATGTTAATAAAGATGAGTTCAATAATCTTTGTATCGTCTTTGTCAAATAACTTTTAGAATTATTGTGAACCATAAGAGTAAATAAACATATGTATAAAAAACACTTAATTCAAAATTATGTAAATATATAATAATGACAAAATAAGTTAAATTCAACTTTTGTAATCTAATGAAATCAAAAGAATGTAGATGTCACACTATAAGAGGATTAGAGATACTTATTATAGGTCGTTGAGATGAGTTTAATGATGTTTGTTTTGTGTTAATAATACGTAGATTACAATTATTACAAATTACTTAATTAATAAGCCTAAAAAGATAAATTATTATTATAATGTTAAACAAATTTAATTTTATGCAACGATCACACGAGAGGAGATTTAAAGGTAGATAATAATAAATTAATTAAAAATAAAAAAATGGAATAAATTAAATAAATTATAATTTTAATGTTGTATTTCGTAATAATAAAAAGGTCATTGTAGTATCTTCAATCATCTAATCTAAGAATAAATAAAATGTGTCAAAACATAGGACAAAACTAATGAAAACAATATTTAAGAATATAAGAATACCAATTTAATCTGATAGAGTTCATGAGATGAGTCCAATGACATTTTTTTCTTCATCATTAGTACTTGTTTGGAATTACCATGACAAAATTAATCAAACATAAATAATAATAAATTATAATTTTATAATTAAGTAAATATATATTGATATTGAAATGAGATTAATTGGAATAATATAATATCACCAAGTTAAGAGGATGCAAGTGTTACATGTTAGTAGAACTAAGGATTCATAAAATATGGAGCATAACATTGTTGATCGTTAAATATATGATTAAAAATATCTCATAAAGCATGTTAAAACCTCAAAGAATAAAATATTTAAAATAATATATAAAAATTGATATTTAATTAGAATAACCTCATCGAGAATAGTATAATAACATTTATATCATAACGATTTGACCTCTTTTAAAATTACCAAGAATTATAAAAAAAGAAAATAATAGTAAAATATTTTTAAATTTTAAATATAATAAAATATGTTTAAAAACTTAAAATGAAATATTATACTATGAAGATTGCCGAAGTGTTGTGCAATCCACTTGTGTGGAGATTTAGTATAAGATAATATATAACTTGACCAAACTGAAATGTTTTTAAATAAGATTAACTTATTTAGCATGTTGCATTCCAAGGTACTAATGAGATAAAGTGTAACTTATTAATTTAATGTTAAGTAAAAAATATAATAATGCTTAAATAAGATAAATTTAAGCAATATAATATAAAAAAATTAAAATATATAAATGTCACACTATAGGAGTAGTATAGATGATTATAACACAAATAAATCAAAATAAAAAATTTGAATAAATGAGATAAATAGTATGAGAAAGTTGTAATCTAAAATACTAAGATGATCGAGTGTGAAACGCTTGATCATCAAATTAGTTACAAAATAAAATAACTTGCTAAGCATACTAATTCCATAAAAATTATCTTTTAAAGACATAAAAAAGAATATTTTATTTCATAGAGCTCGTTGAGTTGATTCCAATGATGTATATTTGACTGCATGAAACCTAATTCAGAATTTCTATGAATTACAAAATTAAATAAACATAAATCATTATGAATTTTTTTTAAATATTATGTAAACATGTAAATAACTAAAATGAGATAAATTAAAATTTTTTATTTTAGCCAAATCAAGCTAATGTTAATGATAAATGAAATGAGAAGTAGAGACTTATAGTAATATAAACAACTCAAAGTACAAAAAATTTGCAAAAAAGTAGATAAATTATCGAGGAAAGTTTCATTCCATGTTACTAAGAAGATCAAATGTAACGTTGTCAAAGATCAAATTAGGTACAAATCAATATGTTTTGTATTATGCACTAAATGTTAAGGGAAAATATTTAATCAATATTTAACTCGACAAAATGCATCATGATAAGTCTAACAAAGTTTGTTTCTTCTTAGTAAGACGTCATTCAGAATTACTAAGAATTATCAAAGTAATTAACAATAAATAATAATACATTATTATATTAATATTCATTAAATATATTTTTAAGCTAAATTAAGATAAAACAAAGAAAATTTAATATAGCCAAAACAAACCAATGTAGAGCTCAAATGAGAAGATATTTAGAGTTACAATGTAATATACCAAAATGAAGGAAAAATATTATTCAAAAAGAGTAGAACTATACGGGAATGTTTCATTTCTTGATACCAAAGACATTGAGTGTATTATCAATAATCATCAAGTCATGTACAAATCAAAACCCCACGTAAAGAATACAAAAACCATAGAAAAAATACATAAAAATAAAGCAAATAATATTTATTTGGTTAGTATTCGTTGAAATATGTTCAATCATTTTGTTTCATCAAGATGAAACATCATTTGGAATATCATATATTTACCCAAGTAGGTAAGCACATATAGTAATAAATACAGATCTTTAATGTTATGCAAGCATATATTAAAGCTTAAAAAAGATAAATTAAAACAATATCATTTAAGCAAACCAACACATGTAATCACTAGAGTTGATTCACATTTACAACCTTGACATTAAATCATGTATGAATAAAAATGCCTTATTAGGTATTCCAAAAGTGTAGAAAACATAATATTTAATGATGTAAAAATATAAGAAAGAACAATGAATTGGATTGAGCTCATTACGTCGAGTCCAGTGCCATTTATTTTAATCTGATCAGACCTCATTTGAAATTACTATTAATTAAAATAATTAAAAATAATAATAATTTTTTATTTTAATATTAATAAAATATATAGTAAAAAAATATAAATTGAAGCCATGTAAGAGAAGATTTAGTGTAACATGATTTACAGCAAAATAAAATTAAAAAATTTTAGGAAATAAGATAAATTTTATAAGAAAATTGAATTCCAAGATACTAATGATATCATTTCTAACATCTATGATTGTAAGACCATTTACAATTCAAAATACTAAAGAGATGAGTCCAATGACACTTATTTTGACACTTACTAACAATATATTAATGTTGAAAAATGTTAAACCAAAATACTATAACATACCCAAATTAAAAAGATATTAAAGACACACAAAAGAGGTATTATAGGTTGATAATAACATAACGAAATAAAAATAAAACATTCTAAGAAATGCTAAAAATTGTTTGAGAAATTTGCAATCCAAAGTACTAAAGAGAGCAAGCTGGCATCCTCAATGGTCCAGTCATATATCAATCAAAATATTAGATGGAATGTACAAAATTCTGAAAGTAAAATACTTAAAAATTATAATAATGATCATTTAATAGAATTATGCTCATCATCTTTAGTACAACAAATTTCTCTCCTCACTTAAAACACATTTGAAAATACGTAAAATGCCAATGTTAGTAATAAAAAATAATAAAAAATGTAATTTTAATACAAAGGAAAAATATATCAAAGTTTGAATAATTTAAATTGAATTAATGAAATATGACTAAATGAGAGTCATCTAAAGGTTACATGATAATAGATTTTTAGTTAGGTATTAATATAACCAAACCAAAACAAAAAAATTGAAGAAATAACATAGATTAAATGAGAAAGTTGTATTCCATTGTAAAAGAAATTTACTATTCTTATCAAATTTTTATGCTACTCTATTTCCATAATATCAACGAATGCAAATTTTACATATGGTTTATCTTATTTATTCAAATCTTTTTTCTACGATTTTGTTATATCACTATGAAACTCTTATTCTCATCTCATTAGAGTTTTGCATAACGTTCATTTTGTTATGTTATATCAAAATAAATAATCTTATCTAAAATTACAACAATTCAAAATGAGCTCCAGTTAAGACAAAATAGATGTAATTCAACACATCTCAATGAGCTCTTTCTAATTAAATGTTTTGTTTCTATATATTTGAATTTTTTCTAACATTTTTTTTATTTTGAGGGCATTGTGGTTCATATCGTATTTGATGATCGAGAAAACAACACAAACATCTTGATGTCTTGGAATGTGACATTCTCATATAATTTATCTAATTTCTCTAAATAATTTACTTTGATTTGGTAATTTTACAATGTAGATCTAAAAGTCCTTTAATATCATATTTACAATGCTTTGAGTATGTTAAAGAATGTTATCTTAATTTATCCAATCTCATATTTAATATGCATTTACTAAATATTAAATTAATGATTTATTAATATTTATGATTATTTAATTTGGAAATTTACACTAATTATAAATGAAGTGTAATCAAGAAGAAGTAAATATTATTTAATTACTTTTGCTAATTCTATCTAATTAAATATTCATTTTTTATATTTCAAACTATTTTATTTTGTGTTACTTTAGCATGATTTACGAAGAATTTTGATTCATTCTTTAAATTTATTATTGATGTTGTAAAACTTGATATGCTCAATATTTTAGAATGTAAAGTTTTCGTATTACTTTTCACATTTCTTCAATTTCATCAATTGATTCGGTTATTTAACTATACAGCTCTAGTTCTGCTTTCATATGACCATTACATCATTTTGATTTGTTTATAAGAAATAACTTAAATTTCCTCAATACAATTTTATTACTAGTCTATTTAATGTCCAAATAATATTTTCTTACTATCTCTTTTGTTTATTTTGGTAATTCATAAATATTTTGATCAAGATCCAATTGATCAAAACCAGCATTGTTAGATTGGTCTTGATGAGTTTTATCAAATTGAAGATTATTTTTTATATTTTTAAATACTCGTTTATTTCATTGTCATACATTATGAAGTAATTTTTAATCAAACCTTACTTGCTAATTAAAAAAGTTACAATTGATAATTTTAAATCATAGAATGAAACTTTCCATTACAATTTATCTCATATTTTCAAATTTTTTGCTTTTTTTTAATACTACAAAACTTTAAATCTCCTCTCATGTAACTTTTATATCAATTTGATTTTTTGCTTTGTATTGGTTGAATTTATCTTGTTTAAGTTTTAATAAATATTTATTTAATGCTAAAATAATGTTTTTTTATTTATGCATATTAACTTTTTTATTTCATAGTAATTCCAAGTGTGACTAATCAAGATGAAACAAATGTTATTGCACCTATCTCTGTGAGTACTATGGAATTCAATATTTAATTATCTAGTTTTAAATATTCTATTTTTAAGGGCTTTAACATACTTAATGAGAAAGCTTTACTCGTACATGATTTCATAATCGAGAATGTAATACTTGGTCTGCACAATACCTTGGAATACATGATTGCCACATGATTTATATCATTTTAATTCTATGATTTTTTTAGCATTTATGAGAAATTATGATTTGTATAAGAGTTAACATTAAGAAATATTACCTTAAAGTCCTTAGTGTCATGATATGGTACTTTCCCATAAAATGTTTCTCATTTCTTAAAATAGTTTGATTGGATTGGATAATATTACAATGAAATTGTAAATCTCCCCTACATGACCTTTCATCAATTTTATTTGAAAAACAACATTACTTCAATTTTTGTCACTTCCGCTTTAAAATATGTTTACTTTAATTTAAAAATATTAATTTATTATTTTGATTCTTATTTACTTTGGTAATTCTGAGTAATTTCAAAAGAGGTCCCAGTAAGAGGAAAAAATGTCATTAGAATCATATAGATAAGCTCTATTAAATTAAATGTTTTTTTTTTAAAAATATATATTTTTTTTTGTGCACTTTGTTAGATATTTTGTTTTAAAAATAATTTGATTATGATAATGCTGGGCTAAAAATCGTAATAGCCTATAATGCTTCTTCATTGTAGAATTTATCGCTAATCTACAAAGTTTTTTATTTTGATTTGGTTATTCACTATGAAATTATAAATGTCCTCCCAAGTGAGCTTTACATTGCTTTGGGTTGGTTATAATATATTGATTAACTTTATCTCATTTTTAATTTAATATTTATTTAGTTAATATTATAATATTAATTTTTTTATTTATGTTTTTTAAATATTGTAGTTTGTAGTATTCAAAATAAGGACCAGTTGAGATGAAACTATCGTCATTTAACTCATCTGGATCACCTCAAACAAACTATAAATTAATTTTTATTTATTAAAACAATTTATTTTTTATCTTCTTCAAATACTTTGCAGGGCATTTTTATTCCTACCTTATTTGATCGATGATATTGTTATACCCAATATCATTAGAATCTTCGAATGTAAACCTTTTATAAAATTTTTTTAGTTTTTACAAATGTTATGCTTTTATTTGGTTGTATTAATATAAAGCTCTAATTCTGTTCTTGTGTGATCTTTACTTTATTTTAATTTGGTGATGTCTATGTTGCATTAATTTATCTTATTTAAAATTAATTATTAGACATCTTGACCAACTTTATCAATCTAAATATTCAATATTATATTTTTTGAATATTTTACTTTCTAATATTTTGCCACTTTTTTTGGATATTATTATTTTTACATAATCTAATTATTGAAAATGTTATACTCTATCATCTTAGTATCCTTGAATACAACTTCAACATAAATTTATTTCATTTGTTTAAATTGTTGTTTTATATTTTGCCGTATTACTATGAAACATTGATTCAAATTTTGTGCGATCTTTACATCACTTTGATTTTATTATGTTACATTGCTCCACTCTTTGTCATTTCAAGTTTTATATATGTTACTTAATATTAAAAAAATAATTTATTATCATTTATGCTTTTTTAGTTTGAAAATCTGTATATAATTTAAATGAGGCCACATAGGCACAAAAAATAATGTCATTAGGCTAATCTTTACGAGTTGTACAAAATTTAATGTTGCTTTTTACATTTTTAATATTTTCTTTTGACTGTCTATGGAGTTCATTATGAAACATTTTTGTTTGTAACTAATTTCACTACTATCGATGTTACGTCAAAGCACCTTATAATCCTAGAATACAGTTTTCTTATATAATTAATCATATTTCTTTGACTAGTTCATTTTGATTTGACTATATTTCTTTGAAGCTCTAATTCTCCTCTCGTGTGACCTCTCCATCACTTCATTTGGTCATATTAAATTGCTTAAATTTAATATTTAAAAAATCATTATTTTTTATGACTTCTTATTTTGTTATTTAACAATAATTCCAAATGATTTCTGATCTTGAAAAAACAAATGTCACTAGACTCATCCAGATAAGCGTTATCTAATTAAGGATTTATTTCTATAATTTTAAATATTTTATTTTCTACAACTGTTTCACAAATTGCAACACTTTCATTTTGTAACAAATTTGATTATAGAGGAAGTTTCACTCAATTTCTATATCCTCCTATAAGTGCAAAATTCGTATATAATTTATCTCTTTTCTTTCAATTTTTGTTCGAAATAGATATTATACTATGTAACTGTAAATCTCTCCTCTTGTGAACTTTATATTCCTTTGATTTTTTTTATATTATAATACTTCTCATTATCTTATTTTCGTCCTAACGTATTTTTACTTAATATTGAAATAAAAAGTTGTTATTATTTATGTATATTTAGCATTCCAATTAAAAATAATTTCAAACTTAGTCTAATTATGACAATATAAGTCATTGGACTCATCTCGATGAGCTTAATGGAATTAAACATTTAATTCCATATTTTTAATTAATTTATTTTATATAGCTTTTTTATGCTTAATGAGAAATTTTAATTCATACCTCATTTGATAATAATGGATGTTACACTAGATCTCCTTGGTACCTTTGATTGAAACTATCCCAAATAATTCATCTTATTTCTTAAATTTTTTCCTTATTATTTCACTATGTAACTATAAATGTACAAACATGTGACAATTTCATTACTTTTGTGTTTTTACATTCATTTCAACAATTATTCATATTTCAATTTTAATAGATTTAACATATTTTAAATTAATAGACTTTTTTGTTTGTGTTTCTCTATATTAGAAATATGTTGTAATTCAAAAGGTGCTTGGATCAAAATAAAACAAATGTTATCAAAATCATCTCCTTTTCTTCTATCTAGTCAAAAAGTATTCTTATAATTTATTAATTTTTTATTTTCTATGACTTTTGTATGCTTTATGAGGCATATTTATTCACTCTTAATTTGATAATCAAGGATGTTACACTCGATCTACAAAGTCTCTTAAAATGTGATTACCTTTATAATTTGTCTTATTTCCTTAAATCAAATTCTAATATTCTAATTCTCCTCTAATTTCATATTTGCATTAATTTTATTTGATTAGATTACATTATTTTAATTTATAGTTTTATATATTTAATGAATATATATATATATGTCTACTTAATATTAAAATAATAGTTTATTATTATTTATGTTTCTTCGTTTAGAAATTCATAGCAATTTTAAATCAGGCTCAATTGTTATGAAACAGATATCGTTGGACTAATCTAAACAGGCCATATGAAATTAAAAACTCATTTCATATCTTCAAATTTTTTATTTCTTAGGGTTTTAGCATGATACATTTTGATTCATGTATGATTGATGTTCAAGGAGTTAAGGATCAATATCAGTATTATCTTGAAATGCAACTTTCTTGTAGAAGTAATCTAATTTCATCAAATTGATCATTTTGATTTGGTTATATTACTAGGTAAATCAAAACCTCTTATTATGTGACCTCTTCTTATTTTCTTCTTAGTAATATTATATGTTACTAAATTTTAAAATAATAATTAGTTTTTAGTTATTCTTATTTGGTTTATCAATTTTTAAAAATTTTAATTATTATATGATAAAGTTAAAAATAAATGTTATTAGGTAAGTCTTAATAAGCTCTACTAAATTAAAAAAACCTTATGTCGTAGTGGATTGTTCGGCTCGATGATGTAGACATCTTAAATTTTTCAAAACACCTCTTGCTTGCATGCTTGCTATCTCAACTTGCACTACTTATTGCAATAGTTACTATGGTACTTATTGGGATACTTATTGTGGTACTTGTTGTTGTATTTCGCTCGATAATTAGTGTGGTACTTTGTATAGTATTGTCAAATTTGCATCAAAACCCTTGGTGGCTTTCCTAGGTTGAAGATTGAAATGGCTCTCATTACCCATTATGGAAGTTGTAGGATGCAATATAGAAATTATAGCACTTTGAATTCTATACAAATCATCACAATCCAATTACTTGCAATAAAATGTTCAACTAGATTTGTCCCTACAAACCTGAAGATATCATGCAGGTTTGAAAATTATTTATTTCTTTCACATATCCAATATTAATGTTGCATGTTTAGTGGTTCTATGTGATTGAGAAAAAGTGTCACTTTCTTTAGTTTTGATTATTTTGGTATAGCTATGGGCCACTCTATTCAGAGACTTGCCACTTCCTTAATAGAATTTTTTCAATATGTAATCCTCAACGAGCAATGTATAACACCATGTTGTTTGTGGTTAAGATGAAGTTGACTAATTGATTATGAACTAGCAACTTCAACATTCCTCGACAAGCCACCCCACAACCAATCTCCATCCATAGCAAAAAAAATATTTTGGGAAAATTCAAACAGGACCTCCATATGAAGCTGCTTCTTGGAGCCCACAGATCATAGATTTCAATTCACTCAAATCATGGTGGATTGATACATACAACCTCCTTTCAAGCATAATAGTTTCCTTTGTAACTAGTAATGAAAAATACTCAAGGAATGCTAAAATTTCTACTTAAAAACTATTATATCATATATTTTCTCACTATAGTCTGCACAAAATATAGCTTGAAAGATTGTTCATCCTCACTAATGTAGTTTAAAATGTTCCCAAGAAATTGGTCAAAAAGAGAATTCGAAAGCTAATTTTAACAAAAAAGACTTTGTGCAAATAGTCATGAATTCAGATTCTGTGACTTATAGGCTCCTTTGAACCAACATCAATGTAGCATAATAGAAAACCTTTTTTTGCTACACACTTTAACAAAAATACACTCTATCCACATCAAGTTATAATTATGTGTAATCATAAATTTTCTTTAAAATTATTCCCAACAACATTAAAACAATATGGATATCCTCTAAATTTTCTTGGGAGGTGAAGTTGTTGTCTATTGTCTTACCTAATCTTATTTTGACTTATGTTGTAACTTTTTTTTAATTTTCAAAATTAATTAAGCGTTCCACCTCTTACTATTCATTTTTTTTTTCATTACTTTACTAGAAATCATTCCACTATGCTTTTTCCATTGTTTTAAGCTCTTAGCTTAACCAATAAATTGGAAGAATTTGAAATTCTCTAGAAAACTACACACAACTCAAAATTCTATAACCAAATATATGCACAATAGATAAGGCCTTCTCCACTTTCGAATTTCTTGGTGGACTACAATTTGTTTAAGTTGTAGGATGGACCCCTCCTTAACCATGCTGCTTCAATACCCATTGCAACATAAGTTTTCCATCAAACTATAAATTCTTTGGAAAAAAGAAAATTCTATTGTTGTTTTTGACTGGCATTCCCTAATACCTTACCAAATCATATAACGAGTGTCATGAATACCCTAGTCCACTACACAATTTCCTTAATAGTTTATGTGGGATATTTTTTGAAGGACTCCATACCCTACACAATGGTAAGAGCAGCATGATATGTTCTCCTTTTTATTGTTCATGCAAAAAGTTGATTCACTTTAACAGTGGTTGTTGTAGGATCTAATTTAATCTCTACTTTCTAAAAATTATGAAATAACATTCTAAGCAAATCCAAACTTCAAGAATAGTAATACTTTCCATGGCAAAAAGTAAACTTAAAATCGACATTTTACTAGAAATATTAATAGGCTTGCTTAAGTCATCCTAAATAACTATATGAATTACATCATCTAGAGTTTCTTATATTACTATGTTGTAATGTATCTTCACCTAGCCCAATGGAGGAGTTTAATAAGAGGTAACAAATAGACCTGGAAGGCTACAAGAACTCTCGTTAGATGGGATTCGAGAAATGGAACATGAAGTCAAAAAATAGTGACAAAATGAATACTCTGAAGTGTAGAAAGATTAACAACCTTGCTCATGTGAGCTTGCTAATTTCTATTAACAAAAAGTGACATAATGGTAAAGTGGCAAATTTGCTTGTGTGAGATGTAGTTGTGTCACATATATTCACCACCACCTAATTAAGAAGTAATTTAATGAATTAAAATCTTAGTGATTTGCCCAGTGAAGCATGAAATTATCATATATGAAATTGCTCACCAAAAATTCCATTGCCATATAACAATCTAATAAGCTACGTTGTGCATCCTCTTTCATCTTATCATCCCAAGGCCAAAGCAATTGCATCCCAATACCTCTTGCTCACAACTAATGGTGTGTTGTAATCAAAATCAAAACTACTCTCCACATGGAAACCTAAACTTGATGGTATAATTGAATTTTCCAAAACCCTCATTGCTTGATCTCTTGTTAAATTCTAGATTATAAACATGCTACTATAAATGAATTTTTATTCCAACCCTTTCTACTCACTATATTTGAAGTAAATCACATCAATTTTGTTTGATTTCGTCCAAAGAAAATGCATAATCTTAAAGACCTAAGTAAGTGTGATTAATTTTAAACCTTATCTTGGTCCCACATCACACAACATGCTCCTTAACAAGCTTTGCTACATGAATCAGATGTTCACTTCAAGGTTGTTATAGGTAAGCCACAAAGTAATAGAAAGAATTTCATGCAAATTATCTATCAATAATGTGACTTGCTTGCCCTCAACAATCTGCCAAATAATTTAGTTGTCTAAGGTACGACAACATTGAGTAAAATACCAGTATGCAAAGCACCATACAACATATAGAAATTATTGTATGACATGCAATACTTGAATTTAAATGCTTCAACCAATTGCATGTAACCCTAAGACATAACCAACCAAAAATTCTTTGCATCAATTTTACCTACCATGCTGACAAATTACAAGTCCAAGGGCTTCACACACCTCAGGAAGAGTAAAATAATTCCAAAAATCGTAATGCATAGCATTGCTAACACTAAAGCTTCTTCATAATTACAAAGGCATTAATTTCTTTAACACTTTAAGAATATCTTTTGAAATTAAAGAGTGGACTAAGTAAAACACAAGAATAGCAGCAGGCATTGAGTTGATCTTGACAACACACCCCACCATTGATAGAGGCTTGATCTTCTATCTTAACATGTAATTCTCAACTCAATTAATTATAAATTGAAGTCTTCTTTTTTAAATTTAGTTGATACAATAAGTACACCTAAATGTTTCAATTTACTAGCTTGACTCTTGTTTAGCTTTCTTGTGTCATCATCCATCTCTTACATTCCATTTTGTTCCTAAATAATACTCTGAGGTTCTTAAGATTTGTGACCTAACCAAAGTGTTGCCCATACTACTTCATGTTGTCTTGAATAATCACTTTTGTACAACAATTTGTAGGTACATACACAAACAAGTCATCTCCCTATAAAAAGTGAGCAACCATTGGTGAGGAAGGGCCAATCCTAATCTTAATCAAGTGATCTTGCCTACTTGCTACTTAATACGCCAAGAGAGATACTTGGATATAATGATAAAAGGATCAATGTACACCCATCCTTAAAACCTATAGAAACTTCATTCCACTAAAGGTAGATCCCATTAATCATAATCCCAAATCTTGGTATAGTGATACAATCCTCAAACCAATCACACAAAAGATTTAGGAACTACAAATTCTTTTGCATATCAAGCATTACTTTCCAATTGATCTTATCGTAAGAACAGTCCATGTCCAAATTTAATGTTGTGAGACCCACTTAAGAACAACTAAAATACTTTATATACAAAGCCATCTCTTATGCCGAAAATATATTATGAGATATAACACAGTTAGGAACAAAAATAACTTCTTCCCTAATAATAATATCATGACGCACCAAGTTTAATCTACCCACTAAAATGTTTGTCAAAACAATATATATCACATTGAAAAGACTAATAGGTCTAAACTAATTTTGTTTAGAAGCACACTATAGAAAAGGAATTTGAATGCTCAGTGTGTCTTTCCACCTTTTAGGGATAGAGCTATGTTTAAAGGATTGTTTAATAAGAGTGATAACATCTACTTAAGAAATATTCCAATATCTGTGCAAAAACTTCATAGAGTTGCCATCCAAGCCAGAGGCTATGACTCTTCTAATACACATAAAAGAATTCACGAACTTATCATTTCTCATTAGAGTCGTTAGGTTTATCAGTTGTGTGTAGTTAGTAGCTCTCAAATCTTCGAAAAGCATGAGAGGATTACATTCCCAAAAACTATGCCACTTCTAATTAAAGAACTACATAAGAATATCTTTAATCTCAATTGGTAAAGCTACCAATTCCCTACTATGAAATTTAAGGTGATGTAATAATTTCTTCTCTATTTAAAAGTAGTCACTTCCTAAATGAAAAGCATGTTCAAATCTTTAAGGTAAGCTCAACAAATCTTGGCCAATTGTTACCACCATGCTTCTTCAAAAATCTTATCCTTATTGTTAAAGAAAATATGTTGTACTAAAAGATCATGTTCCTATCAAGTTAACTCCCTTTCATATTCCTTAAGTTGAAGCTCCTTAACCTCCTACTCAAACTGGTGAGGTATTTTAAGAATATTGATTAGTTTAGCTACACTCCATTTCTTTGATGTTCATAGTGCTCTATTGAATTTTGAGGACATACCATCCTAGGGTTGCACATAATAATTCTACTTCAAGTTACCTACATAACATTAATTAAATGTGGAAATGAGGGCCATAAGTTTTTAAATAAGGTTCTCCTCTTAATTTTATTTAAAGATAGTTGTTTAAACTAAATAAGCAAACATTGTACTCTAAACCAATACGAGGAAGATGTATCTCTGAAGTGCTCACGAGTGACTTCATACCATTAACATTAATGTAAATTCTATCCAATCATTCATATATGCATGCATTGCTCTCCTTATTGTACACAAAACGAACTGATTATTAATAAATCCCAATTTTGTAACATCTAATTCTTTCATGAATCTTGAGAACTCATATTGAGTCTACTCACCACTAATTATTTTCCTTTCTTCTCATCTTTTACAAGTAGTACATTAAAATCTCCTACAATAACCAATGGTACACCAAGCTTTGCATATTCTATAATTTTGTCCTAGAGTACTTGATAAATCATTAAATGTTTTGATGCATACAAAACAAAATAGTACTAAGAATTGTTGCTACAACATCTTACCTAGATGATAACCACCTATATGGATGACTATGCAATCTCAAGCTCCACCCAAGGTTTCCATAAAATAACATTACACCATTACAACATGGTCGAGGGTTGGACAAAGTAGTTCAAATTCTTGCTCAAAACGTTATCTTCCTCACACCTATTAAAGTTCTCCACCCAAGTTTTCCAAAAGACAAAAACAAAAAACAAATTTTCCTTTACCAAGAATTTAAGTTGCTACAAGATTCAGCCAATTTAATAATCCAAATGCCACACTATAAATGTAGCCATATATTGTTTGTTAAACAACTTATATTTGGACAAAACCCATACCTCTACAGCACTCCTAAACAAGTCAAGTCAACATTTTTGATGGAGTTATGACAATTGCACTAAGGCCTAAAATTCAAGTAGTAGCAAAGCATCTCACTATTGTATGTGATTTAACAAATATTCCAGCACCCATTTGAAATCTTCATCCTATAGACGTCCTCTTCTTCCTTAATAATACAGTACCAATTATATGCAATTAAAGAAGCCCTTCCCCATGTAAAATTTTTTTCCAAGCTTTCCATTAGCAATCAAATAAATTATTTCTAAAATATGGCATGCCATTACCCTCAATTTGCCTTTACTATAATAAAATAATGTACACAAGCTTCTTAGATGCATAGCTTATCTTCTAATGAATAAGCTTCTATAGCTTCTAGCTTTTTTAAATATCTCTAAGGATTCTACACAGTATATATCTCCATTAATTACACATCCTCTTAGTCTTCATTTTGAGACCTTCCTCTACTACAAGCACTTAAGAAATTAACATTTCTATTAAACACCATAACTTGACCAAACTTCATGCTGCTTGTTGCTATCTTATTATTGTAGCAAAGCTCGAACCAAGAATGGATCATATACAATTAGATCATCTCCATACATTTTATTGAAAGCCTCTTCTCATGCCAAGTGAACACCACATAATTAGTAGCAAATAGCAAATAAAAGTTATATAGTTACAACCCAAGAATGTAGGTTGAATCACTTGGCCATTATTTCAATTTAAGGAAAGGTATCAACTTCCCTTTGAGGTCCTCATTATGAAGACACACATCCCTACCTTAGAAATAAAGTATCAATTCTAGGAAACTGAAGCAACTCCCACTCATGTAAGAGTCCTATTTGAGTGATTCCATGACCATACAATTAAGGTGTTTCCTAAAAAAAGCTAAATAGTCTTCTTAGATGATTAGCCATTCTCCCAAATGCTAATTATCGATATCTTCCTTTGCTTTTGATTCCTTTAGGAATTTTTCCTATAATACACCTACAAAAATTTCATATCCTCTTTTTTAGCAATTTGATACATTCTTTTAATGTAAACACTAGGAAAATTTGCAATCCTATTAATCAACATATCCATACCAAACTTGATATTGTTCCTTCCCATCTCATAGTTGTGGCCATGGTCGAGCCAAGCTTGAACCTTATCTAACAAGATGATCACCAAGGAGGTAATCAATAACATCTAGTTTTTATGCCAACTAAGCTTCAAATGATCTATAACTAGACAATAATGAGTTCAAAAACGTGAAGTCCTTCCCTACTCTTATTCACCATAGCCATAATACCCTAAATTCATGACAGAGTGAAATCTTGAAAAATACTAGGTAATATTTCCAAATTCATCTAGTAAGGTCAAAGCCATCTACAGTTGCTTACAAGATCTAGGAAACAAGAAGCCAATGCTCCTTATTCTACCAATTCCAATATTTTTTTGCATTAACACTATTTTTTGTTTTCAATTATCAAATTTTACTAAGAGAATCCCCTGACTTTATTGATTTGTATTTTCATTATAATCTCCACATAACCTAACTTTACCCATCTAGTTGTTCAATTCACATAATGAGTTATTGTGATGGAGGCTTTCTTCGTCCATCACAAATAATGATAGTAATGATGCTACTCTTACATGGTAGTTTTCCCTTAAAGCATTCCCAAAATAAATGCTTGATATTTTCCTTCATGATGCACTACCATAGACATGTCTCACTCATCATTAAGTCATTAACATCATTAAATCTTTTGTTCTTGATGTGTTCGTAGGGGCTATAATCACCTATGTCAAATAAATGTTGCCATAAATAGCTCCACCAAGAACAAATGTAGCATGCCTCCTTGTAATAATTTAAAGTAGCATAATCTTCAATCTATCTATCATAATCTTTGTCACAATTTTAAAAATCATATTGCATAAGCTAATGGTTCTAAACTATTTAGGCTTTCAAGCACTTTGAACATTTTGGAATGAGTATGATCAAAGTGTCTTTCCACTTTTTTGGCATATGTGTATGATGAAAAAGTTATTTCATTGCATTAAACATGTTTAAATAATATTCCAATAATCATGCAGAACATTTACTATGATGTCATTAATGCCCAATGACTTATTACTCTTTATAAATTTCACAATAGTGCTAATTTCCTCATCAGGGATTGGTACCTTAGGAAATGCAACCAAGTCTCACGAATACGCTAGAAATATATGGGGTAAGTGGAATATACACCTCATCACTATGCCATTTTAAACTAAAAAACTACATTAGTGTACCTCTAATTTCACATGAAGGAGTCACAAAGTCTACAATAGCATCTTAAGTTAGAAAATCGATATTCCTAAAGATAGAAGTACCCACATCCTAGAAAATGGTGTTATGATCCACCATGTATGCTTGTATAGCTTAAGACATTGCCACCATTACGTCACCTCAAAGCACACCAATCTATGGAAAGATGTAATATGCTGACCTAATCGCTCATGCTCCTACTCAATCATCCCTAACTCAAACTCCTTAATTTGTAGCACCTTAATATCTCACCCTAATCAATAATTTTTATCAAAAAAATTTCCCATTTCATTTGCACTCCAATTTCCCAGAGTTGACAATGCTCTACAAAATTTCATAGATAATCAGTCCTTTACATTTCCACTTATAATTGTACTACAAAAAATGCTATATAATCCTTATTTTCTATGACAAAGAAAGTGACAAATTTTGAAACTAACTATTCCTATCAATTCTTACAACAGGCTATAATTTTCGTTGAATATGTAATGGACAATGAACTGAGCAAACACAAGGAATATGTGACATGGTAGCATTGTTATATTCCTACAAACCCTTAATGTTCACAATGGCTCTATCCAGTTCATAATAAATATGAGCACTGCCATCGTTGTTACTCGACCAACTATACTTGTTACAAAGGAAACCCAAGTCGGCAGGTTATAGATCTTGTAAGAAACTAGAGAATTAATGTTGCATTTGCCCGCTCCAAAATTTCTTCCCCCTTTCTTCTCATCCTACACAAAATGAAAATTACATTCACGTATAACAATTAGTGTACCTCTAAGTGTTTTTGTCTCTCTGATTATATCCTATTCCTCTTTATGATTAACATAATCTTCAGAGCATACATGGCATAACATCTCCAAGCTTGTTTACTCATAGCTTTTATTTGTATTAACACAACTTGTTATCAGGCCTTAATAATGTCTAGCACCACAAAATTTTTCCATAGCACAACAATGCCTCCAAATATACCCATCAAAGGCTACACATTTAACTTCTAATTCTTCCCCGAAAGTCTATCTGCATCCTATTTGTTAAACTTCTCCACTTTTATCTCCAGTAAAGCAATTGCTAATACTCCATGTACCTCACAAATGGCTATAAAAAACACTTGATTTTGTTGCCCTTATTCCCTGTGTATACTAAATAGCTAACACATCCATGTAAAATTGTTGGTAACATAATACATACATAAATCAGCACACAAATGATTTGCAAATAGCTAGCATATGATAGCAAAGACAACATAACCCTACAGTACCCATAGCATCATAAAGAGGGTTGGATAATCACACAACAATGATACCTCCTATAAACATGTTCTATCCCATTGTGAATCTTTTTCTATTAACTTTATCATCTATCTTAACTATACAAAATATATTCTAAGTAATCACCTAATGTCTTTGACCCTTGTCAAAATTATTTAAATAGCTAGTAGTTCCTTAAAAAATATTAGCATAACATAGCTCCCAATACGTCACTTTCTATATATGTTTTCATACTTTTGCTTCCATAGTTTAGGGTTGAGTTACAATTTACTATTCTGATGATAACATTCATGTTTCATTATATCCTACAATTGCAATATTTTATTATCTGCTATATTACCATTCTTAGTACTACCACTTCCCAATACACTTAGCAATTTATTACACTTATTTCCTATGTTTTACCATCTAAGTTTCCTAAATTTATTCTTAATAAGTAAAAAATTTCCAATTTTCTAACTACAGAACAAGAGTCATTATCATTTTTCACATTTACTCCACTAATATATTTCTACTTGCTCCTTCCACGCAATAAGGCAAAGGAACTTGGATCCTCATATAAATGCAATCATTAGATGCATAATGTTCTACCAGATTGTACATAAAATATGTACTTCTAGCTAGCTCATCAATATACAAAATTTGCACAACTAAGTTTACAAACTTTTCAAGCCTATGTACTTTAAAATGGCTACAAAACAAAGTTGTATGATTTATTTGCCAACTTCATTTAATGGAACTACCACTAGAACCCTCAACCATTAATGTCATTAAAGTAATATGGTATATTCTATTATTTCCTTTTGTAGATGCACTCCTTAGAAACATATGCACCCTCCCCATCCTGATTATAATTTGAACTTCTATCAAACACTTTAATACATAAAATTTGGCCAACAAAGCACTTAAAATTTCTTTATTTTGTATAAGTTGAATTGCATATGTAAGAAAGATGCATGAGTAATTTTTAGGATCCTTTCTAGCTTTTTCCATTATATGTAAGTAGTTCATTGCATCCACACACATCTAAATAGTGTCTACCTCCACTAATAGAACAAAACATTTAGTATAATTGGCATTATGGCCTATCCTTAAATTTGAGTTCCGAACAAATAGCTCCAAACAACCCAAACTAAATTACATCTCCATTATTGTACAAAATTTTTCCATTTTTCTCTTACCAAATAATACATTTAAGCTTAATCTTCAATGAAGCCACTTCATGTTGTCTCCCATAAGTCTACAAAATAAATCCATTCATGACATTCATCAATGATACCTGCCAAAGTATCCCCAAGTTTTAGCTACATAGCACTTCAAAGACTTCAGCACCTTCCTATAGTTTTCAATCCTACTTCTTATTTCGACAAACTTGATATCATTTTCAAAGACATTTTAAAGACCTTATAGCTTGCTCCTCCTCAGAAACTTACCTTAATTGTTCCAATATTTTCCCAATATATGTTTCAAATAAGTAGCCTTCATGTGATAATATGTAGTGAAGCATCTCTATGCAACCCATCTCAATTATTCCCCATAATGGTTCCAAAAAAGAAATTTCCCTATAGCAACCAAACTACAACAAAATTAAACCACACCATAGCATCAAAAAGAATAAGGAAGTATTAGACATTAAGAAAGCAAGTTCTCCTCACTATAGCCCTTATTATTTGGAAATTAAATGTCCGAACTTCTATGGTGAAACATCTCCCTTCATTCCTTTGCATGTGCATTGTATAACTATTTTGTTCCAAGGGGCATTTATCTATATATAAAGATCTGGGTGGCTCCCTCATTTTGAATTAGCTAGTATTCTCCTCAACATGAACCTACTTACTTGTAGAATACTCCATGCTTAATTGCCTTTGTACTTGGTCCTCTTGAAACATTTATGCTTTTTAAGCCCTTGATCTTCTTCTGCATTTAAATTTGTATTATCTTTCTCCTCTTACAATTTCTTTTTTTTAGGAACCTACTAAAGCATATATGTGCCCATTTTTCTCCCATCAAATTTTGACCATGATCCCTTTCTAAATCCTAGTTTTTGTTTCATTCTAGCTTTTCATCATTATTCTTCAATTTTCCTTTAGGATTTGCATTACTAATCATCCCCAACAATGCATTTTCAAATAATCTCTAATTTATAAGTTGTATTACCATCCATGCCCTTAAACCATGCCACATATAATCTTCCTCACATACCCTATGCCATTTAACACTTTTTTCCTCTTCCTTTACTTGCCTAGGAGTTTCCTTTATAAGGCTTACTTTTTTGGCATAAGTAACTTTTAGCATTAACATATTAGATGGAGACATTACAGATACATGTCCAAACTTCCCACAAGTAAAGAAAATTAAGCAAAACCCCTATATTCAAATCTTTGAAATGACTTACTGAAAGGGCCATTGAGCCATATGACTACTTAAATTTGTTTTGATAAGTCAATTCTTAAACAAAATCTAGCAAAGGATGACCTTTACATTTTATTCATCCATTTATCTATTAGTATAAGCTTCCTGACATCCGTCACTATATAAAGAATATTCTTTGTTTTTCGGCTTAGAGGAGGCGTGGTCAGAAGTTTTAAACTTAAATAAATTGATGAAAGGATGTCATAGGAGTAGAGCATATGACTCAATTTGACTCGATGCAAGGAAGCTTACTGGGACAAAAAGGAGCAAGAATTGTAGATTGATACCTCTTTTTTAATTTCATGAGTGACAATCCATGGCAGTTCTGTGTTGATGTGAGATTTGTTTTTTTATTCTATTAACAAATAAGACTTCAACTTGCTAAATTTTAAGTTGGTCACTTGCCATCTTTATGTGTCTAAGGGAGTATAGTCATAAGGTTGAAACTTAAATAAACTGATGGAAGGGCACCACTAGGAGTGGAGAACATAGCTTAATTTCACTCAACACATGCAAGCTTTCTAGTTTCAAACATAGCAAGGATTCATTGATTGAGAGCTCTTTATAGATGTTGTTTGTGTGGGTGCATGATTGTTCTACATTGGTGGAGTGATTTGTCTAGTTAATTTTTTTATCAAACAAGTCTTCAAGTGGATAACAAGCTACGTGCGGTGCAAGCCTTGTGGCCAACATCATCCTAGGAATGTGGTGGGTTAGGCAATGGAAGTTTTAGGTAATAATAAGTCTGTGATCCCTTTACATGTTCTGGGACACCTGTGCACTAACAAATGTATTAAACAAGTACATTACTATGTGAAATGGCCTTGGTAATCTTATGAAAATTTTATAATATTGTAGATAGAACATTAGTATTGTTGGTCTTAATTAAGGAATTCTTAGTAAGCATGAGCCATTAGCATGCATTAACTATGTACGCAACCTTTTGATGCATTGCATGCTACTCCTACCAATTAAATGGCTCCATTGAAGTGTTTAGATTGATGTGACGTGGGCTATTTTCCATGTGTTACATAAAAATCTTTCTATTGAACCTTATCATTTGGAATAATAAAAGATGAAGCTATAAAGTGGTTTTCATAAGTGAACCTGTGGAAGCATCATTATCAAGTGCCATGAATGATCATGTGGGTAGTACTCCCACTTGGGATGTCTTAGATATTCGATGTTACATTCTCCTTTTGTGAGTGCTCCTGCTTCCACTTGGAGCTTCATCTTGTGAGGGATAAACAATTGCCTATATGCATGGTCATGCATTAAGTGAGAGCAAAATGTTAAGCTAGCAATAAGTTTGTTGTGCATCTACAAGTCCAGTGAAGCTTGGTAACTGAATGTTTAATGACCCTCAGTAATAGATATCTTGGCTCATGTATTGATGAAAAACTCAATGAAATATCATACATTTGTGAATTCTATAATCTCATAAACCATTTATTTAATATAATCTTTTGATGCATACACTACACATTACCAGTATGTATTGTTGCAACCATATCTCACCTTGATAGTAATCATTTGTGGTCACGAATTCACAATCTAAAGCTCCAACTCAATGTCTCCATAAAAGAATAGCACCCCTAAAAGCCCTATTGAACATTTAAAAAAGTAGTTCAAATTCTTCCCCAAAAGTCAATCCACCTTATGCCTACAAAAATCCTTCACCTAAGTTTCCAACAATTCAATATGAAGACTTTATTTTTCATTACTAAGAACAATAAGTAGTTATAGAATTTCTTAGCTCTAATCTACTAAATATTCCATAATACTAATGTAACAAAATTTTATTAATTGAAAAACATTCCTTTGTATAAAATATATCTTTAATAATTACACATCTTCTCTGTTGCCATTTTGAATCATTCTTAAACTATAAATACTAAAAAGGTTTGCAAACCTATTAATCACATATCAAGGATAACAGTAACATTACTTCTCATTACCCAATAGACGTAGGCAAGATCTAGCTAAGCATGAACCTTATACTTCGAGGTTAGTGCCATTCTAGTAATCGAGCACCACCATTTTCCATGCCATGTGAAATTCATGCGACCAGTAGCAATATAAAAGTACCAATACCATGTCCAACCCTGATAAAAGTACCTTAAATTCTTGACAAGGTAAAGCCATGAGAAATTCCAAATAAAATTTCTAAGTGAGCCAAGTAACATCATAATCATTTATAATTTCTTACAAGTTCCAAGATAGAGGAGGCCATTACTCCATCTACCAATTCCAACATTCCTCTACAATACCGCCATTATTCCTCTACAACACAAAAATAACAAGGGCCATCATAAACTTCCTTGCTACTTAAAAGCATAATTCTTTTTATATGTAATAATTTCATCTCTATCTTAAGTAGTCTCTTTTTGGTATTCATGGATCTTAGATAAACCTCCCCTATGATCATCATTCTTGGTTTAGGATCTACCCCTATGCATAACTTGTGCAGTATCTTTAGGCTTTTAGTGCTTACTATCCTCCTTCCTGCTCCTATCCTTACCATTTATTGTCTTCCTCTATTGTCCTATTGTAAACACTCTCCTCTTCTAAGGTTTTACAGACATCCATGATCCTAAACCTCATTGTTTTTCATCTTTAGCATCTATATACACCTATGTTGAAACCACTCTAACATTTTTATCTCGATCATGTCATACCTCTAAAGGTTAGGATCCTTGAACTACACCAGCCTTGTGAACTGACCCTCTAGGTATACATAAGTTGTAAGCATGTCCCACAGTGCCATAAATGAAGTAGATAAAGTGTAATCCATAATACGTAAATCTCTAAAAAGACTAGTCAAATGGTCTATTAAGGCACCTATCCACTCTATGTTTCTTTGAAACGTCTATTATTTCACATGAAATATAAAAGAATGACCCTTGCATGTTAGTTATCTATCCATAAATCTAAATAAGATCATCCATAGCTATCACAATGCACAAAATGTTCCTCATGTCCCAATAGATTAGAGGGAGCCTAAAAAATGATCCAAAGTTAAGGAGTGCATAATTACTGAAGTACTTGGATAAAAACTATGTTTTTATATGTATTCCTAATACAAGAATTGCAACATAATAGTGTCCTCGAAATGACATAGATTATTATCTATAATTGACTAAAAATGTAATTAAATTCACTTGGTTAAAATGTCTAAAACCTAGAACCCCTTGATATGGTGCCATCTATGTTGGAGTATTCTGACAATCCATTGAATTGACAAACAACCACCATATACTCAACGAACATCTTTGTTGTGGTGATATTGAACTTATTGATCTCAAAATTCTTTTGAAAGGTGTATTTGATCATTCATTATGAAAGAGGCATTGCTCGAAGCTAGGATCTTCACATGTAAATTTGTTGGACTCTCAAGTAATTACAAATGGGGCCTCCTATGAAAATGTTATTACCAATGTTCATTCTCCCTCTCATAATTGCATCTCTAATGCTTACCATAATGGAGCTATTTCCTAGATGACTTTGATTAGAGAACTTTCTTCCACTTTCAACATTCTCATAAATACATTGCTTCCACATTTGTAAATAAACTACTTTAGTGCCAATAAGATGTGCAACAAATTTTCTTTGAGGTAATACATAATTTTGAAAGCTCATTCAACTTCAATTCACCATCTACTAAGTTATGATCTTTCAACTCCAACCATATCCTTATTATAGTGATCAATTTCATAGTTAATGCAACCCACATCCCTTAAGATTCATCTTTGGAAGAATTTATCCAACAATCTCACAACATTGTTCCCTCCACTATCCTGTACTTCGCTATTACTTTCCATAATTAGATAGTATGAAAAGTTGTATGATCTAAATTGTTAAAGAATTGTGTTTTTCTACACATCTTAACTATTTTTTTAATTTTGGGGATAGTTGCACTAAGCTACCCTTTTTTTTTGCATTCTTTCTAGATTTCATGCACACCATTAATCACTACTCATCATAAAGTACTTAGAGAGATTAAGAATCAAGATTCTTTTAAGAGTTTGTTAAAAAATAGAACAAACCATCAAGAGGCACACACAAGCCCTCTAATAAGATGATAATTCTAACCAAAAATTTAATTCAATAATGCTTCTACCCTACCATGTAGTTTTGGGCCATACTTCTACCATTTGTTTCCACCCTGATTCATTGCCAACAATACAATCCACTCTGATGAACATCATATTCTAACAATCCATACTCCACTAATGTCAATACACTACCAACATTTCCAATGACTCCAAAGACTTTGGGTTTCTTGATAACGAAATGTTTGAAGTCTACAACATAATCTCCATTTGGAGGTTCATAAATATAATTAGAAAAAAGACAATCTTGTAGCACGTCAAGAAGGGTCATACCCTAATTGCTTTCAAAATCAAATTGAATTGTGCGATCACAAAACAGTGGACTGCATAGTTACCTTGATGCATTATGTGGGATAGTTTGAAGGACAACATACCGTACATAAACTTCATAGGACTTTTGTAGTTACTCTTACACATAGTAGATGTAAGCTGCTAGCTCACTTTAATAATGGCTATAGTAGAGTCTGATTAGATCTCTATCACATGAATATTTTTGAATAGCATTCTAAAGAGCTCCATAGGTTGAAGAATAGCAATAGTTTCCATGGAGAAATTTGAACTCAAAATCCACATTCTAACACCAATAATGATAGTCTTGTCGAAGTCATCCTAAATAACTATACCAATTCTAGCATTAAAATTATCCTACACAACTACATTGCAATTGAGCTTAACCTACCCTATTGGAGGTGTTCAATAAGTGGTTACCAATACCCATTGAATGCTACTACAACTCTCACTAGATGGGATTGGAGAAAGGAAACATGAAGTAATTGCAAATTAAATACTTATTTGAAGTGTAGCAAGAATAAGCATCTTGCCTACATGTGTTTGCAAACTTGATTGATCCATAAGTGATGTACCATTGAGGTAGCAAATTTAATTACAGATGATTAGTTTTTACCTTAATATTTTTGCCCTCTTATTAAGTTGCTCACTTAAATAATTAAAAACATTTTTGTGCATCCTAACAATCATGAGATTAATGATTACGAAATTGCTCACAAGCAGTTCCTTTACTTTATGACATTCCTATAAGCAATTCTAAACTTCTTCCACCTTTCGACCCCATGGAGAAACCAGCTATCTCAATACCTCTTATACACATCTAGAAGCAAATTGGTAGCAAATTAAAAATTAATCTCCATATCAACTCAATAATCTCAATACCTCTTTTACCTTAATTCTGAACTTCTTGTTACATTTTTGCTCAAACATGCTACTATAGAAGATTTTTCACTCCAAAAACATCTCCGCACAACTTCATAATTGAATGCATGCTTGATCCACATTTGAACCATATCCTACAAGGTATCCAAGTAGGTAATTGAAATCCTTTAGTTTCTATGCCAAGTGCACTTCACACTATTAGCACCTGGTTTCATGAATAAGAAATAAATGCCTTCTATATACAAGCAAAACTTGATCACAATCTAGAGAGATCATCCCAAAGTAGGTAACTAAAAGCCTTCAATTTTTATGCAAATTGAGTTTCATATAATCAAAAGCTACTTAATAGTGATTACAGTAATACGAATGCCATCTTTTCTTTTATTTACACTAGTGAAAATACTCTACATTTACTACAGAAAATATTTGACTGACACTGCATATAATTTCCAAGTACATCTAGCAGCACCATAGACATTTATAATACGAAAAACCCCTTAGGAAATAAGGGCCCATTGTCCCTATCGTACCAAACTTTCCTCTCCACTACTATAATATTTTTTAATTATAAACCCTCCTCGAGAGAAACACCTCCCTTTATTCCATTTTATATTCATTATCATCATTTTCATGGAGCATTTTTCCTCTTTCCTAGCTATAGGTGGTGTCACATTAATGGTTTGACTGGAAGTGTCGACAACATCCACTTGCTTTCCCAAAATCCACACCTCGATTTGTGCAAGGTCTCAAAGGCCTTGAAACATGTATAGGCAACTCGATAGACACTTTTTTTATTTTCATTGATTTTATCTTCCCCTTATATTTTCTTTTTGGTACCCACTCTATATTGGATGAGTAGTTATTGTGCCAAACATTCTTATATCTAGATTTGTCCTGTGCTTGGCTTGTGCCTTATCTTTCAACTTATAATGCTTACTAAACTCCTTCCTACTCAGTTCATTCTAATTTACTTTCCTTATTTAATGTGTTGCTATAAAAATTCTCCTCTTTCTAGGTTGCATAACCATCAAAGGTCTCAAAACTTATCATTTATCACAATCAACTTCTAACTCCACCTACATTGTATTTATATCCTTATTCTGGTTATAATTTTGTCCTACCTAGATAGTACATGAACACTTAGCTTTAGTAGTATTTTTTATTAGCTCATTGAATGAACAAAGCCTAGATGCATGTCCCAACTTTTTAGATGTGTAGTAGGAGTGGAGTCCCTAGTAGTCAAACCACTAAAAATATTAACCCAATGGTCCATTCAACAACATACCTATTCTAGGAGACTTATAGAGATCCATTCTAACACATACTTTTTCAAATATCAAAGTATACATGTCAGTTGTGTAATCATAAACCTAAACAGGTTCACTCATGGCCTTCAAAACATGCAAAATGTTCTTTATGCCATATTAACTTGAGGGAGTGTTGGAAAATTAATCCATACAACGACACACATAATTGTTGAAGTACATTGCCAAAATCTAGGTGTCCACACATCCAAACCCAATATAAGGAAAATTGCCTACTAGGTACCACCAAACTACTCTGAGCCTCTAATCATAACTAACTAAAAGTGTAAACAAAAATATCAAGTTGATATTTCAAAACATAGAATACACTAAAGTGCCCTAATTTGCTTTGGATAACTTTAGTAATCAATTAAATTGTTACATGACTACTATACACCATACTTGTAAGATCAAATTGGTGGTATCCAAACTCAACAATCAGAAGCCTCATTTGAAAGGTGAATCTCAACATTTATAATGATGAAGGTATCTTTTGGTAAAACCACTTTCACATCAATATTTGCCAATCTCTAAATGTAATTTTTAGATCTACCTCTAACAAAAAACTTATTGCCATTACTTGAATTTTTTCTCATAAGAGCAACCTTCAAACTCAATTTTACTAGACCATATACTGGATGGTTACGGTTTAGAGAGTTTTCCATCACCATCAATTTTGCATTGTCACAAACACCTTTGGCGCACCTTCATTAATCTATTACCTCAGTATTATTGGGATGTATAACATTATCTTTTGATACATTACATGATTTTTTAAGCACATTCAACTTTAGTTCACTATTTATTATGTTTAATTCCTCCACATTCTCTCTTTTCTTTATTGTTATAATAAAACCAAAACTACTACATCCTACATCACAAATTAATTTCCATAAATGTCCATAGGTGATTTCCATTCACAAGAAACCTCATATAACTCAAACACATCCAATGATGTCTCCATAATATTTCCTATATTCACATAAGAATCACCAAAATAGTATGTATGAGTACTAATCATAAGAATGATGTTGGGATCTTAGAATTGTCGCATACCTAAATGGAGCCTATGCACTTACCAATAATGCTAAGGAAGATTGCACCACATCCCTTATTTTTTTGTACTCCTTCACTTCGAGCCTATCATTAATCAAACAACCACACTAATAGAGAATAGTTGATACTACGTCCATTTCAAAGTCTGTCAACAATATAGAATGTGATCAATAAAAAGGTCTTCTAATAATTCAGTTCACCTATAGTTTTGAAGAAAGTATGGTTGCAAGGCAAATGCTTAAAAGATTTGGTAGAAGGGCACCATTAAAAGTTGATCCTATCAATTAATTTGACTTAGTATGGGAGAGCTTACATTTTTCAAACATAGCAAAGATTGATAGATTAAGAGATCTTTCTTTATTCTTTTGATGGTGGTTCTTAAACATTCTTTATTAGGGGAGCCACTTCATTGGTTAATTGCATTGATGAATGAGATGTCAACAAGCCAATTAGATATATGGGACGCGAGCTCAGTGGTGAGCATCTTAGATTTATTATGGCTATGTAGGCCATAGAAGTTTAAGGAAATAATAGGTTTGTGGTTCCCTTTGAAGCTTTGGGCCACACAAGTGCAGCACTGATGTATTTAATTAGTCCATTACCTTGGTCAAAAGGACTAGGTAATCTTATGAAAATTTCATAATGAAAAATTCTTAGTAAGCATGAGTTATCAACATGCATGAAGTACATCCCAACCATTTGTGCACACTATCAATCATTTGTGCTGATTGAGTGGTCTGGCCATCTGTTCAAATCACTATGATGTAGATGGTTTATCATGTATGACTTTGCAAGTAATCCATCAAATTTAATCATTTGTTGTCATATTCTTCCTTCATGCATGCTCTTGTTTTTATGTGGAGCTCAATGTTGTGAGAAATAAATAATAGCCTATGGGCACAGACTTGTGTTAAGGGAGAAACTATTAAGTTGGACACGAGTATGTTGTTTGTCATAGATTTAGTGGGTTTAGCAATCGACCATTGAATGACACTTGACAAAGAATCTAGGCTATTGTACCAATGATGATGTCTGTAAAATGTTATAGATGTTTTGAATTATATAGTCCTATTAACCATCAAATTTTTCAATGCAAGTTGTGCCTAATGATGCAAGCTAATGGCATACCTACAATGGTGTAATGTGACATATTGCATGTTTTGATAGATTAGAATCACTGATTTCAGTGCCATCCCTTATCTGGACAAGATCAATGGCACATTGTTCTATAGCATGGCATGTTGATTCATTGGGTGATGTTATACTATCAATGGGTTAAAGGTGGATGGTACTATGTTGTGGTTTTGCCTAGTAGAAATCGGTGTTGTAATGTGACAACTAGGTCACTCTCGCAAATCCAACAACATGCTCCATGGTGTGGAATCATGCCTCCACGTTTGGTGAGCTACACTTTAATATTAAGCATATAAATAGGTGGAGGTGAAGAAACTTTTGTGGATTCCTTGAGTAATGAAAAGTGAGAGAAGACCAACCAAGTGTGAAAACCAGATAGCTTGAAGCACGAACATATGTTTAGAGATGCATCCTTAGTAATGGATTGGGATCAAGCCCTCCAAAAAATGGGAAATAGGATTATGAGAGCCCTATTTAATTTTTACTCTATTATTATATATGGTATTATCAATGGGTATGTCTATTTGAGAAAGAAGCCAAAACTAGGTAGTAAATTACATTCAAAACAAAACAATTGTGAGTGATTGATAACAAATATGCATTAAGAGAGAAAGTTGAAAAGGAATTTGAAAATAGAGCTAATCGGTTCTTCAAATAATTTGGAGGGAAGTAATTATGTGCTCATGGTGCCTCTTAATAAGATGTAGAATGCCCTCATGTTGTTTGTTCCATGGCTTGTGGAGTGGACCATCTCAGGCAATCATAATGGCAGGAACCATGGTGGATGTTGCCCATGGAGAAATTATCATGATGGGCAGCCATAATGCTCACAACATTGAAGTATGCCTAGTGGCCTCATGCACATTAGCAAGCTCAAAGGGTGTAAGGAAGCTTATTGCCAGGATCCAAATTCTAGAAATGAGCCACAAATTGACCCAAATTTTCTATGAAGGGTTTGAGACAGAGCATTACTATTGAGACCTAAAAGATGGCGAACTATGCCTAAGCAAGATGATGTAAGAAGAGACTCTGGTGGAGTCCAACAGTTTTTTTTGATGTGCAGTCATTTATCTCACTTGGCTATAAGGGCAAAAGACTAATCAAACCATCTTGTAGTTTGTTCCCTTTACAACATCCCTTAAGATAATTGGTGCCATTATTAGAGTTCTATTAGGTAAAGCTAATTATTAATGGAATTGGGCTATAAAACTTTTGACTTATCCTCAAACTTTTGATAGGTTGAAATAAAAAACATGACTTGATTCTTTGATTAATTGAACCAAGCAATCCTAATTCCATGTAAGCAATTTTTGGTAAGACAAATTGATGATGCATAATGAATTACAAGCTAGATTCAACATTCAACTAAGCACTAATCTAGAGCCCATAAAGAGTGTTGATCGATTAAGACAGTAGGATTGTGGTCATGGAAGGTTAATTCATCTATGGAGTGTGTAACATCTCACCCAATAAAGCACTGGCCTTGCAAATAGATTGTGCTTAATTATGGCACCCACTGTTTATCATTGGTGAAATGCAATGCCTTGATAAGTAGGATGATGCAACGATTATTGTAACATAGATTGCAAGACCACGTGGATCATTCGTTGATGCAGGTCTAGTGGTAGTAGTAAAAATTCAAATGAGAACTTTAAAGCCTGAAGAGGAGAAGGTTCCATGTAAACTACAATTGAAGATGGATTAGTCAATCTAAAGAGATGAGAAAAACCATTTGAAGAATACCATTTAGGAAGAGCTACAAGAATGAGTTTCGATAAATTTCTTGAGATGAGATGTAGTAGTTGATGGTAATGTCAAGTTCACCTAAGATATTGGTTGGGGCTTGAAGAATAGTTATCTTTTCTGCTTAATAGTTGATCTACCATAGGAATGACTCTACCAGAATTGGGGCAAAGTTGTTTGAATAATAATATATATTGAGTAGTTTTTTATGTGTCCCAGTGACCCTTGAAAATCTAGATGGACTAGTCTTTAATGCCCTGTCATAATCATAATCGCATCAAGTATCCAAGGTAAACAATCTCTAGACGATGTAGCATTTTAGGTAAGTGGAGTTGAAAAAATTGATTCATAACTTCAGGAAAAAAACATCAGCTCTGAGGGTTGAGCACAAGTTTCATAATGCCAAACCCATGATCTACTGATTGATTGCTTATGATTCTTGAGTGGTGAGAGTGGGTGAACAAGTGTCCATTAGAAGATAAATCAGAAGTTGCCCTTGTAGTAGCCTTCATTGTACAACAAATAATCAACTCAGAACTTGTATGGACATTGGATATCTAACTTTTTAATTAAAACAAAGAATTGTGATGGTCTCCATCAATGTTAATGTAATGTGGTTTCTACTAAGTGATCTTAATTTTTAAGTGAGGAACTTCAACCAAGTGCATATAAATGATCAGAGTAACTATGAATCTCTTATGGTAGCTAAATTTCTCATCATCTAATTAATGTAGCACATGAATGGATTAATGAGATTCCTGTCATCCTTAACTACTATCAAAAGAAACCTCAACAAAAAGAATGGTCTTGACAAAATCAGTGGGAAAAGGCGATCATGTTGGGCTCAGCTCTAGTTCAGCTTTATGAAATGACTTGAGAGGTGTAATATTAGTGGGAGTTGGCATGCTAACAAAATCAAAATGGCACTAATTTAGAAGTTCTTTTACTTTTCTATAAGACAAAGATGGAGCCCAGCCACACTTTTTGGCTCATGTTTTACCTCAATGGGCTGATCCAAGCAAAAGACATATTTAAGTAGGGAGTTTGTTTGGGGTCTACTAAAGGAAAATATAGGTGTTTTAGGTTGAGCTCAATAAGAGCAAAAGATTCATTTCAAACTAATGGAGAAAAACTCAATTTATTCTAATTTTTTAGTATGAATATGAACCATGAAAGCATGGCCTATTGATCCTTTTTACTTTCAAAATTTGAAGTTAGAGGTATAAAAATGTAGCAACACAAATAACTAATTTTTGGTAGCCAAACATTCACAGTGGTGTTGCTTTTGGATTCTTTGATGTCAGCTCTTCCTATCATTAGGAAGTAGAATTCACCGAGTCTTGGATTGTTAACACATCAATAGGGAATGTAAGATTGGTTTAGTCCAACATTAGACATTTTAGTTTTACCTTATTAATGAATGTGCCTTGACAATAAGTGTCAATTTACTGACCCTTTTCATCACTTTTGATTTTTTGGGCATGTATGCAAACTACTCCATTAGGGGACATGCCTTCTTCCATGATAGAATTGTCTCAATTAGCAACCATAGGGAGCAATGTATGGTGAAGTACAATGCATGATGAAGCAGAAGTTGGATGGTACAAGATGTGCTAAGGTTTGTGTATCCTGGACTGTGGCCTTATCAACATGCTGTAAGAACTGCATGGGTAGCATCTGATCCATGCATACCCTATGGCATCCTTTGCATGCTTTTTATGGGGCTAAAAAAGGGTAACATTTTTTGAGATTTATAATGCTATGGTCTAGTCATGCATGGACAAGGTGATGCTTTATTTGAAGGCTTATGTTCTTTGTTTATATAATTGTCATAATATGCCATTTGTTAGGAGTAATGTGCTACACGATGTGACCCATGATAAAGTGGAAGTTGAATAGTGTAATATGCATTTGGGTTTTTGTATGGTGGCTTATGCCCCTAACCACATGCTGCTATGATTGCATACATGACAGAACACTATTCTTGCACTACAGCCAATCCATGGACACCCTGAAGCATCTTATCGGTGTAGCTAGTGAGGCCCATAAAGTATAACTTTTTTTTGGATTTTTAGCCCTACAAGTTACTACCTCTTGTATAAGGTGATGCATAATTAGGAGAAGCACCACATGGTGAAGTAGATGTTCAACAGTGGAATATGCATCATGGTTTTTTGAGTTGGGTTGCATTAATATTTGTGCACTACTATAGATGGTCATTAGATATAGAAATATGCATTAGAGCATGTCCATGCATAGTAATCAGTCTACACATTCCCAACGTCAGTTGATGTGCATGGACTATTGGACACAAAAGAGCAACTTTTTGGGGACATTTAGCACTATATGCTACTCACACATGGACATGATGACGCACTTCTAAGAGGCTTGCCATCATGGTTTATAAAATAGCAACAATATGCAATCCTTAAGGGGTAATGTGCTATCTGGTTACCCAAAGAGAAGCAAAAGCTGGATGAAGTAACATCCACTAGGGTCTGTGCATGCTTGGCTATGATCTTAACCATGTGTTGTTGCTAGTACAAGTGTAGTATGGCATTGTGTGTACCACAGTAGTGTGTGTATGCATGGTAGCAATGCCATATGTGCTTTGTCACATGTTAAGTACATGGATAATTAGCCCATAATTTTTTAGATTTTTTTGTATTTTCTGTAACTTGGAAAATGGAATATGTTCTAGGTTTTACGCATTATAGGATACACACTTAGTCATGTAACTGCATGCATGGCAAAGAACCATACTAGTTGCAGCACCTTCTACTTGCATGATAGCCAGTTTATGCACACATTGACGTCCTGTGTGTAAGGTAGGTTTGGCCTATAAAGTTTAACTTTTTTTGAATTTTAACACTACAAACAACTATTGCATGTACAAGATTATGCCTAATAGGGGACTTTCCATCTCCCTTGATGGAATCAACACAATATGTAATCCATAAAGGGCAATCTGAGATTTAATGTGGCTCTAAGTGAAATGAAAGTTTGATGTTGGAATGCGAGCTAGGTCTTGTTCTCACTTGGCTACCACCCTATTTACACACTATTGTTATTATGTATGCAGCATAGCAACTATCATGCAGTAGCATTATGTGTGTTTGTGTGTGTTAATGTAATATTTATAGGAACAATAATGAACTATTCATGTGTGTGGCCTCAAATCGATGTGCACCCAATGACATCAATTGCACATAGCTCGAGGGGCCTATTGAGTCAAGCATTTTAATGGATTTTTAGAGCTACAAGTTGTCGATGCATGGATATGGTGATGCACTGTTACAAGATGTGCCTACCATGAATAAATTATTACCATGTATAATATATAAGGGATAATTTGTGGAATAGTGTAGCAAAAATTAAATGGTGCAATATTCACATGGTTATGTTGGGCTATGACCCAAGGCAAAAATAACAGAGTACTGTGCATAATAAAACACTATACATGCACCTTATGGGGCTCACAAAGTAGAACCATTTTAGATTCTTAGCACTATGGTATACTGGCTCTTGGATATAGTGAGGCTATATTAAGATAGTTTCTCTCCTCAATGATAGAATTTTCACAAATTGAAATTCATAAGAGGTAATGTTTGATGCAATGTGGCCAACATCAAAGATGAAATGAAAGCTGGATTGTTCAATGTGTAATGAAGTTTGTTGATGTTTGGCTTCATCCATAGCTATGTGCAGCAACACAACTTTTGCTTGTGTGGTCGCAAATCTCACAAGCAGTTGATGGTATCCTATTCTTCTTGTTGGTGGGACCTACAAAGTTTAACTTTTCAATAGGTTTTAATGTTTTGGATTACTAGCTCATGCATAATGTGATCCCTTAATAAGAGACTTGCCTTCCTTAGGGATAAAGCTATCAATATGTGTAATCAATAAGGGAATTATTTGGTGTGTCCCATATTTAATTTAAAGTTGGATAAAGCAAAATGAGCTAGGGTTTTTGCATATTGTGCTTCTTCCTTAGAGTTGCATGGTTTTCCATATTTCCCAAGCACAAAAGCAAATCTAGATGAGGTTTGTGTCATCCTGCACATGGATAATGGGACCTAAAAAGTGTAATTTTTTTTTGGTTTTTAGAACTACAGATTTCTAGCACAGGGACATGTGTCCTCCTTTACTAAGTACAAGTAATATGTCATCCACAATAGGTAATGTATGGTGTAATATGGCCTACATTGAAATAGAATTTCAATGATGTAATGTTCACTCAGGTTTGTACATGTTTAGCTGCAACCCAACTACAAACTAATGTAGCCATGTGCTTTGTAGAGGATTGGGCATCTTGTAGCACTAGCTAGAATGTGACTTTCTATTCCCACACACCCATCTACATCCATTATGATTGACTCTTTTCTCTTACAAAGAGTAATATATTTTGGGATTTTGCTACTATAAACGTCTAGCTCATGGAAAAGGTGATGATGTTATTAGGAGACTTATCTTCTTCCATGAAACTATTGTAATAAGAAATTTTTAAGGGGCAATTTGTCCCATAGTCTAGCTTGTGGTGAAGCAAAAGTTTGATGGTACAATGTGTGCTAGTGTTTGTAAATACTTTGCTGTGCCCCTAACTACATACTATAGAGAGTTTTGGCATTAAAGTATTGCACATGCACCACCCAGTAGATAGTTTGTGAATATTTATCTTCATCTTATCCTTGCAATTAGTGGGAACAACAAAGAGTAACAATCTTTTTTAAAAATTTTTGGTACTATTATTTTCTCACTTTGACAATGTAATGCCAAATTTGTAAACTTGCTTCTTCATCAACATATATGTTGTAATATGTAATCCATAAGAGGCAATGTGTGGCCTGGTGTAGCCTATTGCAAGGCAATAATTGGAAAATGTAACATGCGCTAAGGTATTTGAAAGTTGGGTTGTCACATAAACATCATGCTCCAATGGTTGTACATGCGACAGAGCACTGGGGTTATTGTAGCACCAGTAATGCACTTTTTGCACTTGTGATGGGTAGTATGCATACTCTCTACTGGATCAAATGTGTGTGACTATTGAGGCATGAAATGTTTTTCTTCTTTTGATATTTTTAGATATTTGGACTACTGGTGCAAGGATAAGGTCTTCCCTTATTGGGAGACTTATGTTCCTCCTTGATGAAATTCTAACATGTAATCCACAAAGAGTAATGTTCTATGTAGTGTAGTCGATGATGAAGAGGACACCATATGATAAAATATTCAATGATGTTTGTTCATGCTTCATCCGAAGTTGTGTGTGGCCTATAACATCCTAAGCTCACTACTGGTGGGCTTGGAAAGAGTAACTCATTTTGGGATTTTTAGTAATGTGGGTTGTTGGTGCATGAATATGGGGATGCCCTACTGAGAGACTGGAATTGCTCCTTGATGGATTTTTTGAACATGAAAACTATGATAAAAAATGTGTGTCATAGTGTGGCCCATAAGAAATTGGAAGTTTGATGATGCAATAAGCACTAGGGTTTGTTTGTGCTTTCCTTCATCCCTTGTTGCATAATGTAGTCCATAATGCATGTACATGATAGCCAATCCTTGTGTGTCCTACAACATCCCTTGTAAAATTGGTGTGGCTCACAAAGAGTAACTTTTTTTTTGGATTTTTAGCAATATGGGCATGTAGCACGTGGATGAGGGGATGTCATGTTAGGAGTATGTCCTTCTTTCTTTACTAAATTTTTAAAATATAGAAGCCATAACGGGCAATGTGTGGTGCAGTTTTGCTCATATTAAACTAAAAATTTGATAATGCAATATGCATTAGGGTTTGTGCATGTTGGGCTATGTCTTTATCTAAAAGATGTAGAGAATTATGTGAGCTTCAATGTTGTGCCTAACTATATGATGTTGATGAGGCTACTAGGGCCCACAAATTGGAACATTTTTTTAAAAGTTTTAGAACTATGAGCTACTATCACTTGCATAAGGAAATGACCAAGTAATAGATGTGACTTTTTCTTCAACAAAATTATTGTAATATGTAATCCACAAGATGCAATATGAGATGTAGTGTGGCACATGGCGAAGAGGTAGTTGGATGGTGCAATGTTCTCTAGGCTTTGTACAAGTTTGGCAATTACCATACCTTTGTGCTATTAAAGCTACTATATGTTAGAGCACTTCGTGCATTATAGCAGCACTAGTTTACTATTCACATACGAGGCTGTTGGTACTCGCTTCCTTTGTTGCATCTAATGTGTGCATCTATTGGGGCCTAGAAAGTGTAACTTATTTTGGGATTTTTGTTATTTTGGGCTATTGGTGCATGGACAAGGTGATGCTCTATTAGGAGACTTACATACTACCCCTATAGAATTTTCGCAACAAGTAATCAACATGGGGTAAAGTGTGGCTTGGCATGGCCAACAACGAAGTGGAGGTTGGATGGTGTTTATATGTGGTAAGGATTTAACATGCTAGGCTTCTTCCTTAGTCGCACATGTGATACCACTGTTAGTGTGTTAGGTAGGAAGTGCACGTTTTTCCTGTGACATGCTTCGATTGCTACAAAGTGTAAATTTTTTTGGAAATTTAACCATCTGATCTACTGACACATTGATATGGTGATGCCATATATGTAGACTTGCCTTTCTACGTGGCATAAATTTACAATATGCAATCCACATGTGGCAAAATGTCACACGATGCAACCCAAACTGAAACCTAGGCCACTGGAGAAATATGTACTGGGGAATACGAATGATGGGCTTCATACCTTGCAATGTGTAGTAGGTCAAAATGTGTGAAGGTGGCCAACGAAGTTTTGTGTATGGCTCTTAAGATAGTTAAGCTTAACTTTTTTGGACTTTTAGTGTTGTGGCTTGTTGGTACTGGTATAAGGTGATGCTTTATTGAGATACATTTCTTCTTACTTGACTAAAATTTTGCAATATGCAATCCTTAAAGGCCAATATGCACTATTGTTTATGCATGCTTGGTTACATCCCAAGCTACATGTAGAATAGAGCATTGAGTATGTTGCAATGTTATGCTTATGCATGATGACCAGTTTGTATATTCCATTTTGGATCCTTTCCATTTGCCTTGTTGGGCACCCAAAGTATAACTTATTTAGGTATTTTTTGCATTGTGGCTTACGAATGCATTGATATTTTAATGTGTTATTTCTAGACTTGCATTTCTCATGACAAAATTTTTGCAAAATGAAATTCCAAAGGGACAATGAATTGTCCAATGCAGTCCATAGTGAGGAAAGAGTTGGATGGTATAGTTTGCACTAGGGTATGTACATGTTGGGTTACCTCCATAGTCACACCATGTTGTAGTTGCATGTGCTACAATAGTATTAGATGTAATGATGCATTGTATTCAAGAGTAGCCAGTTGGCTCACACCCTAAGGTATGTTGTCCTTGTGGTTGTTGGGGCTTATAATGTGTAACTTTTTTTTTGTATTTTTAATGATATTGGTTGTTGGACCATGTAAAAGGTGAAGTCTTTTTTGGAAACTTGTCATTGTTCATGTTCAAATTGGCACTCTATGGGGCAATGTGCAAAGTGTTTTTTGCTCAGATTCTAATGAACATTTTGTGATGCTTCCTTGCCATCCAAACCCTTGCCCTTCATGAAGAGATGAGTGGTCGCTTCCCCTTTCCTTATGTGTTGGATTTCTTAAAGTGAAGCAATTTTTTCTAAAATGCATAATACATTTAAACAATTGTCATCATTTAAGAGTGCTAATGTGCAAATGAGGTGCTACTCTAACGTTGAGTTGACTTGGTGCAATGTGGAATTGTTGCACCATTCTTGCTATATTAGCATTATTTGGCATGGTGTTTACTTATGCCATAATGAAATTTTAGTAGTGTAAATTAATCTTGGACCCATGTTGGTTAAGCATACAGTCGCATTTATGTGATGTAGTTCATAGTGTCTTACATCACCTTGTCCCGTAGGTTCTGACACAAGGTTAGAATCCTAGCTCTTCCAGAGTGGTATCTCACTGATGGCTTGTGCCCCCCCAGAAGGGGGCCTTCTTCGCCCTCCACCTAAGCTGTGCAGGAAAAGCCCAAAGTCAATCCCAAGGAACAGTAAAGCTTCATAGGGTCTTTCTGTCCAGGTGCAAGTAGTCCGCATCTTCACAGACGTGTAAGCTGTGACTTCCTTTACCTATGACATTGGTGGCCTGAAAAGTGTGACTTGTTAGTTATAGAATTATATCTTTTTTAGTTGATTAACATGGTGTGCTTAATGGATGGCCTAGTTTTGAGCATGCATTTTACTTAATATCTTATACAAAAGATTTTACAGTTAAAAAAAGTCATGCTCCACGTATTCAATTTATAAGGTGTAAGAATATTTAGCCATTTTAATGACTATTTCATTAATGCATGCCATAAAAGATCATTTGAATTCTTGTGCTCTTTCCTAAACCATGCTACTTGTCATGCAATATGAGTGCTAGCCAAGGCCTTCATCCATAACTAGACCTTTTGTGCTTTTTTTTATATCTTTAAAGCTCTTTAAACATATGGGATTAGAATGGCTTGAGAATACTTTTGTAGAAATGATATTTTTTTTGTAGTTACTACTTATGACTTGCCTACCTCTTGTTGTGGTCAACAATTATGTGTAAGGATTTGTCATGTAATCAAACTTTCCAAAAGAGGAAGTTTATATCTTGCTTGCTTTCCTATCAGATAGGCTAGTTCCATTCAATTATTTTATTTGTACCATACTTCTCCTATGATGTAGCTATTGGCATTTTGTTATGCTATTGAATGTGAGAACATCCCTACCCTTGTGTTTGTAGGGTCCTAGAAATAACTCACTTTTATCTTAATTATGAACCAGTTAAGACTATCACTAAAGAATGTTATTGTTGAGAGGCAACATTTTGAAACTTAAGCGATGTTATTGAAACTTTATTGGATTCACTCTTCCTTTATGGATTATCTCCAAAAATGTTGAATATATCAACTATGAGATATGGTACTACCTAGAGCTTTATTTGTTTATAGCTTTCATGTTGATCCTATTAGTAATAATATGCTTGTCTCAAACATTTAGCCATGTATTATAAGTATGAATAGTTTTAGGTAGTCAAACATTGAATGGCTCGTTAAATCTACTATAGTTTTTTCAATGGTAAATGCTACTTGGATAGTCGTAGAAATTCTCGAGCTAATACATGAGCCAAAATTTTATGTTTGTCTGTGATGCATTTATTTGGCAAAATGTTGATGTGAACATTCATCTGGCTCCTTGACAATTCATGATAAGTTGTTGGATTGCACATCCTCATGTTGATGATGCATCTTTTGAATTTCTACCTTATCATCATTTGTGTTATACCCAGTAAAAATTTTTATGTGAATCTTTAATAAATTAATTTTTGGCTTGGATGATTTCAGATCGACAGTAGGATGAGCCAGGAGCTCAATTGGAGGCTATTAGAATTTCTGAAATTTTCTGGGGATTTTTCGGAGCACCGAGGAATTTTTAAGTAATTTTCCCTGATTTATTGGATTTTTAGAAATTCGAAAATCCATCTAAATTAAACCGGAAATTGGTTTTTACCGCGCGTGAACCGGACCGGAGCGGTTCAGCGAAGGCGGGGGCGGTTCGCCGAGTGCGTTTGCGCGTGCGTTTGGATAAGCCGCGGATAAGCGGATCAGACGGACGAGATCAGCGGTGGAGGTTAACCGGCTGATCGAAGGTTAAACGGCGTTTTGGCAGGTCAACCGGCACTTAATGTGTCGTTAACGGGTTATTACCGGTTTAAGCGGGGTATTTAACCCGAACCGTTTCGACCCTTAGGGTTTCGAACGGCGGCCGGAGACGAGGCATTCGCGGCGGACGGCGATATTTTCCGGCAGCCTTTCAAGGGGCTTTTTATACCTAGAGGTTCGCGTGATCGAGGAGAATCGATTGGTACCGGTTTCGTGCGGCGAGGAACAGCGGTTGGTCGCGTGCGAGCTTCACCGTCGCCACCGTCGCCGGAGAAGAAAAAGGTAGGAAATTCAGAAATTAAATTAGTTATTTAGCAAAATTAAAGCATGGAATATTTTGTTAATGGCTATCTGAGCATGTGATTGGAATTTTGAAGTCGGAAATGCATTGCAGTATTATAATTTAACATGTTAGGTTTTAGGGTTTCGGAAAATTATACCCGCCGAATTCGGAATTTTGCCAAGCATGTGTTGAATTGATAATGTGCTTTATTCATGTTAAGGTGGTTTCAAATGCTGGAATCATTAATTTCATAAATTGTCAATTTGGGATCGGATGAAAGTCCTTCGGCGGAAAATTTTGATTGAACCTTAGAAATTAGTGGCAATTATTGAAACATTAGGATAGTACGAACATAGAATTTTGTTTCTCTTTGTTCGCGGTCGCCGGAAATCGGCGGAAGAATTGGATTTGGTCGGCGATTGCGTCGGCTAGGGTTTCGCGGGCTTCGGACCGAGAAAGGAGAAGGGTTTAGATAATATCAAATTTAATTAAGTAATTAATGATATTTACGCCATTTTATTAGTAATTAAAATTAATCCGATTAACGGATTATTAAGAAATTGGTTCGGCGGTGCCGCGGTTCAGCGCGAGGGTTCCGAACCGGTGGCGAGATCCGGTTCAGGGGATTCGGCGCGGTTCAGTGAGAAGCGGTTCTCGGCTCAGCGCGAAGGCCGAACCGGCGGCGAGAACCGGGTTCACGGAAGTGCGGGCGGTATATTGGAAATAACGGAATTTTAAATTCGGTAATTAATCCGAATTTCGGAAAATGGATATATGTGAATTTAAATTTTAATTCGGAAATTTATTCCGAATTTCGGAAAATTAACAAAGGGCAGAATTTGATTTTTTGGAATTTTTAAATTAATTCAGAAATTAATCCGAATTTTTGGAAAAACATGATATATGTGGAATTTATTAATCCGAATTTTCGGAAAAAGGATATATGTAGAATTTAAATTTTATTTGGAAATTTATTTCGAATTTCGGAAAATGGATAAAGGACGGAAATTGAAATTGGGATTTAAAAATTTCCTGAAGTGGGGAAAAATGTTATCAGTGATGACAGTACAGCTGGAAACAGTCAGACAGAAGTATGGTACATGGATGCTACCAGAACAGTCAGCAATGAACAGTTGTGTTGCTTTGATGGCAATGGCATGGATTGAGTCAGTTTACTCAGTGTTGGCATATTTCATGAATTGGCATATTGGACCGGACTACTATAGACCCTATATGATGTTTTAGGGTAGTTGTGGTAGGTAACTGTGCGGTTCAGACTTAACTTCCACAGTATACATGTGGACTGATATGCGCCTTGTTGTATCTGGACACATGTTGCCGAATCTTGGAGTTAAAGCTTGGCTATGACTGTAGGGGCGTGGCTTCTATGGAAATTGTTGGGAGAGGACTTCTTGGGACGGTGGCTGAGTCGACCTCTTCTGGTCCACGAGTGTAGGCCTGCGCGCCTGAGAGTGGCAGCGGCAGGGGTGACTCGCCGTGGCTAGCCAGGGTGTCTCACGTTGGCTAGAGATCTATGTGACGGGTTTGTCTATAGTCTCCAGAAGATTGAATGACGAGAGACGCTGCGGTGTCGGGTGCTAGGCGCCATGCGTGCGCAGAGATGGGCGTGTCCCGCTGGCATGCTACCTGGAAGCATCAGAGGAGAGCTACTCTGTTGTGACTGGGGTGACTGTGGTTGGTTGGAGTCTGGAACTGAGAGTGCCTATCCACCATACATTGTTATGCTGTATTCCTATATTTTTGCTATTATCCTTCTCTTGCATGTGAGTTTTACTAGCTGTCTTTCCTACTGGGCGTAGCTCATTCCTGTATTGTATATTTCAGTGGCTCGGCAGACTTGACGCTACCTGATTAGGTGGGATCGTGGTCAGCAGGCTTGTGGAGGATATCTGATTGTGATTGTCTGAGATATTCTGGTTAGTTGATTGTTGCTGTTGGATGTATTTAATGAGATTGTTATTCTCATATGTCATGTAATATGTGAGGGAAATTCTGACTTATGTTTCTGGTTGAATAATATTGCACTTGTTGGACTTGGTCTTATTCTTGTAATGTAGTTTCCATTTACTACCCTACCTTATTGTCTTGGAGTATGGTGTGTGGAGTGCCATATTTTATCTGAGGATGTTATATATCTTTTTGTTTGATGGTGAGGTCATTACATGACTATGGAACTTAACCATGGGGGTTCAGACTTCTAATAGACCGGTTCTCCTACCCGTAGGGGTTAGGAGTATTGGGTCTAGTAGGAGTAACATTGCGCGAGTCCATCTGTTAATTCAGGAGTCATGAACCTGATTTGACGGTGTACCCGGGAGATGGGATCCACATTGTTAAGGGAAGTAGGTGTGTAATGATGTGTTATATCCTATGTTTTTCGTAGGCTACTCAGGTTGGTATGGGACGATCTGAGCTGTCTATATGTAAAAAAAAAATGTATGCCAAAAATCAGCCTAGGAAAAAATGGGGTGTAACAAGAGTGGTATCAGAGCCCTAGGTTAAGATAGCGGGGCTAGACATGTATAGAAGTTCAGCCCTAGGTTAGGATAGTGGGGCTAGACATGTATAGAAGTTCAACCCAAGGTGGGGAGAACTGTTGGTCATTTTATTATGCTATGGTAGTCCATATGCCAATTGCCAAATGACGACTCTAATGCCAGATTAGTTGCTTTTGATAGTATGGCTGGTACCAGGAGACTTTCCGCTCGTGGAGCAGCTAGAGGCAGACTTGTATCTACTATTCCTACCCTAGAGACGAGCCCAGCATTGCCAGTTGAGCCAGCCGTGGATCGTTGGATCGATGCCTTCATGCGGTTGCGTCCGCGGAGCTTCAGTGGGTCGGCTGACCCAGCGGTGGCAGATGACTGGATGGCTCATATGCTTGAGCTATTTGATGCCTTGGGTTGTCCATTCGGCAGGAGGGTAGTACTTGCTGCTCTAGTATTGGAGGGAGAGGCTGCTACCTGGTGGAGAGGCCAGCGGCGCGCCATGTATGGGGAGGCCCAGAACAGCGAGATTGCATGGGAAGACTTTGTTGAGGCATTCAGGGAGTGCTACATTCTGGCTTCTGCTATGTCTCAGTTCAGGAGGGAACTTATACACCTCAGGCAGGGCCAGATGTCAGTGAACGATTACTTATCGAGGTTCACTTATCTGGCGAGGTACGCCGCAGAGCTGGTGCCTTCTGAGGAGCGCAGATGTGAGATGTTCCTGGAGGGACTTCGTCCTATGCTGCAGCGCCAGCTAGTTGTGAGTCGGTTTGCCAGGTTTCGTGACTTGGTGGAGGCTGCGAGATCCGTCGAGCTTATTGACACCCGGATGGAGGCCCAGAGAGAGACTCATAACAAGAGGAAGGGATTCAGAAATGCCCAACAGAACAAAAAGGGCAAAAGACAAGGAGGCCACCGTGGTACTCAGGAGGGCGTGTTGCAACCACGGCCTATTTCCGAGAGGCCAGTGCAACAGACAGGTACTCGGACTGGGGGTATTATTTGCTACCACTGTCAGCAGCCAGGACACATAAGGAACGACTGCCCGGAAAGGAAGAAACAGAGGATCACAGGACCGGTTGGTTCATCTGGGGGACAGCCCAGAGTATTTGCTTTAACTCAGCAGCAGGCTTCAGAGTCACCAGAGGTGATCACAGGTATGCTTTATTTTGGCAACGTGCAGTGCATGACTTTGTTTGATACTGGTGCATCTCATTCTTTTGTTGCTGAGAGAATCTGGAATCAGATATCAGGATCCAAGGGTTACTTGAAGGAACCCTTATTAGTTAGGCTTCCTGATGGGAAAGAGATTCCCACTGTTCAGAAGATTGAAGGATCTATTCTGATTAGTGGACACGAGTTCGTGACAGAGTTGATATGTGTGCCACTAGCAGAGTTCGACATCATTTTGGGAATTGATTGGTTGTGCTACCATGCAGTAGTGTTGGATTGTTGGGAGAAGAAGGTCAAGATCAGAGTGCCTGGTTCGGGGGATGTGATATACTTTGGTCTGAACAGGCAGATTCCCCTGATCTCAATTCTTCAGGCAGAGAGGTTAGTAAGTAAGGGTTGTACTGGTTGGTTGGCCTATGTGACCGATAGCCAAGCCACCACTACCCCTATGTTAGATATTCCAGTGGTGAGAGACTTCCCTATGGTGTTTCCAGAGGAGCTGCCTGGGCTTCCACCAGCTAGGGAAGTGGAGTTTTCGATTGATTTGGAGGCAGGAGTAGCTCCTATTGCTAGAGCTCCTTACAGGATGGCTCCAGCCGAGCTAGCAGAGTTGAAGACTCAGTTACAGGACTTATTAGACAAGGGACTCATACGCCCCAGTTGTTCACCTTGGGGTGCCCCTGTCTTATTCGTCAAGAAGAAAGATGGTAGTATGAGGCTGTGTGTGGATTATAGGGAATTGAATAAGGTTACTATTCGTAACCAATACCCTTTACCACGCATCGATGATTTGTTGGATCAGCTTCAGGGAGCAACTGTGTTCTCCAAGATTGATTTACGCTCGGGTTATCACCAGATCCGGATTAGAGATTCTGATGTACCCAAAACAGCATTCCGTACTAGATATGGACATTACGAGTTCACAGTGTTACCTTTTGGATTGACCAATGCTCCAGCAGTATTTATGAACCTGATGCATCGAGTGTTTCATGCCTTTCTGGATCGGTTTGTGATCATCTTTATAGATGATATATTGATTTATTCCAGAGATAGGGAAACTCATGCAGATCAGTTGAGGACTGTGCTTACAGTGTTGCGGGAGAATGAGCTGTATGCAAAATTTTCCAAGTGTTCCTTTTGGTTGGACTCAGTAGCCTTCTTGGGACACATTGTCAGTGCAGAGGGCGTGGCTGTTGATCCTAGCAAGATACGAGCTATTGTTGATTGGAAACGGCCATCTTCTGTCACTGAGATCCGGAGTTTCCTTGGTTTGGCTGGATACTATAGGAAATTTGTTCCTTACTTTTCTAGACTGGCCGCTCCACTAACACAGTTGACCCGGAAGGGAAAATCTTTTGAGTGGTCAGAGAGTTGTGAGAACAGTTTCCTAGAGCTGAAGCAGAGGCTTAGCACCGCTCCAGTATTGATGTTACCTACACAGGAGAAGCCGTATCAGATGTATACTGATGCTTCACATATAGGCTTGGGAGCCGTACTGATGCAGGATAGTAGAGTTATAGCATATGCTTCGAGGCAACTGAAGGATCATGAGAAGAATTATCCCACTCATGATTTGGAGTTAGCTGCTGTCATTTTTGCCTTGAAGATATGGAGACATTATTTGTATGGAGTTCCTGTAGATTGTTTCTCCGACCACAAGAGTCTTAAGTATCTGTTCACTCAGAAGGAACTGAACTTGAGGCAGAGGAGGTGGTTGGAACTGATAAAAGATTACGAACTAACAATAAACTACTGCGAGGGAAAGGCTAATCCAGTGGCTGATGCCTTGAGCAGAGACGCAGTTGTGCATACTGTGATAGCTTGCGACTCTATAGCAGACTTGGATTGGGATGTTGAGAGATGTCAGGAACAGTTGTCTGTTCAGAGACTGGCTCACAGACTCAGTTCGTTGACTATTCGGGCTGACTGGTTATCTGAGATGCGTGATCTTCAGCTTTGTGATGAAGAGCTGAAGGAGAAGTTAGAGTTGGCATCGCAGGGATTGGGAGGAGACTTTGCTCTCAGAGACGACATTTTGACTTTCAGGGGTCGCTGGTGTGTGCCATCACATCAGGAGTTCAGGGAGAGGATCCTTCGAGAGGCTCATTATGGAACTTTGGCTATGCACCCTGGAGAAGTCAAGATGTACAGGAATTTGAGGAGTGTTTTCTGGTGGAGAGGTTTGAAGGCAGATGTTGCTGCTTTTGTTAAGAAGTGCCTTACATGTCAGCAAGTTAAGGCCGAGCACCAGAGACCTGGAGGATTGTTGCAGAGATTGCCGATTCCGGAGTGGAAATGGGATGACATCACTATGGACTTTGTAACTGGTCTTCCTCGTACCAGACAAGGTTTTGACGCCATTTGGGTCATCGTGGATCGATTGACCAAGTCAGCCCATTTCTTATCAATTAAGAAGACGGATTCAGCGGCACAATTGGCAGAGGTATATATTCAGCAGATTGTCAGATTGCATGGAATTCCCCAATCTATTATTTCTAACAGAGACGCCAAGTTCACATCACAGTTTTGGAGGAGCTTACACGCTGCCATGGGTACACAGTTGAAGTTCAGTACTGCTTATCATCCTCAGACAGATGGACAGTCTGAGCGGACTATTCGGACCTTGGAGGATTTGCTACGCTTGAGCATACAAACTTACTCAACAGATTGGGCCAGACGGTTACCCTTGGTAGAGTTTGTGTACAATAACAGTTTCCAGGCGTCGATTGGTATGGCACCTTACGAGGCATTGTATGGGCGTAGGTGCAGATCCCCATTTTGTTGGGAGGAGGGTGATTCCAGGATGGTGTGGGGACCTCAGATTGTGCAGGAGACCACAGCTGAAGTCAAGTTATTGCAATACAGATTACGTATTGTGCAAGATCGCCAGACGAAATATTATGATCCTAAGCACAGAGCTGTTGAGTTTTCTGTGGGAGATAGGGTATTCCTGAAGATCAGTCCTATGCGAGGTCTATTCCGGTTCGGGAAGCCTTCTAAGCTTCGACCTCGTTACATTGGACCCTATCCTATTCTAGAGAGGGTTGGTGAAGTGGCTTACAGGTTGGCACTTCCTGAACATCTGATTGGGATTCACAATGTGTTTCATGTTTCGAATCTCAAGAGATATGTGCCAGATCCTTCTCATTGTATCAGTGATGATCTTCCTGGTTTGCAAGTGGCACCAGATTCTTCTTATGTGGAACTGCCAGTTCGCATCCTCGAGGAGAGCAGCAGACAGCTGAGGAACAGGTCGTTTCCTATGGTCAAGGTTCTGTGGAATAGACATGACGAAAGGGAGGCAACCTGGGAGCTAGAGCAGGAGGTTGCGGAGAAGTGGCCGGAACTTCTTGCTGAATTTCGAGGGCGAAATTCCTGATAAGGTGGGGAGATTGTTATACCCAGTAAAAATTTTTATGTGAATCTTTAATAAATTAATTTTTGGCTTGGATGATTTCAGATCGACAGTAGGATGAGCCAGGAGCTCAATTGGAGGCTATTAGAATTTCTGAAATTTTCTGGGGATTTTTCGGAGCACCGAGGAATTTTTAAGTAATTTTCCCTGATTTATTGGATTTTTAGAAATTCGAAAATCCATCTAAATTAAACCGGAAATTGGTTTTTACCGCGCGTGAACCGGACCGGAGCGGTTCAGCGAAGGCGGGGGCGGTTCGCCGAGTGCGTTTGCGCGTGCGTTTGGATAAGCCGCGGATAAGCGGATCAGACGGACGAGATCAGCGGTGGAGGTTAACCGGCTGATCGAAGGTTAAACGGCGTTTTGGCAGGTCAACCGGCACTTAATGTGTCGTTAACGGGTTATTACCGGTTTAAGCGGGGTATTTAACCCGAACCGTTTCGACCCTTAGGGTTTCGAACGGCGGCCGGAGACGAGGCATTCGCGGCGGACGGCGATATTTTCCGGCAGCCTTTCAAGGGGCTTTTTATACCTAGAGGTTCGCGTGATCGAGGAGAATCGATTGGTACCGGTTTCGTGCGGCGAGGAACAGCGGTTGGTCGCGTGCGAGCTTCACCGTCGCCACCGTCGCCGGAGAAGAAAAAGGTATGAAATTCAGAAATTAAATTAGTTATTTAGCAAAATTAAAGCATGGAATATTTTGTTAATGCCTATCTGAGCATGTGATTGGAATTTTGAAGTCGGAAATGCATTGCAGTATTATAATTTAACATGTTAGGTTTTAGGGTTTCGAAAAATTATACCCGCCGAATTCGGAATTTTGCCAAGCATGTGTTGAATTGATAATGTGCTTTATTCATGTTAAGGTGGTTTCAAATGCTGGAATCATTAATTTCATAAATTGTCAATTTGGGATCGGATGAAAGTCCTTCGGCGGAAAATTTTGATTGAACCTTAGAAATTAGTGGCAATTATTGAAACATTAGGATAGTACGAACATAGAATTTTGTTTCTCTTTGTTCGCGGTCGCCGGAAATCGGCGGAAGAATTGGATTTGGTCGGCGATTGCGTCGGCTAGGGTTTCGCGGGCTTCGGACCGAGAAAGGAGAAGGGTTTAGATAATATCAAATTTAATTAAGTAATTAATGATATTTACGCCATTTTATTAGTAATTAAAATTAATCCGATTAACGGATTATTAAGAAATTGGTTCGGCGGTGCCGCGGTTCAGCGCGAGGGTTCCGAACCGGTGGCGAGATCCGGTTCAGGGGATTCGGCGCGGTTCAGTGAGAAGCGGTTCTCGGCTCAGCGCGAAGGCCGAACCGGCGGCGAGAACCGGGTTCACGGAAGTGCGGGCGGTATATTGGAAATAACGGAATTTTAAATTCGGTAATTAATCCGAATTTCGGAAAATGGATATATGTGAATTTAAATTTTAATTCGGAAATTTATTCCGAATTTCGGAAAATTAACAAAGGGCAGAATTTGATTTTTTGGAATTTTTAAATTAATTCAGAAATTAATCCGAATTTTTGGAAAAACAGGATATATGTGGAATTTATTAATCCGAATTTTCGGAAAAAGGATATATGTAGAATTTAAATTTTATTTGGAAATTTATTTCGAATTTCGGAAAATGGATAAAGGACGGAAATTGAAATTGGGATTTAAAAATTTCCTGAAGTGGGGAAAAATGTTATCAGTGATGACAGTACAGCTGGAAACAGTCAGACAGAAGTATGGTACATGGATGCTACCAGAACAGTCAGCAATGAACAGTTGTGTTGCTTTGATGGCAACGGCATGGATTGAGTCAGTTTACTCAGTGTTGGCATATTTCATGAATTGGCATACTGGACCGGACTACTATAGACCCTATATGATGTTTTAGGGTAGTTGTGGTAGGTAACTGTGCGGTTCAGACTTAACTTCCACAGTATACATGTGGACTGATATGCGCCTTGTTGTATCTGGACACATGTTGCCGAATCTTGGAGTTAAAGCTTGGCAATGACTGTAGGGGCGTGGCTTCTATGGAAATTGTTGGGAGAGGACTTCTTGGGACGGTGGCTGAGTCGACCTCTTCTGGTCCACGAGTGTAGGCCTGCGCGCCTGAGAGTGGCAGCGGCAGGGGTGACTCGCCGTGGCTAGCCAGGGTGTCTCACGTTGGCTAGAGATCTATGTGACGGGTTTGTCTATAGTCTCCAGAAGATTGAATGACGAGAGACGCTGCGGTGTCGGGTGCTAGGCGCCATGCGTGCGCAGAGATGGGCGTGTCCCGCTGGCATGCTACCTGGAAGCATCAGAGGAGAGCTACTCTGTTGTGACTGGGGTGACTGTGGTTGGTTGGAGTCTGGAACTGAGAGTGCCTATCCACCATACATTGTTATGCTGTATTCCTATATTTTTGCTATTATCCTTCTCTTGCATGTGAGTTTTACTAGCTGTCTTTCCTACTGGGCGTAGCTCATTCCTGTATTGTATATTTCAGTGGCTCGGCAGACTTGACGCTACCTGATTAGGTGGGATCGTGGTCAGCAGGCTTGTGGAGGATATCTGATTGTGATTGTCTGAGATATTCTGGTTAGTTGATTGTTGCTGTTGGATGTATTTAATGAGATTGTTATTCTCATATGTCATGTAATATGTGAGGGAAATTCTGACTTATGTTTCTGGTTGAATAATATTGCACTTGTTGGACTTGGTCTTATTCTTGTAATGTAGTTTCCATTTACTACCCTACCTTATTGTCTTGGAGTATGGTGTGTGGAGTGCCATATTTTATCTGAGGATGTTATATATCTTTTTGTTTGATGGTGAGGTCATTACATGACTATGGAACTTAACCATGGGGGTTCAGACTTCTAATAGACCGGTTCTCCTACCCGTAGGGGTTAGGAGTATTGGGTCTAGTAGGAGTAACATTGCGCGAGTCCATCTGTTAATTCAGGAGTCATGAACCTGATTTGACGGTGTACCCGGGAGATGGGATCCACATTGTTAAGGGAAGTAGGTGTGTAATGATGTGTTATATCCTATGTTTTTCGTAGGCTACTCAGGTTGGTATGGGACGATCTGAGCTGTCTATATGTAAAAAAAAAATGTATGCCAAAAATCAGCCTAGGAAAAAATGGGGTGTAACAATTTGATTGTAGGATAAAGGTCCACTATGGTGGTGATGTGTGACCAAGCTTTTGGGTTCAATTTTGGAGAAGGAACCTAAGAGATAGCTACTACATTCAAGGAAGAAAGTAGGCACACAAATTACCTAATCATACTCTGCATAAGGAGGTTTACATATAAAGTCAATAAAAAGATGATGTTGAAGAAGTTTGGGAAGTGTGATTTCTTAATCATAAAAAAATCATATAAAATAGAATGATACACGTCTTGGTTGGTTGCATAGTTGCTTTGACACTTTATGTGGGATTGTTTGAAGGATTACATATGATACACCTATGTAATAGTAGTATGATATGTACTCTTATTCATTATATAAGTAAGCAGCTAATTCACTTCATTAATAGACATTGTAGAATCTAATTTTATCTCCACTACATAGATATTAGGCGGTAGCTTTCTAAGGAGCTCTATTAGTTCAAGAATAGCGATCGCTTCCATAGTGGTAGTTGAACCTAATATCCATGTTCTTATAGCAATAATAATAAGACTTTCTAATTTATTGTGAATAACTGTACTAATTCAAACAGTTAGATTACCTTGCAAAGCTACATCACAATTGAACCTTGCCCAACCAATTGGAGGATTCATATAAGAGGTAACAAATAGCCTCCAAGAGCCACTAGATCTCCAACTAGATGAGATAGGAGAAATGGAACAAGCATGTAGCGAATGAAATAATTCTTTGGAGTGTAGCAAAATTTAGCATCAGGTCTGCATGTGCTTTCAAATTTTTGCTAAGACAAAGGTGATATGATGGTTAAGTTGTACATTTAATTGAATGAGATATAATTATGAACAATATATCCCTTATCATCCATCCAAAAAACTAACTTAAAGAATTAAAATCCGTGTTGTTTACTAAACACAGCATGATATTTGCATTTACGAAAGCATTGAATAAAAATGCCTTTGTCTTATGGCACTCACATAGGTTATATTGCACGTCTTCTATCACATTACATTCCCATGGAAAGAAAACCAATGTCTTAATCCCTCTTGCACATATCCAACAGCAAGTAAGAACTAAATTCAAGAGTAATCTCCATACAAAGTCACTCACTTGGGGCTATAAGTTCATTTTTGAAACTTATGTAGGCTCCTCTCTTATTAAGATTTGGACCATATAAATGCAACTATAAATGAGTTTCTATTCCAACACTATGCCCTCACTTTGTTTAAAGTACAAAAAATCTTTTTCATTAATTTTGTCCTTAAGGGAATGCATAATCAAAAATATGAAATGTGTTACAAATAAATTGTTAATGTTATCAAGATCCACACACCATGCTCCTTAATTAGCTCTGCTACATCTGCCAAATGATCCACTTCCCTATTAATATATGTTGGCCACAAAGCAATAAGCAGGATGTTAAGTCAAATATTTGACAAGAATTAAATTGAATTGCACTCCATAATATGCCAAAGTACATTATCAATTGTCTATGGTTCCATAATAATGATTAACTTGCCAGCAGGTAATGCACCACATGGCACATAGAAACTATTGTTTGTCAAAACATAGTTGGATATGAATTCCTAAACTCATAAATTTTCTTCCCAAGCCATCACACTTGTAATGTTTAATAATCAATGGTACTTACCATATTGATAAACTATGAACTTGTACTACTCCACACACCTTAGGAAAATTTACTAAATCCCAACATGCATAATTTATTGTGTCGCTAATATTTGATTTCTCCACAAGTACCAATACATCAATTTATTCAACTCAATAATAATACCACCCAAAACTAAGGAATGTTCTATTTAGTAAATAGGAATAGTAGCCAATACGAAGTTGATCTTGACAATATGCTATGTAATCAATAATGACTTGATCATCCATCTTTTCACCCAGCTTTTAAGTTGATTAATAATAGATTTAAAGTCTCTCTTTTGAGGATTAATTATTGCAATATGTATGCCAAAATATTTTAAATTAATAGGTTAATATATCTCTAATTTTGTTATTGCCATCTTCCTTCACTTGTGCTTAATCCCATTACTAAATAATACTGTTGATTTTTTAAGATTTACTACCTAGCTATACTTTTTCCTATACTACTCCATAATGTCCCAAATAAAATAATAGCACATGTTCTTAGTGCATAAAGCAAGACATCATCAACATATAAATAGTGTATAATCATTTGGGATGAAGGGCAACCTTAATCAAAATCAGAAAGCTTGCTCATAATATTGAATAAGCTGAGTGATATATTTAAACATAGTAGTGAAAAGGTATCGTGATAGTGGGCAACATTGCCTAAGACTCCTGGTAGCTTTAATCTAATGAAGATGGGTGTCATTTAACATAATCTAAAAATCTTGGTCGAATGATATAAGCCTCAGTCCAATTACACCAAAAATTTAGGAGCTATAAATAGAATTAACATTTCTAACATAAATTTTTTGTTGACCTTATAATTTTTGCCACGAAACCTTCTTTGAAGGTAAAGAAGTTTATATGAGCAAAACTTTCCTATGCCAAAAACATATTATTGAATATAGTATGACAAAGTGCAAAAGTAACTTGTTCCTTGGTAATAATATTAGAAAGCACAATTTTGAATCCACCCAACAAAAGGTTGGTCATAACTTTGTAGATCACATTTCAAAGACTATGAGGCCATAACTGTTTTGGTTTCAGACAACTTGATCTTTAGGGATGACAATGACCATTATATCTTTCACTCATTTAGGCAAACACTTATCTTTAAAGAATTGTTTCACAATTATGACAATATTTTCCTAAGTAATGGTCCAATAAGAAAACACAAACATAATAAAGATGTCATCCACACCAGAGGATTTATTTCTTTTGATAGAAGCAAAATATTTTTCATCTGATCACCTTTGATTGGAGCCATAAGAACAATTGCTTTGCTTAGTATTGATTGTTTTGAAATACTAAATAGGCCATGGAGGTTCATATTACCGAAAACAACACCACTTTTTTCTATAAAACCATTTTAGAACATCTTTAATCTTAGCTAGATAGGTTACCAATTCCCTATTATCATTTTCCTTTTTTATTTAGGTTCTACTTCCTAAAGGGAATGAGTGTTTTGATCCCAAAGGTTGGTCAATTAAAGCTTGGCACGTTTCCTCCACCATGCCTCATCTAAAGTATTTGTGGTAGGAAGCAATGCATTGTGCTAAAATATTAATTTCTAGCTTTGATAATCCTTTATTAGATACCTTTAATTAGAGTTCTTGGATCTGCTATTCCAACTCATGAGGCTAATTAAGAATATTACCTAGCTCAATTACTCTCCAATTCTTTAATGCAGACAACGCTTTTCTGAATAGACCATCCATAGTGTTTTTTCTAACTATCCTTTTCTATGTTGCCAACATTATATTAGTTGAATATGGAAATGATAGCCATTTGTTTCCAAATTAGCTTCTCTTATCAATTTTATTCAATGATAATTACCTTAATTTAATGAGTAGAGGGTAGTGGTCTTAGTCAATATGAGGAAGATGTGCTGTTATAGCACTCAAGAAAGCTTGCATACCTTTACCGTTAATGAAATCTCTATCTTGTATTTCATATATTTTTGCATTCCACACCATATTATTACACTAAGTAAACCTATTTCCAACAAATCCCAAGTTAGTTAAATAAAGATCACGAATGAATTTTGAGAACTGCTCCTAAGCCTACCTACTACTGAAGCTTTTTCCTTGTTTTTTATCCTTCTACACAAGGCATTGAAAAGCCTAGCAACAATCGATGATCCATCAATCTTTGCTAATTCTTTAATTTGTTCCCAAGCAACCAGCTGTTAATATAAATTTTAATGCTTATATTATACAACCCTCTTTGCGTTCCTTGATACAAAATGGTTAAAGCCTACAACATTTGCTCTACATGGAGGTCCATAGACAAAGTTAAAAACAATGACAACACATAAGCTATTTAGGAATGGGCATTCCTCAATCACTTACAAAACTAAAAAGTGCAATTTGGACAACACAACTAGCTACATAGTACCTTGACATAGTATGTAGGAAAGTTTGAAGGATAGCATACCCTTAACAAACTTAATAGCACTTTGATAATTAATCCTACAAGAGGTATATGTCGGCAGCTAACTTTCTTTTGCAATGGCTATTGTGGAGTTAGATATTATTTTTGCAAAATGAATATCAAGAAATAGTGTTGTAAGGAGCTCCATGGCTTCAGAAATAGCAATAGCATCCATTGTGGAGGCTACTCCTAAAATCCATATTTTGCAATCAATAGTAATCAATTCTCCCAACTGACCTTGAATAATTGTGCCCATTGTAGTATTAAGGTTCTCTTTCATTACTAGATTATAATTAAGCTTAACACACTTTTGCAAAGGAGTCTATTAGAGGTTAGACAAAGCCCCTGAAGGCTATAGGAACTCCCATTAGATGGGCTAGGATGAATGGAAAGTGTAGATCAGTTAATGATTTAAAATGTATGTCATTATTCCCTCCAGCACAAAAATTTGTAATTAAGAAGTTTCTCACAAAAATTCTTTTGCCTTATGACATACCCAAAAGTAATGCATAATATCTTCCATCACCTTGCATCTTGATGGAGAAAAGTCCAAGAGCTTAGCCCCTCTTGCACACATCAAAGAATGAGTGGGAAAAAATTCAAAATCAATCTCCACATAAACACATTCACCTAGGGCTATAGTTTCAAATTCTAGATCTACACCACTTCATCTGACACTAAATTTTCTACTATACATGTTCTTTTATATAGATTTTGATTATAGAATTATGTCTTCCCTCTACTTGAAATATAGATATCCCTTGTATTTCATTTCTCCCAAGAGGAGTGCATGATATTGGAAACAAAAGTTAATGTAAATATATTTTGCCTCTTAAGTTGGTCCCAAACGTCATGCTCCTTAATTGTTCTACCTAATGAATTTGATGTTTGATGTCCATTTTGATATATGTTGGCCTTAGTATAGCTAAATTAAATACAATCCAATTATTTGGCACGAAAGAAACTTGATAGCCTTTAGGAATTTGCCAAACCATATTATTATTTGTCCAAGGCACAACACTACAAATTAGCTTACACATATGTGACGCTTTACATGACATAAAAAATTACTATTTGCCATACAATATTTGTAGCTAAAAACTTGAACCAACAAACCTTCTTCTCAAGCCATAACTCACCTTTAGTACTTTGTAATCATTACTAATTGCCATATCAACAAGCAAAGAATTACAAAGCCACCGCACTCTACAGGGAGAGTAACTCGATTTTAGCTTACATTATGTATAGAATTATGTACATTAAAGCCACTCAACAAGAACCTACATATCAATTTTGCTAACTCCACAACAGTGCCTCGCTGAATTAAAGAATGGGCTAAGTAATATGCAAGAATAGAAGTAACCATCGAGTTGATCATGAAAAAATGCCTCATCATAAATAGAGCCCTCATCCTTTATTTAGCCATGCAATTTTCAACTTAATCAATAAGAAATTTAATGCCTTTTTTGTGATTGAGTTGCTACAATAGTAATGCCTAAATATTTCAATTGAGCCATTGGGACTTATGTAACTTAAAATCATCATCTTATGGTTGCATAAGATTCCCTCGCTAAACAAAATTTTGGATTTGTTAAGATTGATCACTCGACCTAAATGTAGTCCATACCATTTCATAATATCCTTAAAGGTCCTTACTATAGCATTAGTAACAACATAGATCAAAACAACATCAGCATAAAGAAATTGAGAAATCATAGGTAAAGAAGGGTCACTTTGGATCCAAACTATGATAGTAAGCTCCACTTGTTGCATAATAAGCCTAAAGAGATATTCATATACAATAGTAAAATGTTATGGTGATAATGGAAAGCCAAGCATAACAGTCTTTTTAGCTTCAATCAATCATTGGTGAATGCCATTTAGCATAACAAAAAATCTTAGTGTAGTGATACAAGCTACAATCTAGTACTCCAAATATTGAAAAACTAGAAATTCTTAAATATATTAGGAAAAAACTACCAATTGACCTTATCATAAGCTTGGTCCACGTCCAACTTAAGAGTTCTTAGTCCTTGTCTTGACTTAGATGAGGACATATAGCTTGTTATCTACTGTGTCAAAAATATTTTATCAAATATTGCTTAACTAGCATAAGAGAAAATTGCTCTCTTACAGTAATATTCAGAAGGAGGATCGAAAATTTACACAACAAAAATGTTACTTATAATTTTGAATGTCACACTACAAAGACTTATGGGTTTAAATTATTTATTTTTTATGAACCCTAAGACTATGGAATAAGAATGATCAAAATATCTTTCCATTTTTTAGGCATACACCTATTATTAAAAAATTGTTTCACAACTATGTCAATATTTTTCAAAGTAACATTTTAATTCCTAAGCACAAATTTCATAGATATGTCATCTCTGCTTGATGCTTTATTTATTTTAATATTGATATCTCAATCTTAGTCTTAGCATCACTTATTGATGTGAAGAGAGCTACTGAATAAACCTTATTAGTAGTTTTATAAGGCTAGAAAGGTGATAAAGAAATAGATTACGCAAAGCTACTCCACTTCTTCTTTACATACTACATGAGTATTTCTTTAATTTCGATTGAGGAAGCTACCAATTCCCCACTATCATTTTTATGTTAATAAATATAGTTGCTTATGTATGTCAAACTAGCCATATTCTTAAAGAATCACATGTTGTGATATGCAACATTAGCCCAATGTAGCTTGGTGCACTACCACTTCCAAGCATCCTCTAAAACTATAGTTCTATGATATGAGGAAATTTGTTATGCCAAATGAAATTGAAGCTATGAGGGCTCTTGGATATCAAAAATTGCTAACATCTACATTATAATCTCCTTATGGAGGTCCAAATGTAAAATTCAAGTAAAGATATTGCAAAAGCAGTTTGTCAGGGGGCACTCCTCAATCCCACACAAACCAATATAAAAGAGCATGGTGAACAACCTAATCAGCAACATAGTTGCCCTGTTGTAGTCTGTGTGAAAGCTTGAAAGACCAAATACCATTCGCAAAATTAACAGCACTTTCATTACTACTCCTATAAGAGGTTGACACTAACAATCCTTTTGCTTTGAGAATAGCTATTGTCAAGTTGGATTCAACTTCTATTACATGCATATTATGAAATGATGTTCTAAGGAGTTACATGGCTTTAAGAATGGTCATAAGTTCCATGATAGAGGATACCTTTAAAATGCACATTTTTCTAGAAATACATATTGGCATTCCGAAATGATCTCACATAATTATGCCCATAACAGCATTATGATTCTCTTTTACCACCTAAGATGGCAAGAACATGTAGCCATGCAATATAAAACTATATTTTCCTTAGAGGAGCAGCAAGAAAAAATACGTTACCTACAAGTTCCTACACATTTCAATTAATCCAAAATTGACACAATACATTAGACAAATGTTATCTCTTTTGTAACGTTAGTAATACAAATATTACTCTCCATACAATTAAACAACTTTTTCACTGATTTAAAAGGCATGCCATTCCTCCCTTCAGCACCAAGATTAAGGGTGGAGACTTTAGTCCCTTAGATTTCTCTCACCACATAGCTTTCCCAAAGTCAGTATTCAATATCTTCATCCTCCTCACAACTCTATGTGTAAGATGCTTACAACACTAAACATCTCACACACAACCACGAATGAGTGGGAATTAAATTTAGAATCAATTTCCACAAAAACACTATCAGCCAAGGTTGTAAATTTAAGTTCCAAACTAAGACTACTTCCTTTCTTTGCATATTTTGGCAACTATGAATGCTACTATATGTATATTTAGATTCCAACATTGTGTCTTCACTCTATCTTAAATATATCATATCTTTTTCATTAGATTTAGCCCATGGTAATTGTAAGATGATGGAAACAAAAGCAATAGCAAACAAACTTTGAATCTTTTCATTATCACATATGCTATACTTCTTAATAAGTTCATACAAAAGAATTGGATATTCAACATCTACATTAAGAAATCTTGAATAGACTTAAATTTAGAGAAATCTAAGCCAATTGTTTAACATGAAGGATACTTTCTTACCTTTACCAACATCCCATACTATATTCTCACTTGTCCAATGCATTTCATAAACTACTAAATAACATGTATGCAAAGCTTCATAGGACACATAGCGGTTATTGTTTGTCATACTCAAACCTTCTTCATGACTCATCAAATTCCTATAGCACATAGTAGTTAATGTGATATTGAAATTTGAAAAATCATGAGTGCCAAGGCCATCACACTCCTTGAGGAGCATCACCAAATTATAGGTTACTCCAAAGTAACTTCTTATCAATCTATCCAACACTTTAATGATATGCTTTACAATTAAATGGAGGGCAAAATTACCTGATGTTGTCTTACCATCCAACTATTAACCATAGTATTTGTGTCAAAAGTAGATGTAGCACTATACCATGTGTAATAATTCTTCCAAAGTGATGCTATTCGAGGGTCCTAAGGCATGTTAGAGTTGCTGCTATACGTAAAGTTTTAATAATAGCCTATATAATAGAAGCCAGCCAAGAAAACAAACTTTGCCTTTGCAATTATGCTAAGAACATACTTGAAGACCCATAATAGCATATAGTTTCTCAAACCATCTTCCACAGAGTACATGCTCAAGAGTTTTACTTCCTCTTAGTTTCTTATATGAATTGTACCTTTGCTATAGATGACAAAAAACATTTCTAAGCTATTAATAACCATAACTAGTACCAAAGATATCTTGCATCCCCACCGCCAAAACTATAGCCATGCTTGAGCCTAGCCTAATCCTTAACAATCGAAATAGGCCAAATGCAAGTTATCCAACACACCCAAATTTAGTGACATGTAAGTCTAATACAACGGATGACAATGCAACAATGAAACTAACTGCTTTGTCCCTACCAATTGCAGCCATAGTAACCTTAATTCATTTTAAGGTAGAACCATGGGCAATCTCAAATATGCTTTTTAAGTGATCCCAAAAAAGTGTAGCCATATCACCATCTTCTAAAGTGCTTTGGAAAATGAAGCTACTACTTAATGCTATATCAAAAGTTGTATCTAGATTCCTTATTGCCACTATTTGTTTGTTTTATTTTCAAATTTAATAGGGAGTTTCCCCTTCAATTATTCACATTTCCATTATTTATCTTAACATTCTGTACATTTTCACAGAATCTTAGTGCGACTATAGTAAAAGATGGATTTGAAACACATTGGAATGCCTCGTACTTCTCTTATTTCTACATCTAAGTATTTGAATAAATGATAGGACCTCTCTCAACTCCCCTACTACTTGATGGATTGTGCCTTCTTATTTGTAATAGGTTTATACTCTCCCTAAGTTTCTTTTCTTTGATACCCATTCGACCTTGAGTGTGCCTTTAATATGCCCATCTTGCTTGGCATAAGACCAACCCATTTGCATTACTTGCTCCATATCTTCATGTTGGTTTTGCATTCTTATCTATTATTAGCTTATATCTTTACATGTTTTAGTCCTCCACCATTATGTTAATGTAATCAATCTCCTCTTCCTTTGTTCAACTACTAGCCAAGGTCCAAGACCTTATCTCTTCTCATCATGCTCCCTTATTCACATCTACATCGAAATAGCCCATGAATCTTTTTCTTGATAACGTCTTGCATTTAATGGACAAGAGCTCTCAACTATAGCAATAATGTGAATCAATTAGGTAGGTATACATTATTCAAAATACTATCCTATCTTGCCACATGTGAACCAAATAGTAGATAATCCTTGGTACAAAAAAACCATTGAAAAGATTAACCAAAGGGTCAAATAGTCCATAATCCCACTTTAAGCACCTTGAAAAGTCCATTCTAACACACACCATTGCAAAAAGATGACCATTGCATGTCTGTTGTCTAGCTCTCAATCTGAATAAGATCCCCTATGGCTTTTATAATAAACAACATATTCCCTATGTTCCAATACACAAGTAGAAATGCCAAAAATGAATCTTGACTAAAGCACACATAGTCACTAAAATAACCGTTATCAATTTAGGTGTCCTTACCATGGTTCTACTATCCTAACATAATATCAATTTATAACCGAATAAAAGTGTAAATTGAAACACCCAACCAAAAACACAACCCAAAATCTTCTCAAATGACCCCATCTACACTATAGCATTCTAGCTATCTATTGAAAAGACAAACAACCATTATACATTCTACCCACAAAGTCAAACTAGTGGTAGTGGATTGATCATTGACATGGCTCATTCAATAACCCATTTCATCTTTAATTACAAATGAGGTATCGTTTGGTGCTAGTAGCTTCACATGTAAATTGGTTGGTCTCTCTGAGTAGTTAATAGAGGCCTCCCATTAGTTTCATATTATCAATGGTCTTTCTCTATCCAATAAGTGCCTCTTTAAAGGTGACCCTAACTGGTCCATGTGATCCATGTTTTCCATTTTGATGGCTATCCTCCACGAGAACTATAGCATTTTTAGTTGTATGTTGTGTACAACCACACAAATCACCATCATCAGCAACTTTTCAATAGAGAGACTCCTCTTATGAAATAGTACAATTTTTCAATATGTTATTTCAGATCCTATTCTCTATCTGGTGGATTCTATTTTTTCTCTTCTGATTAAACTTTTTGTGATGTGGTAATTTTGTCATATTAAAAAATAATTTCATTCTAGCCTGGTCCTCAAACTAAGACATTTCCATAAAAAGAACTACACTGGTCCCTACGTAATGCTAAATTTCACCCAAAAGGCTCACTAGAGCACTAACATTAAGGACTATTTTGACATCTTGGATCATCATGCTATGCTTGTTCAGCTCTAAGTTTTGTTTAGTTGAATTAAGGACACAAGTACTTACCATCTATGATGGGGACAACCACAGTAAATTACTTTTTCTTTCCTTCACCAACTTACAAGATTTAGTTAACTACATTGTTAACCCTACTCAATGTGAATTTAGGTGATTAGGAGTTTCAATCCATTTTTGAAGCAATAGGAAGCAAATCAAATAAATAAAGAATCATGAGAATGCCCTGACCATGTAGCAAACATAGAGTAAATCTAATCTCCATCCAACTCTTACTTTTTGCCTCCATCTATCATCGATGCTACCAACCAACCCATCATACATCACCATATGTATATACGACTCCATCTGTTACACCTGTCACACTCATCTACTGCATTTGCATATCTCTGTGCACCATGCCTATAAAATATTTGGGTTCCTTGACAAATAAATAGTCAAAGCCTACATCATTCTCTCCTTAAGAAGGTTCGTACCTAAAATTAATAAAAAGTAAAAGTTGAGGTGATTTGGGAAGAAGAATTACCTTGTCTTAAAGAAAGTTATACAAGAATGCATGTTGAGCCATCCAATCTATCACACAGTTAACTTCATACTTTATGTAGGATTGTTTGAAGGGCTACATACCCGAAAATTTAGAATAGCTCGATCATCGTTGCTTGTAGTCTCCTTAGGCAACTAAAATTTGCTCATTATAATAATTACCGTAGTAGAGTCTAATTAGATCATTGATCCTTGGATATTTGCATGTGGAGTTCTAAGAACTTCCATTACTTCTACAATAACAATAGTCTCCAAGACCATAATTAAACCTAAAATCAAAGCTTTACTAAAAATAATAATAGGTTCACCCATGTTGTGAAGAATAGCAATAAAAATTCGAACATTAACCTCCTCTTTCACTATTGCATATTAGTTGAGTATAATGCATCCATTGGAGGAGTACAATAAGAGATTACTAGCAACCCGTTGATGTCATTAGAGCTCCCATAATATGTGATAGGAAAGTTGAAACAAGTTGTAGTAGCAAATCAATATTTCTTTGAAGTGCAGCTAAAATTGAGAGCCGTTTCCTCAAAAGCTTATAGATTTTTGTTATAGAAAAGATTAAATAACACAGGATGAAAAACTGACTATATGAGATATAATAGCCATTCTCACATTAATAAACATCCATCAAAGAAGCTCTATTAATGAAGCAATTTTCCTAACTTCACCAAACACATTGAAATTCTCATTTGTGGACCTACAAGACCATAATTCTTTCAAACAATGGAATTCCCACAAATGGTGTTGCATATCTTCAATCATATCAGTATCCTATAGAAAATGCCCTAACATCTCAAAGCCTCATGTACATTGATAGAAGCAAGTAGGAAGTTAATTTGGCATTAATCTCCAAGATAATATGTTAACCCAAGACTTTACCATAACCTTTCTAAACCTACACTAGCACTTTCTAAAAGAATTTGGCACATATAAATGTTATTGTAGATGATCTTTTAATCAAACAATGTATTCTCACATTGTTTGAAGCACACTCATCTCTTTCATTTTATTTTGCCATCATTAAGAGAAGAGTATGAGTTGCCATATCAAGCAAAAATAAGTTATATATCTTACTAAAATCAGATGCATCATGCTTTATAACTAGCTTTACTATGAGTGTCAAATGGTCCACTTCCATGTTATGATATGTTGGCCATGATGAAATAGGGATGATGCCAAACCAATTATCTAAAGAGAATGAAATAGTATTACCCATAACAATCCTCCAAAACATATTGTTAATTATCATGTGGGTTGCAATACTCAATAAATTAGATGTAAGGTACATGGACCTGATAAATTGAACCCATAAACAATCTTCTAAAGCGATCACTCACTTGTAATGCTTTGCAACAAATGCTAATTGCCAAGTTGACAAATTATAGATTCAAAGTCTCCTACAATGCTTCTAAAAAATAACCATTTTCTAACAAAATTATTGTATTGTTTTGCTAACATTTGAACTACTCCATAAATAATAGATTACAATTTTTCCATTCCAATAATAGTATCATTCAGTATTAAAGAATGGGTTAAGTAACACATTAGAATAATAATTAACATAAAGTCGATCATGACAATATGTCCCAACTTCTACAATGACTTAATCATTTATCTTGACATTGTTTTGAACTCATTTAATAATAAAATTTAAGTCCTTTGTCATAGTGTGGTTGTTCTAATTTGTATTCAAGATATTTTAATTGAACAACTTAAGGCATGTGTATTTTCTTTTTTGAATGTTGTTGTTGAATAATCCTCAAGTCTTGTTAAGGTTCACCACTTAACCTAGTTATCATCTATACTACGTCATAATATCCTTAATGGTCCTCTCCATAACACATTTTGTTGATGTATAAATCATGATATGATTAGCCACATAGAAGTTGTGCAATCATTGTAAAGGGATTACTAATCCTACACCTAGTTAAAAAAGCATACTCAAGTTGGTATTTTTATAAGCCATCAGAGATACTCAGACATAACAATAAAAAGGTATGGTGAGATTAGACAAGCCTATCTAAGATTCTTACTTCATCAATTTATTATAAATAAACACCTTTAAAAATAATACCAAATCTTGGCAAAGTAATACAAGCCTCAATCTAATAACTCCAATGTGTTGAAAACATCATTTTTTAGCTTATTCAACATGAATTTCTTAGTTATCTTATGATAATCTGGGTCCTCATCAAACTTTAGCACCCTCAAACCTTCTCTAAAAGTAGATAAATACAAAAAGGCAACCATTTCCTATGCCAATAATATATTGTTAGATATAGAACCCAAAAGGTACTTTTTCCTTAGCAAAAAATCTTGAAGCATTGTCTTCTATTAAGCCACAAACATTTTTTTCACTTTTTTTATAAATCACATTGCATGGGCTAACATGCTTGAAACGTTTAGGTTTGGAAGTACCTTAAACTTTGGGAATGAGAATGACCAACATTTCTTTCCACTATTTGGGCATGAAGCCATCTTTAAAGAATTATTTGATAATATCAACATAATAATGCTCTAATAGTCATACACAAACTCATCAAAGATGTCAACCATACCAGGCGATTTACTTCTTTATCATCAAAGATGTCAACCATGCCAGGCGATTTACTTCTTTATATGGAAATCACTACATTTCTATTCTCATATCAACAATTACATCCACAACTATGCCTACTTGATCACTATTTTTATTTCCTGAAGGCTAGAAAGATGGAGGGTCATACTTTATTTGGCTACACTTACTAAAAAAACTACATGAGAATGTCTTTAATTTGAGTTGGGGAGGTAACCAGATTCTATGTTCAATTTAAAGTTTATAGATATAGTTGCTTCTAGACATAGAAGTTGCCATTTTTTAAAAAGTGCATTTGTTCCAATCCACAAGGGTGGTCAATGAACCTTGGCATGTTGCTACCACTGTGCTTCATTTGAATCCACAACTTTATGAAAGGAAGTAGTAAGTTGTGTAAAAATCTCATGCTATAACTCATTTGAGCCATTTACAAACTCCTTTAGTTGAAGCCCCTAGATTTCTTATTCCAACTAGTGAGGCTTACAAAGGATATTACCAAGTTATGTTGTACTTTATTTCTTTAAAGCTCACAAGGCTCTACTAAATTTGGTGAACATATTTTTTATAGAGTTTCCTCTAATCATCAATTTCCAAGCTACATATACAACAATAGTTCATTGTGGAAAGGAAAATTATATGTTTTCAAATTGGACTCTTTTATTAGTTTTGTATAATAACAATTTTCTAAACTAAGTATTGGAGCTTATATGGGCTAATGTGAGGAAGATGGGTCAAAGTAATGCTTAATAAAGCTTTCATACCATCAGTATTCATGAAAGCTCCTTCCCATCTTTTTTATACACAAGAATTCTCCTCTTTAGTGTTGCAATAAGAACATCAATTCCTAAGAAATTAAAAGCCAGTCTGATCTGAATCATAAATGAAATTGAGCATTCATACTGAGCCTACTTATTAGTAAACTTTTTTCCTCCTCTTTTTTCCCTATGCAAGTAAGGCATTAAAGTCCTCTAAAATAAGTAACAAACAACCAAGCTTTGTAAAAGTCTAACTTGGTCCTAGGCTACTCAAAGTTACTATAGCATTTTGATGCATACATAGCATAGAACATCCATTTCTCATTTGTGCATGATTTGACTTGAATAGTCATTGCATATGAAGAGTACATACTCTCAAGCTAGACTTAATACCTCTACAATACTATAATGCCCTCAGATAGCCCTGTTTAAGATTACACAAATTAATTTAGTTTCTACATAAAAGCTAATCCACCTCATGCTGATTAGAGGTCTTCATCCAACTTTCTAGTAATGCAATTTCAATGATCCTATTTTACCTCACTAAATGCTACAGTAAACCACAAAAGTTTACTACTTTAATCAATCCCCCTCATGTTCCACACAACAAAAGAACACATTAATTTTTAATTAAAATGTATTATCATTGAGAAAAATGGATCCCTTGCTACACGTTTCATCAATGTAAAATCTTCATTTTATAGGCACACAATTCCACTATAGTACACACATGTCAAACCTAGTAGCCAAGAGCCCTTCTTTTGTTGTAGATAAGTGAACATGAGTTGCCATCTCTTGTGCAACATATATATTGTTAGATATAGCTTGACTAATCACAAAAGTAACTTGCTTCCTTGCAATAATATTTGGAACCACTATTTTAATCTACCCAACAATATTTAGACACAATTGTGTATATCACATTAAAAAGACTTATGGTTCTAAACTATTAGAGTTTTGTAGCATCTTAAGCCATTAGAATAAGAATAATCAACGCATTGTTCTATTTTTTTTATCATAAATCTATCATTGAAAAATTATTTCATAGCTGTAACAATATCTAATTGAGTAATATTTTATACCCATGCATAAAGTCTACAAAAATGCCATCCATGTTTAGGGCTTTCTATCTTTTGACAAACAAAACTACAGTCCTAATCTTCTAATCACTTATTTGTGCCACAATCGCTAGCATATTTCTATTGTCAATAGTTTTGTAAGGAAACAAAGATAGGAAAGGGATATATAGCCAAAATATGCCCCAATTCTTGTTAAAGTTCTATGTGTGTATTTGTTTATTTTTGTTGGAGAAGCCACCAATTCCTCATTTTAATTTTAAAGATGAAGAATATAATTGTTTTCATATATAATAGTAGCCTTAGCCTAAAAGAAATGCATGTTGCTATACTCAAGGTTAGCCTAGTACAACTTGGCATGTTGTCATTACCAAGCTTCTTCCAAACCTACAACTTTAAGATATGAGGTAATACATTGTGCCAAAAGATCTTGCTCTAGCTTAGTTAAACCCAACCCAGACTCTTTAAGTTCAAGCCCTTAAATCTCTTGCCCAAACTAATGATGTTTGTTAAGTATATTTACATGATTAGTTACACTTCATCTTTTAAAACTAATATTGTTTTATTTAATTTTGAGCACAAATCAACCTTTTGGTTTACCCAAAAAATTTTATTCGATGCAGCCTGAACAACATTTGTTGGGTGAGGAAATGAAAACAATAAATTTTCAAACTGAGATCTCTTCTCGATTTTGTTCATAACCAATTGTTTAAAGTAAATAATCATAAGTCAATGGGTAGAGCCAATATAGGGAAGATGTCTCACTTTAGTAATTGAGAATGCATGCATACAATCAATGTTCATGAATGCCTTAACTGCACCTTTGTATATGCATGCATATATATATATATATATATATATATGCAACCCTCTTTATTGTTGCATCACATGATCCTAGTTCTTATAAATCCAATGTCAGACAACACCAAATCTTTCATTAAAATAGAGAATTCATATAAAGACACTCACTACTAAATTTCTTCCTCCCTTTCTTCTAATTCCATACAAGTAGTACTTTGAAATCTTTTATAATGAATAGCAAACTACCAGGTATAAAAAATTCTTTGATTTGGTCCCATGCTATCCTAAAGATGATATGATCATTGGATACAAACTCCACATAACATCGATAAGGTTGGTTTCATATACTTGTCACCCATATAAACACAACCTTTAAGGTTTTCATCACAATCTCAAGCTCCAGTACTTTTGTTCATGACACTACAATACCTCAAGATAATGTAGTCAAAGGTTTGACAAAGTAGATCCAATGCTTAATTAAAGGCCTTTCTAAATCACACCTTTTAAATTTCTCGACCTAAATTCAAATAAGGAAATAGGGGATACATCATGCTCTCTGATAAAGAACTATAAACAGTTATGAGATTTTACTATCATAATTCCTTGAACGTCCCAAACTACTAAAACAACCACATATTATTAGAATGAAACAAAGACATGCATCAAGGCAACATACAAAAATCACCAACACTATCATAGCAAGACCTCAAACTCAAACACTAATAATAGTTGTAAATTAGGAATTAAGATTGAATGATTAGGCTATTGTTTGCCCTTCCTCAAGTTTTATAATTTCTTTTTGAAATTGTCACCCTATAGAATTCCTTCTCTATCTTACAAATAATATATGAAATCTAAATACTCTTGCCCCAATAAGGGATCTTTTTCAATACTTTCAAGGCCACCCAATGAAGTCGGTACAACAAAGTAGCACTGCTATTCACCAAATTTGCACAAGACTAAGTAAACTAAAGTACATTGGCTTCTTTGATGCATATGAACACTTTTAATGCCTAAAAATCTTCAACTTCTTGGGCAAGATACCACAATGTTTAACACAATAACAATCATATAAGCTTGTCAATGATCCGATAAAAAATCTAATAACCATTATAATTAACAACCACCACTGCTTATAATAACTATAGGAAATTTGGGCAACAATGATCTCTATGAATTATTCAACCTCTATGTTGCAATTCAGAATCCTTCCTCTACTTCGCACATTTGATAAATTATTATTCCTATACCCAGTGTATCTTGATCCAACTTCATGTTCTTTTTTCCTTATACATGTAGTCTAATTGAAACAAATCTTTAAACATCACCAATAAGATCATCTTAAGAAAATAATAAAGCACTTTCATTTTTTAAGCCAAGTGAACTTCATTTTATTCATAGTAAACAGAACAAAGTTCTGCATATTAAACCTAGGAGAGAAGAATGAGACCATTGACAAGTACTTACACTAACAAAAAAAAGTTTGGCATCCCAAAGAGGTCCTCTTCTTGTAGATGTCCTCCTAAGCTCTGTATTGGAATACCCCTTCTATGAACTAAAAAGAACATTCATCCATTATAAATTTTATCTTACTGATTCCAAGTCCATCCAAATAAGTTTTATGTCTAGAATAGCCCTCCATTGCTCCCACTTTGCACCTACTATATAGAAGTGATATTCATAGCCTTCATTAATGCATAGTGAACACTCAATTAGTGATTATTTGCAAGTTCCTCTTCCAATAATGTCTCCTAGAATTTTTCTCGTAATACAACTCAAAGGTCAATTCATCCTTGGTTTTAACCAATACTATCCTTCTTATGTTGCAAGCTCTATGATAATTCTTATTTATCTTCTTCACTATATCCTAACTAAACTTAATGTTTTAACTACCCACCTCATAATAGAATCCATTCTCGAGCCAATTATGAACCTTCTCTAACATGATCATCATCAAATAAGTCACCAAAATACACTAATTTCTAAGCCATGTTTCATGTTATCAGCATCAAGGAATTACTTCTCTACTTCAATCAAGCATGATTTCCATTGAGTAAGTTTACCATCAAAAAGGTTATGAAAGGCCACCAGCTTCTATGCTAATTTTGCCTCACAGAATCAACAAGGCTATAGTTATGATTATAGTAAGAAGAATTCTTCTTCCTTCCCTATTCTCCCTTGTAAAATGCCATATATTCTCAAAAAATACATCTTTGAATGATACCACATAATCTCTAACTACATCTAGTATCACTACAACCATCTGAGCTTACACAAATGCTTTAGGACTTCAGAGCTCCCATCCTTTTGCTAACCCAAACCTCCTCCAAACAAGTATTGTTTTTTGTTTATAATTTTTATACATGCACTGTATTCTTTTATCTTGAGCAATCATCTTCACATCTATATTTGCTAGTCTTTCCATGTAATTACAAAATGAACCCCTAATGGAAATCTTGTAACATTACTCATTTTTTATCGTATAAGAGCATCCTTGAAACTTACAATAATTGGATTATTTCTTATTTGGTCACTATTTAGATAGTTTCCCTTCAATACAACTTTGGCATCATTAGAAACACTTTTGGAACACCTTTGTGCATCAAGTACTTCAGCAAAATTAGGACTTATAATATTCTCCCTTGGACAATCATGGTTTATAAACTAGTTCTACTTCAAATCAGTACCAATGATGCTTACTTCTTCCATATTCTCTCTAGTTTTAGTTATAGTTTGCAAATAAAAAGTTGATACATCCCTTTCTATAGCTATTCACTATCTTCTTTTATTGATGAGTTCACTTCACAGCATGCCTAATTTTTTTTTGACATAAGCTTGATGTCTTAACATAATTTCTTGCATTCCTCTAAGTATAGTTTCAAAATATGTTGGAATAATCACCACATGAACAATGTTGGGATCCCTAAAATTGTTTCTATTTTGGATCAAAACCTTTACATCTGTCACCCACACCAGGGATGAGTGCACCATGTCCCTTATTTCATAGCATTTCTTTACTTTAAGCTCACCACTATGCTAGCAATCCTTGTAGTAATTACATCCATCATAAATTTTTCCCACCTTCCTTTCCATCTAACAATAGTTCCATCCATTATCTACTTGCAATTTTATTTACGATCCACCATTTACTTATAGTTTCATTTTTTTGTAATTCGAAAGTTAAATTCCTTTAGTTTCTTGATAATATAATTGATTTAATCCTATAATATACTCTCTTAAGGAGGTTCATAAAAACATTTGAAAATAGATATAACAAAAGTTGTTTAGAAAGGAGAAATTCCTAGTCACAAATAAAATCAAATGAAAGTGTCTGACACATGACGAAATCTGTTGCCACATTTCCTTGTAGAAATATGAGGGACAACTTGAAGGAAATCATTCCATTCACAATGTCAATTGTAACCTGATACTTGTTCTCACAAAAAGAAGAGAGTAACAATCAAGTCACCTCCACAATAGCTATTGTTGAATCTGATTGTATCTACAGAACATGTTAAAAAGCAAAGTTCTTAAATTCTCCTTTGCATTGAGGATTGTAAGAGTTTTCACAATAGAAATAGCTTCTGACGCATACATTTTACTAGTAGGAAATATAGGTTTTGCCATGTTATCCAACATTCATATATTGATCTCACCACTATGACTTTCAATTTCCATAACATCATAATTGCATTTCACACAACCAATTGGTGGAGGTGTCGATTTTGAGGTTACACATAGCCCAATGAGGCTATGAGCAATCCCGTTGGATATGTTATGAAGACTAAAGATTTATAGCAGTAACAAAATCTAATTAAATATTCCTTTTTATTACTACCAGACTAATTGTCATGTCATAATATATTTTCATATTTCTACTATTCCTTAGAATATTCAAAACTATTGCAACATAATTCACTTCATTAGCAATGTTGGAATCCAAAAAATATAAAAATTTTAGTTGTTTCTTTCCCATGCTTCTTTTGCCTTATAAATTTCCAAGAAATAATTTGCTATATTTTCCTCCTTGCATCACTATGGGCATGTCCCCTTCACTACCGAGTTGCTCACACTAAGCCATGAGTTGGTTGGAATAAGATTGAAGATAAAACTCCATAAGAATACTAGCACAGGAGGGTACAATGCCTTATTCCATGTCTAAGCTAAATCCTTCATTGGCATTTTCAAACAAACAAGCATGTTATGATATATGAATTTACGTTGTAATACCATGCCTTCATTTTGCCAAAAATACATTATCTTTTACATTTGACTTACATAAGATAATTTAAAACCCTATATACTAAATTAGCATCAAATTTTTTTTTAATTTTGTCACTTATCTCATTCTCCATGATCCTTAACTAGGTCCTACACATTTAATGGATACTTAATGAAGACATTGATGTATTTTTGCAACATAACAACTAGGAGATATTAACATATAGAAAAGTGACTTATTTAGCATTTACAACTCAGCATAAAAATAATTTGCAAGTGTATGTGGCCTCCCATGGTACCTAGAGATTGTTATTTTTCTTACTATATTTAAAAATGAATACCTTATCCTTTAGCAAACTTCTTGACCTGTTAGCCTTCTACAATGCTTTGCACGCAACAACTTCTACCAAATAGACAAATCATGGAAGCCTAAACCACCATACTCCTTAGGAAGCATCATCAAATGAGCTCCACTAGGAGTGGAGCTTATGGCTTAACTTGACCCAACATAAGGAAGCTTACCAAGCTAACAAAATGTTAATTGATAGATTGAGAGCTCTTTCTTGATTACATGAGTAGTGTTGCATGGTCATTCTTAATTAGAGAAGTGATTTGTTTGGTCATTTCTATTAATGAATAAGATCTTGTCTTGCTGATAAGCAATGACAAGTGCAAGCCCTATGGCTAGTTCATTAAGAGACTATGGCCACTTAGGCCCTTAACTTTTGGGCAATAATATGTATGTGATGCCCTTAGATGTTTTGGGCTACACACATGCTAAACTAATGTATTCAAAAAGTGCATTTCGTTGGTGAAAATGCCAGGGTAATCATATGAGAACTTTATTTTTATTGGGATAGGTCATTGCAACTATAGGTTTTCAAAGATGAATTCCTAGTCAGCATGAGTCATCAACTAATGTTGTCTATGTCCTTATATTTTATGCACATTGCCCATCACTCTTACTAATTAAATGTTATTATTAAGTGTTTAGAACATTATAATGTAAGAACTTTTCATGTCCAAGTTATTGAGAAGAGCATAGAGCATAATCATTTCAAGGAAGAAGTCATAGCAAGGTTTTTATAGATGAACCTATGAAACGATCTTTGAAAAGAGATATAAATTATCAAGTGATCTAGGGAACATGTGGTGATGCGATGACTATTCCATGTGACGTTCTTCCATCATTTGTGCTTTTACTTGCACATGCATAGGTTCAACCCATAAAGAAAATCTAGATTATTTCTATGGTGTGAGTTTGTGTTGCCTTTTGTTTTGGGTGCAAGCTTTGGAGAACTATATGTAAGACCTTAGAAGAAGGCTAGGTTTAGTACAGATATGGTTGGCTACCAATGAGTTGGCTATGACTAGAAGTGCTAATTTATGGTTTGACTTAAGTGTTGTATGGATAATCCCAAATAGAGCTTAAATTATATATTTAAGGTGCTTAGATTTATCTATGTAAGCTAAACTTAGCCTTATAATTACACTTAAGGGCTTAGAATTAATTCAAGGAGAAGGAATCTATAATCAAATGTCTTAATGATGGGATAAGCAAATGCCATTGTGAAAGCTCTATGAATATTGTAAATTAAGGATTGGTTGGTGAAGGTCCTTATTGAGGCCACAGAAGAAAGTAAAAGGGCCTAGAATAAGACTTTGAAATGCAAAAAATTTTTTCTCAAGAAAATAATATGGTGAAAATGTTGGCTAGACCAATTTATTGACTAGGTCCTCTAGAAAAGAACATGAAAAACCTTATTTAATCTCTTTGGGCATATGATAAGACCCTAAATGAAGATCATGGAAACATGTGAATCCTTAAGAGAAGCATTAGGATATGTATGTTGACTCAAGGTTTGATTTGGGCCACAAGCATCATTAATAATACCTATGTGAAGAAAGACATTATTGTAATGATAATCAAATATTATTGGAACAAAAGAGAAAAAGGAAAAGCTTCATAAACACTATTGTTAACTAATATAAGAAATGGTATTAAGCAAAATAAAGGTATGAATAAATACAAGAAAAATGGGTTATGATATTATAAATAAAAAAATTAGGGTTTAGAGGAAGCCCTATGACATTTACTTAATAATGTCATTTGACAAATGAAAATCAACTTAGGGTATAAAGCTTAAATTAACTTAGGGCTTGAAGAATCCTTGATTGTTATGGAATAGAGTTAGTAGGATGCTACACCTAAAGGTCATTACTTTGATCAAGTGAGGATCAAATGTACTGGATCCTTGATCATGGATGCTCGTTCAAGAGATAAGTAAGTTAAGCTACTCTATTATATTAGCAAAGTGGTAGTTACATATAGTTGATTGAGACTAAGAGATGAGAGCTAGATTGCATCATAAGACTTCATAGAATTGGCTAAATATGATCATAAAAGTTGTCCCACAAGGGAACTATTACACATTTAGCCCCATAAGGAATCATGTGATATGCAACATTTTGGAGGGGAGCACATATAGTTTTCGAGGACTTCTTGAACCATATGGGGTTGGCCTTAGTGATCAATGCTCCTTTGTTGAGTGCCAGATCATCTCATGTGAAAGGGGTTCCAAGCCCTATCGTGATTCTCATAGATAAAAGAGTGTATTAGATCAGAAATGAGGCACTAAGCCACAATATAAGAAATATATATATATATATATATATATATATATTGACTTACCTGGTAGATGATTATCTCATGTGGTAGTTAAAAATAAATTCCGTTTATTAATATGATTTACTCAATTGTTAGTAACAAACTTATTGGCTACCAAAAATTAGTCTTATATTATTGATTAGGAATTCCAAATTAATGCTCCAAGTATAACCCGATATATATTTATTGGATTAGGGAGGAAAGAATTAAATATTTAAGAAGCTTAAGAATATCAAAACGAGTGCATTAGTTAGAAAATTCACCAGCTTTATTTTAGCATAAATAGTGGTCAATTTAATATTTTTTGTCATTAATTATTTTTATTTGACATATGATGCATTTAGATTATTATATTAAGCTTGGTAGTTTCTTACTAAGATTTTTATCAACCTTTTGTTGTTATTCATGGAGATTTGTTTAGATTGAAATGGTTTTTTATTTTGTGGATAACAAATTTATGCTTTTGTTTTATGGATGGCCAAAAGTTTTTTGAATCTTAACATGATAGTATTTTGAATGACATTATATTATAAATTGTCTATACATTTGATATTGTGATTATTGAATTTTTGTTACATTAATGCTTAAGAAAATGGCTTCAAAAGGCATGATGATTACGAAATACAAATAGTGTCGATGATGGCTTGTTGTAAATGTCCATTGTGTTTGATTTCAAAATTCTTGCTTAAGATGATATGATTTTACTCAAATATGTCTATAAAGCCTAATTAGAGAAAACAAAGATAAGCCAAATCATCCTATTATGATGCTAGTATTTTGTAAGTATTATGGGATTTGCATTGTATTATGATGAATATCATGTTCTACAAGATAATTGCAAGTGAAGTAAAAAAATCTATCATCATATTACAACTACTCCTTTAAGGTGATGCTTCTTGCCTAGTACAATTTATTCATGTATAAGATTTGAACTTTATCTAATCGACCAATACCTTTGCATATCTTTGAAGGCTTTTGTACATAACAATTGTACAAATTTTTAGATTATACTACCATTTATATGCGGTAATCAACCACTCCATTTACTTCTTTGTGAACGCTACTCTAGTGTATTGTTATTACACTTGCCTTATTCTTTATCTGTTGAATAATTTTTGATAGCTCTCAAAGAATGTTCGATTAACCTTTTTCCTTTTTAAGGTTTGCTATATAGCCCATTTTGATGGCTAACTTATGCATATTCTTGTTATTACTAAAAAAAATACTAGGAAGCATGGACAATCCTTTAATTTCTATTAATGATTTACTGACCACAATGTGAGAAATGAATTCCATTATTTGTCTTTTTTGGTTACATATAATTCTGACTGAACCAACCTACCAGTCATGATTATTCACAAAACCATCAACATTTAGCTTACACGTTTTTGTGTACAACACAAATTAACAACTTCAGAGCTATTGTACCTTATAATCGAATATCAAACTAATCCAAGATGAGCCATTTCATGATTCTCCTAAGATGTTTGCGTGGTAGCAATGCAAGTAATAGTGGTTTAATATTTCAATATGACACCATTGACAATGGTGTTTATAGGTTGATTAACTTCCACATGGATATTTTATAATTAACATACCATATGTCCCATAAAATAATAAGAAGATAGATTAGAATGCCTTCTCTTCAAGCAAGATTGTTGTTTCATTATGTCCACTAATGTGATGTTTTGTAGATAATTATAGTTGTTTTTACTTTTATAGTTAGTAGAATATTGACAAAGATAGACTATGGCATGTTTTTTATTAACATATAATGGGTTGGCCCACTAAGCCTTCGTTAGAGTTGTCAGGACTATTTGAATCCTTCTGAAAGTTGATTTTTCTTAAACACATAGAAAATTTTAGAAGAATATTATAACTTCTCAAAATGGAAATGATATTTTAAATGCACATTTAAAAATCCAAATCTTCTACCTTGCATTTAGTATTAGAATTTTTCTACTTGTTGATTCCTAGGTTGATTGATTGCAAATGTTTATACTGCTGTGAGTGTCCAAATGCTATTTTCATTTGTATTGAAGAGTTTAGTTTGTTTTAAAACTACCTCCATTATTTTAAGTCCTTCAATGCGTCAAATATGACATCTTTCCTCCTTGATATAGAATTTTTATCCTTCCTTTGTTTGACCATAGTGAACTTTTTGTTGGTAATATCTAATTATATTTTGTTTAAAAAGTTGATTTAGTCGCTTCATCTTTTCTTCTATTAGAATGTAAACTTTTCATAAAAGGTAAATATATTTAACACTTAATCATATTTTCGTGATAGTTCAATAAAACCTTTTCTAGTAAGATAAGATTATTAAATAAGATAGCAATGAATAGAAATTGTAAAGCAAAAACATTTTTAATATGGATAATGTCAAGCTCATTGTGCATGAATTGTGAAAATCATAAACTTGAATAGTCTTAAATGTACTACAACAAAAAGTTTTCCCTTTTATGAAGTGGTTTAAAACATTTTGTTACAAAAATAATTGTTAACTTTGAAAAGTTTTCATGAGTGAGCATTGGGAAAAGATGAGAAAAAGCTTTTCACATTGTTTAATTCAAACTCAATTCAACACCTTAAGAAAATTAAATACATTTTATAAAAGTTATTAGCCAAAAAAATGATAGACACTTGCCAAAAATATTCTATAATCACATGGACAAAAACACCATAGAAAGTAAGACATCGAGTCCTACAACACTAGTCAAAGTAATATATAAATTATCAAAGCAAAAGCCATTAAAAATGTTTAGGCCAAAAGACCCAAAAAATGACAAGGCCAAAAAAAATACAACTAGTTAGAGAATCAATATGAAGAGAAAAAAAAGGTCCCTACAATGGGATAAAGAAATCTATTATATATCTTAATTATATGGTCTTATTGGAAAAATAAATTGAAGTAATGGGATCACTAAAATATCATTAAAGTAATGCAAGATAGATATGTAGATTTACTCATAATACTCTCCAATGGCTCCATGCAAAACTCAAATACAAATAATCATTTTTTTAAAATCCAATCAAATTAGTCATCGCTCATTAATCATATGCACATATTTTAACTAATGCTAATTTTGATTAGTATTTTTAACATACAAAAAATTAAACATATCGATACCATAAGCACATCATACATATATGAACAAAAAGACAATCCAAATCTAGATTTTTCATCTCCTAAATTTTCATAAGGTCATATAATAACATGAAAATTATTGTACATATTCAAAGCCATTGACATTTTCTACTCTTACTATAAATAAAGCATCACTTGTATATAATAATGGAATAATATGTGTAAATGCAAGTGACTTTGCTTATTGCCAATGTCGAAAGTATATTGTCCCAAAACACATTGTCATACTATTATGATATGAGGTACCAATAGGATAAGTCAAGCTATAACACATACTTAACCACCAAAGATAAACACTTTTTTTTTATTTCTACCAACGAATTGATCAAAAAAGTATGAGAAGGACATTGAATTTTACAAGGCATAATAGTTCTATACCTCTACTTAGCCCCTTGGAGAAATAGAGAAACACCTATAAGGTGTGGGTGTTTGCACATGTATAAATCATATTTAATTAAGTTTTTCTAGGATGACTTGTGTTTAACCACACTTTGTCTAATCTTGTGGCTAACAACTCATATTCTGTGATGATTCTAATTATACAAGTAAAATTAGTATATTTTTTAATATTTAAGTTTTTTTCATGAAAGTATTCATTCTCACTTGATTGCTTGGTACAAACCAAAGCACTTTATTAATTTTAAAATATTATGTGGTAAAGTAATGTGTAAATATTCCTAGATAAGATGTGTGCCTTTAGACGACAATAATATTAGTGGAAAGTTAACTTCAAAACAATTAAAATTTATATTAAACCTTGTCGATTCCTAATGTCTCATGCAAATTTTTTATTCCATTTAAAAAATCTCGTTAAAGATTTTTTTTATTTTTTAGTGTTTTTCTCTTTTTATGAAATATTTCATTCATACATTATTTGATGATGAAGGATGTTATGTTTGATTTTCTTAGCATCCTTTAATAAAGTTTTCACATACTATTTATCACATTTATTCAAATGTTTTGCTTTCATTTTGCAATATTTCTATGAATCTCATATTCTTTAAGCATGTGATCATTACATCACTTTGTTTTGGTTATTTTGCCTTGCTTAAATTTATTTAATTTCAACTTTAATTTATATATTTATACACACACATATTTATTTAATATCAAAATAGAAATGTATTATTATTTGTTTAATTTATTTTGTAATTCAATATAATTCCAAATAAAGTCTATTGGACAGGAAGCAAACATCACTTCATTGATCTTAGGGAGCAATATATAATAACATAATAACTTTTTCCACTTCAAATTATTTATTTTTAATGGGTTTTAAACACTTTGTGGGGGCATTCTTAATTTGTGCATGACTTGTTGATTGAGATTGTCACACTCGAGATTGTCCTTGATCCATAATCCCTAAGTTTTCTACCACAATTTACATCATTCATTTCAATTGTTTTTGTTTGGCTCTGTTACTATGAGCCTATAATTCTCTTATCTTGTGATCTTTACATCCAATTGATTTGGCTATATACAATGCTTTTATTTACCCTATTTTTTTATGATGCATTTTACAAATAAGAAAATGATATTTTTTATTATTTATCCATACTTAATTTGTAATTTATTGAAATTTAAGTGAGGCTCAATAGAGATGAAACAAAATCGATTAAACATAGCTCTTGAGCTTTATAAAATAAAAAATTCATTATTAAATTTTTTGGAATTTTATTTTCTTTGATTTTAACACTCCTTTTGAGATATTTTTTGCACATCATTTTATAATAAAGGATGTCACACTTGATCTCCTTAATATTTCTGAATTTAATTTTCTCACTTAATTTTTCTTATTTGATAGAATTTTTTGCTTTTATTTGGTTATACTATTGTATAAATATAATTATCTTCTCTTTTGACCTTTTCATTTCTTTTATTTTGTTACATTATGTTGCTTAGTTTGTTAGATTTCAACTTTAATATACATTAATTTGATATTAAAGTAATAATTTGTTATAATTATTTCTTATTTACTTAGCTAACTTGTCTTAATTTTAGATAAGGTTTGATGGAGATGTAACAAATATTATTAGACTCATCTTGATTAGTTCTATCCAATTAAAAATTCACATTATTATATTTCTCTGAGTTTTATTTTCTAAACTTTTTGTGTACTTTATGTTACATTTTGATTCATACATAACTTGATAATCATGGAAGATGCATTGAATCTATTTTGCATTATGGAAAATAATTTTCTTGAACAATTTATCTAATCCATTCAAGCTTTTTAAGTGATTTGGTTATGATACTATATAACACTAAATTGATTATACTATGAGCATTATGTCACTTTGATTTGATTATATTTCATTGCTTCAATTTATCTCATTTCAACTTTAATCTATATCTTCTTAATATTACAATAGAAATTTATTATTATTTTCATTTATTTGAATTGATAATGTTTTATAATCCCAAAAGTTGGTTCAATGGGGAAAAAACAAACTCCTTGGACTTGTCTTATCAAACACTATCAAGTTAAAAACTCATTTTTATATTTTTAAATATTTTTTCCATGAATTTTGAGCACTTTGTGAGTCATTTCGTTCTTATCTAATTTTATGATTAAAGATTTAAACTTGAACTGCTTAGTTTGGTGGATTGGAACTTTCTCTCTAAAATTATGTCATTTTATGAAATTTTTGCATTGATTTTGTTATATTAGTAAGAAACTCTAATTTTCCTATAGTGTGATTATATTTTAAGAAAAGAAGAATTATACATAAAAACATCTAAAGAAATGAGATAAATTATATGTAAAAACTTTTTTTAAGAAAAGAAGAAGAGCAAGTGTAACATTGATGATCTTCAAAATATGTACGAATTGAAAGTCTTAACCAATATGGACCAAAAAGTCATCGTTTGACTTATACCAATGAGATTTAATTTTTAAGTATTAATTATTATTTTTAATTATGTAATATTAATTTTTTTATTTGTTAGATATTTTGAATAGTACTTGGGTTGATGAATTATGTTGCTATAATTGATTACCTTATCATCATGGAAAGTAACTCTCTTATATTAGTAATATCATTTTTTTCCAAAGTTTTCACTTTGATGTTTTATTAAACTATGAAACTCAAAATCTCCACTCATGTGATGTTTATAGTACTTGCATTTGATATTATTACCTTGCTTCAATTTGTCACATTTCATCATTAATGTATATTTACATTCTTATTAAAATAATAATATATTATTTTTTCAAGTTTAGTAATTCATAATATTTCCAAATGATGTCTAATTGAGATAAAATAAATGATGATGTAACTCGACAAGCTTTATCTAATTAAATATTTACTTTAATTATTTTTCTTTGACTTAGCTACACTAATATTTAACACAAAATCTCCTCTAGTGTTATCATTTCAGTGCTCCTATTTGTTTATATCATATTATTTGAAATTTATCATATTTTAGCTTTAATACATATTTATGTAATATTCAATTTTTTTTAATTATTTAAGCTTACTTTGTAATTCATAAGAATTTCAAAGGAGGCTTGACTGAAAGCATCAATAAACACATCTCGATGGGCTCTAAACAACAAAGTATTCAATTATATATTTAAAAAAATATTATTTTCCAGTGTTCTTACATGCTTTATGAGACACTCAATCCATAAGAAATCTGATAATTGCGGATGTTACACTTATTCTCGTTATTACCTTAAAATTAAAATATTCAATAAAATTTATGTAATTTTGAAAAATGTTTCACCTTGATTTGTTTATATAATTATATAACTCAATCTTATTTCCTATGATTTTAACATCACTTTTATGTAGATATAACGTAGTACTTCATTTATTCTAATTTTATTTTTAATATGTATTTAATTAATATTAAAATAATGGTTTATTATTATTTATGCTTATGTTTTTGATAATTTGTAGTTATTCTAAAAGTCTTGTAATTGACATGAAGAAAAGGTTGTTGGAGAAGTTTTGAAGAACTCTACCTAAAATAATAACTTATAATTATCAATGTTTATTTACATTAGAAAATCATAGCAATTCCAAACATGATTCGATCTGGATGAAGCAAACTTTTTAGGATTAGTATCAATGAGCATTATCAAATTAAATATTTATGATTTTTATTTTTCAATTATTTTATCTTTTTCTATTTTTGTGTGCTTTACAAGGCCTTTAGTTTGTAGATGAGTTTTGATCAAGGATGTTACACTCGATCTCATGTGTGTAATGGAACATTCATATAATTTTGCCTTATTTCTTCAAATATGTTAGCTTTGATTTTGTAATATTATTATGAAACTCTAGTTTTTCTCTCAGGTAATCTTTACGTTAGTTAGTTTTTTTTATTATGTTGCCTCAATTAACCTCATATGTGCTTTAATATATATATTTATTTGTAATTTAAAAAAATAATTTATTATTTTTATTATGTAATATTTCCAATACTTTTTGTTACTCTAAAAGTTTTCATTGAAGATAAAATTATCATCATTTGGCTCGTCTAAATAGGCACAATCCAATTAATTTTTTTTTTATTTTAAATTAATTTTTTATGACTTTTCATGCTTTTTGAAAGATTTTGATTCGTACAACATTTCATGAAATCATGTGTTGCACTTCATTACCACAGTACGTCGAAAGGGAACTTACATAATTTATGTAGTTTCTTCAAAAGTTTTTCTTAGAATTCTTTATAATCCAATGTAGCTCTAAATCTCATTTCTCATGTCCTTTAAATTGCTTTCATATGGCTATATTATGTCACTTAAACTTAACCCAATGTAGCTTTAATATATAATTTCATAATACAAAAATAATAATTTTATATTATCTATGTTTATTTCCTTAGGAAATTTTCCTTAAAAATGAAACAAGATCTCAGCAAGATAAGACAAAGGTTGTTCAAGTCATCATAACAAGATGTGTCTAGTTTAATATTAATGTCTATACTTCTCAATATTTTATCTTCAAGATTTTTCGATGCTTAATGGGTATTTCCAATTTGTATCGAAATTGATAATCAAGGATTTTACACTAGATCTCTTTAGTCTCTTGGAATGTCATTTTCCTATAGAATTTATCCTAACGTTTTGAAAATTTTACAATGATTTGCTTATATTATTATATAACTCTTAATCTCTACTCATGTCTCCATTATATAACTATGATTTTTTTTTATATTACACAATATTATTTTATTTCAACAATGATATATGTTTACTGAATATAAAAATAATAATTTAATAATATTTGTGCCAACTTAATTTTGAAATCTCTAGTAATTACAAATAAGGTTTTATTAAATCGAAAGAAAAGTTTCTGAACTTGACTTGATGAACTTTATCTAAAAAAATATTTAGCTTTATATAAAAATGAAAATTTTCAGGAAACAAGATAAGTTGGATTGAAAAGTTGAATTCCATGTTATTACGAATATCAAGTGCAACATCTGGAATAGAAAATTTGGTACAAACTAAAATATGCCATACAACATATAAAAAACATTAAAAAGATATTCAAAAATATAAAATTCAATATCTAGTTTAATATAGCTCAAAGGGATATGTTCGATGACATCTATCACATGTCAATCATGCCACATTTGGAATACTATGAATTACAAAAGAAAATATGCATAAAAATAAAAAATTATTATTTTTTATGTTAAAAGGTAATATATAATAGCAAAAATAATGATAATTAATGTATTGCAATATAATTAAATTAATCTTTTGGTGATAAGTGAGGAGATTTAGATTTACGTAGTAATATATCCAAATTTGTCCAAAAACTTTGAAAAAATATGAAATATAAATGAGAGGTTCATCTTAAGATGCAAAAGAGATTAAGTGTAACATCCCTATGTTTGAAATCAGGTATGAATAGAGTCATAGTGTAATGCATGCTAAATTTTAAAAAAGTAAATATTTAAAAATATAAAGCATAATATTCAATTGAATTAATCACATGTAGAATAGTCTAAAATTTTTTTTTGTCAAGAATGGACTCCATTTGGAATCACCACAAACTAATATGTTGAATAAATACATATTGAAGCTAAAATTAAAAAATGAATCAATCTAATATAACAAAAAAATTATCTAAAGGAGACAACCTAGGAGATTTATAGGTTCATAGTAATAAAATCAAATTGAGGCAAAAATATGAAGGAATCAAATCAGTTGTGAAATCAACGTTGTGCTCCAGAATATTAAAAATATCTAGTGTGACATAATCATTAAATTGGATATTGTTTACAATACCAAATAAAGGATGCCATAAAAAGGGAAATTAAAATATTTAAAAGTATGCAAATAAACCTGTTAATCAGATAGAACTCATTGAGATAAGTCCAATGACATCTACTTTTTGTCAAACATAACTCATTTAGAATTAATTTGAATTATCATACTAAATAAGAATAAATAGAAAGAAAATATTATTTCAGAGATCTGAGGAGAGTATAGCTATGAAGAAATATAACCAAAAGAAATAGAAAACTTGGAAATACAAGACACATTATATAAGAAAGTAGCATTCCAAGATATTAAGTACATCAGGTGTAATATTTTTATTCGACATATTCATAACAAATTAAAAATGACTCATTAAGCTAAACAAAACGACAAAAAATAAAATATTTTAAAGTATAAAAAAGGTTATTTAATTCATAGTTCACTTTGAGATGAGGGAAATGATGCTTGTTTTAATGAAATAATTCCTCATTCTATATACTATAAATTACAAAATTAAAAAGCATAAATAAGAATAAATTATTGTTCATCTATTAAATAAGTATATATTTGTATATATATTGGTGCTTAAATAAGATAAAGTGAAACATAACATAACCAAATCAAAGCGAAAATATTTGAAGAAATTAAATAAGTTACATAGGAAATGTTCATTCCAGGATATTAAGGAGATCGAATACTGCATCTTCAATCATCAAATCAGGTATGAATTAAAACACCTTGTAGAAATTAACAAAACTTATTATTTTTTAAAAATATAAACAAATAAATATTTAATTAGTTAGATGTCGAATAGAGTAGTAAAAATATTTTTGTTCTATCTAGATTTGTCCTCATTTGGAATTACCATGAGTTGCCAAAACAAGCAAAAATAAATAATAATAAATTATGAAATTAACATTAAGAAGTTATACATCAAAGGTAAAATAGTATAAACTAAAGTAATATAACATTAAAAAATAAAAGACATGTAATGGTATCATAAGAGGAGATTCAGAGTTGCAATGTAATATAATGATATGAAAACCAAAAAGTTAGAGTAATGAGAAAGATTTATTTAGAAGGTTCATTCTAAGACACCAAGGTAATCACGTGTAATAACATTGATCATTAAATATAGTATAAATCTGAATGTCTCAAATAGTATGCAAAAAATTAGAATGTTAAATACTTAAGAGATATATAAATGAATATTTAATTGGATAGAGATAGTCAAGACTAGTATAATGATATTTATTTTGTCTCGATTTAACCTTGCTTAGAATTACTTTTGTTTGCTAAACTATATAATAATAAATAAATTTGAAACATTAATTTATTGTTAAGAAAAGACATTAAAGCTAAAATGAGATGAATTAAAGTAGTGTAGTATAAAAAAAACCAAGTTAATGTATTTATCAAACCAAAGGAGGTTTAGTGTTACTTATTGACAAAATAAAATAAAAATTGAAGAAATAAGATAAAATATAGAGCAAAGTTGTACTCTAAGATATTAAGAGATCAACTATAGTATCCTCAATTATCAAATTGTCTATTTATCAAAAGATCTCTCAAAGTGTGCCAAAGTGCTCAAAAGGTAAAAAATTTAAAAATATAAAAATAAATATTTAGATGGATTGGGCATTTAAAGTTGAGTACAACTTTTGTTTCATCTCGATCATACATCATTTGAAACTATTGTGAATTGCAAATATAAAAAAGCATAAATAGTAATAAATTACTTTTTTTAATATTAGTTAATTTTATATTAAAGTTGAAATAAGATAAGTTAAATTAATATAATATATCCTTATCTAGGAATTGTGAAGTTCATTTGATATAAAAATTAGAGATTCATGGACTTACAAAGTATAAGTAAAATAATTAAATAAATGAAGAATTATATGACAAAGCCCCATTCTGAGATACAAAAGAGATTGAGTGTACTATCCTTGATAACCAAATTAGGTAAGAACTAAAATGTTTCATTAAATGTGCAATTAACATTGAAACTAAAATATGAAAAAATTTTAAATTCAGTTTTAAATTTGAAGGACTTTACATGTACAACTCTAAGGGCATTTATTTCATCTTGATCAGGCCTTATTTCGAATTATTGTGAATTAACGAATTAAATTGGAAATATTATCAAATTATTAATTTATTATTAATTTATTATTAATTAAAAGTATATTCCAGGTTAAATAAGCTAAATTCAAATAATGCAATAAAAGAAAATCCAAGTGATGTAAATGTTTCATAATAAAAGATTTAGAGTTTTATAGTAATATAATAAAATGATAACAAAATATTTGAAAAAAAGAGATAAATTATTTTGGGAAGTTAATTCTAGAACACTAAGATGGCAAAGTGTATTATTCTAAATCATTTAATCTGGTACAAGAAACATTCTCATAAAGTATGCAAAAATCATAAAAATAAAATATTAAAAAAAATAGAAAATTTGTATTTAATTGGATAGAGCTCAGCAAATTAAGTCAACTAATGTTTATTCAAACTCGACCAAAGATCATTTATAATTACTGTAAATTACGTATGTAAATAAGCACAAATAATAATAAATTATTATGTTAATTAAAATAATATATATTAAACTTAAAATGAGGTAAGTTGAAGCATTATAATATAATCAAATTAATATGATCTAAAGGTTACATGAAAGTGTAATTAGAGTATAATAGTAATATAACCAAATTAATGTTAAAATTATGAAGAAATGGGTTAAATTGCAGGAAAAGTTGCTTTCTATTATACAAAGGAGATCATGAATGTCATTCAACATAATTAAATCAAATAAAAATCAAAGTATCATGTAATCCGTGCCAAACTCATCAAAAAAAGAAGTAGAAATTTTGAATTGAATTTGTGAATAGAGCTCATTGAGACGAGTCCAATGACATTTTTTTGTCTCAGTTGGATGTTTTTTTGAATTAATACAAAATACAAAAGAAAGGAGTAAATAGAAATAAATTATTATTTTAATTTTTAGTACATAGATACGAACCATTGAATAAGATATGTTAAAGCTATGTAATACAACAAAACTAAAGGAAATAAAAGTCAATGACTAGTACAATTATAGTTTCAATATGATATAACAATTTCAAAACAAAAAATTTAAAAAAGTGTGATCAATTAGATGGGAATGTTGCACTCAAAGATAATAAAGAGCTCAAGTATGAGAAACTCATTAAAAAAATAAGGAATAAATCTAAATATTTCCAAAATCAAGCCAATATCTTTGAATAGAAAATATTTTAAAAATAAAAATGAAAGTCTAGTTTGATAGAGGTCATTAAAATGAGTCCAACAATGTTTGTTTCATTTTGATCAAACCTCATTTTGAAATACAATGAATTAACTTATAAAATAAGCTTAAATGATAGTAAATTGTTATTTTTGAAATTAAGTGAATATTAATGTTGGAATAAGATAAATTAAAGCTAAGTATTATAACAAATAGAAGCCATATAAAGGCCACATGTTAGGAGCTTTTGAGTTATAAAGTAATATGAGAAAGTCAAAGCAAAAAAGTAAAATAAACGAGAAACATTATACAACAATGTGACATTCTAAATTATTAAAAACATATTGAGCAACATCTTTGACCATCAAAAAAGGTACAAATCAAAGTGCATCCTAAAACTATAAAGGAAATGGAAAATGAAATATGAAAGCATTTCAAAATGAAATCTTGATGCACTAGAGCTCATCAGTAGTTGTCCAGTGACATCTATTCCATCTTAATCAAGCATCCTTTGAAATTACAAAGAAAAAAAATTAAACATCGATAAATAAGACTAAATTATAATTTTAAAACAAAGTTAATATATATTAAAACAAGAATGAGATCCATTAAAGTTAGTAAAGATAAGCAAAATAAAGAAACAAAGGTCATTCAAGAGAAGATTTATAGTTATATAATAATATATCAAGATTAATGCAAAATATTTGAAAAAATAGAAAAATGTGTACTGAAAAAATGTATTGCAAGATACTAAAATGATCGAGCGTATCATCTTCGATTACCAAGCTACGTATGAATTCAAATGTCTAACAAAATGAGCAATAAAAACTAAAGAACTTGTTAAAAATTTTAATAATGAATATTTGATTAATAAAACTTGATAAGATGAGTTTGATAATAATTATTTTGTCTCAATTAGAGTTTCTTTTGAACTAAAATAATGTTACATGAGTAAATTAATTTCGTATAAAGGACACATGAGTGAGCATTTAGAATTTCATTGTAACATATCAAAATCAAAGCAAAACATTTGACAAAATAAGATAAATTACTTGAGAAACTTGCATTAAATGGCACTAAGGAGATTGAGGGGAACATCTCCAATCATCAAATGATGTATGAATCAAAAAGTCCAGTAAAATGCGTGAAAATCGAACAAAACAAAATATTTAAAAATGTATAAATGAATATTTTAATGAATAGATCTGTTCAAGATGAGGTAGTCTTTTCAGGTTAATTAAACCTTATTTTGAAATTATGAATTACAAAATTTAATAAGAAAAACAAATATTAAATTATTGTTTAATTAATATGTAAAAATATGTTGAAGTAGAAATAATATAATTAGAATTATTATAGTATACCAAAAAAAGTTGTAAATTTTACATGAGAGGAGAATAAGAGCTTTAAGGTAAAATAATCAAAATCATGGGAAAACAATTGCATAAATGAGAAAAAGTGTATGAGAAAGATACATTCCAAGATTCTAAAGAAATGAGCATAACATCATTGATCATCCAATCAGGCCTGTCTTGAAATGACTTGTAAAATGAGAAACAATTCTAGAAAATGAAATATTTAAAATATTTAATGTATATATATATATACATATAAAGATATATAATTTAATAGATTAATTTAGATGAGTCCATTGATTTTTTTCTTCATTATACATCACTTAGGATAACTACAAATTTAAAGTTAATAATAATAAATTATTACTTAAATACTAACTAATTAAAAATAATAGTTGATGAGAGATGTAGAAGCAATGTAATATAACCAAATCAAATTAAGCCAAAGTCTCAAGAGAGGAATTAGAGTGTCATAATAACATAACCAAATAAAAAAAATTCATTTAAAGAAACTATATGAATTATAAATAGTAGTTGAATTTTAAGATATAAAGTAGATTCTATGTAACATCTTTTATGATCAAGTAACATGCAATTCTAAATGACTGGCAAAGCATACCAAAATTAATAAGCACATATGATAATAAACTATCAAAGCAAACATTGTTTGTCGTGTGTCATTGAGCTCCATAAATATAGATATTTATTTTGATATTGTTAAATTATTTTATTTATAGTCATTCGTACATTTTACGTGATAACTAGATTCTTTCACAATTTGATGAGCAAGACTACTAAACTCAACATCATTAGTGCATTAGAAAGCATATTTCCTATTTTATTTAGCTTTATTTAGAAGTGCTTTGATTTAAGTTAGTGATATTACATTGAAAATGTAACTCTTCTCTTGTGCAACCTTTATATGAGTTTGATTTGGTTATATTATATTACATTAGTTTATCTTATTTTATTTTTAAGTTATATTACTTAATAATAAAATAACAATTTATTTTATTATTATTTATTCCTACTAAATATTGCAATTCAATGTAGTTCCAAAAGTGATCAAATTGAGTAGAAATAAACATTGTTCGACTCGATTTGATGAGTTTTATCTAATTAAATATTTGTTTTTTATCTAAAACTACTTTATTTTTGTGACTTTGTCATAGATTTGATGACTGACGATATTACATTAGACCTCTATAGTATCATGGAATGTATCTTTCACATAAACATTTTGTCATCTTTCCAAATTTTTTTCTACTATTAAGTTATATTAGTATGAAACTGTAACTCTCGATCGTATGACCTTCACATTATTTTTTTTGCTAGATGATATTTTTTTCATTTTATCACATTTCAACTTTATTACTTATGTATTATTGAAATAATATTGTTTTATTAGTTTTTTTAATTGGTTATTTGTCGTAATTCCAAATGTGGTATGATTAAGATGAACCAAACAACATTGTATTAATGTCCACGAGTTATGTAGAATTAAATATTAATTTTTGTAAATATTTTAAATATTTTATTTTTTTGGATTACGATGTCTTTTTGATAAAACTTGATTCTTTTATCATTTGATGATTAAGTATGTTACACTAGATCTCTTTAGTATCTTGGAACGTAACTTTTTGTCACAATTTATTTCATTTTTTCAAAAGTTTTTATTTAATTTGTAGAAATTACTATGAGAAAGTAATTCCATTTTGTTGACCTTTATAATAATTCTATATTGTTACACTAAATTGTTTCAATTTATTTCTTTTCAAATTTTAATATATATTACTTAGTATTACAAAATAATATATTTTTTTGTTTACTTAAGTTTCCAATTCTCTAAAGTTTTTAGTGATGTCAACTCAAGATGAAGGAAATGTCATTAAACTAGTCACAATGAGCTGTCCATGTAAATGTTCATTTATATTTTTTGAAATATTTTATTTTCCTAGGCTTTGGCATGCTTTACAACTCATTTTCATTCGAACCTATTTTTAGTGTTAAGAATGCTATAGTTACTCTCTATGGAACCTTTGAATACAAATTTTCATCACAATTTATCTCAGTTTTTAAAATTATTTTCAATGTCATTTGATTTATGTTACATTGATCCAATTCACCTCATTTTAGATTTATTATATATTTATTTAACATAAAATATTTTTTATTATTTATTTTTAAATAATTGGGTAATTTGCAGTAACTCCAAACTAGGTTTAGTGGAGATAAAATAATTATTGTTGGACTCAACTTGCTGAATTATATGAAAATAGATATTTAATGATATATTTCTAAATATTTTATTTTCTAAGGTCTTGACATGTTGTAGGAGACATTTTTGCTCATTACTAAATTGATGAATGAGGAACTTACACTCGATCTCTTGATTATCTTGTAGTGCAACTTTCTCAAATCATTTATACTACTTGTTTGAATATTTTCCTTTCTTTTGTTATATAATTATGAAACTCTAATTCCCATTGTTTTTACTTTTATATTATTTTTATTTGGTTATGTTACATGACAAAGTGATCTCATTTTATCTTTCACATCTATTTATTAAATATTTTAAAAATTATATTATTTATATATATTTACTAGAGAAATTAATAGCATTTCCAAAAAAATGTCAAATCATGAAAAAACCATTGGACACATCAAGATAAGCTCTATAATATTAAATATTTTTTTAATTTATTCAAATTTAAAAAGGAAATTTTGTACATTTTTTGAGACATTTAGCTTAAAAGCTAATTTGATGATTGAGAATGTTAAACTCAATCTCTTTACCATATTAGAATGCAAGTTTGTCATAAAATTTATCTCATTTATAGAATGTTTTTTTTGTTTGATATCATAATTTCAATATGAAATAATAGTTCTCTTCACAAGCGATCTTTATAACTTTTTGATTTAGTTGTTTTATAATGTTTCAATTTATCTCTTTTGAACTTTATTATACATTTATATAATGTTAAGACAAAAATTTCTTTCAAATTTATTTATTTACTATTTTAGTGCACCATAATTTCAAATAAGGTTTGATCATGACGAAAAAATGTGTGATCAAATTCGGCAATTATGAATGTTAGAATTTACCTCATTTATTTAATTTTTTTATTTGGTTATGTTGCTATGCAACCCTAAGTCTCCTATTTTATGGCCATTATATCACTTAGAATAAATAATTTTATTTTCTTTAATTTATCTCTTTTTAGCTTTAATGTTTTTTCACTTAATACTAAAATAACAATTTAGTGCTATTTATTTTTTATTTTTTGATTAATTTATAGTAATTTCAAAAAAGGTAACTTATAAAGGAAACAAATATCATTGGACTATATTTGGTAAACTTTATTGAGTTAGTATAATGACGAATGATGTTGCACTTGACCTCCTTGGTAACTTGAAATGAAACCCTCCCATGAAATCCATTTATTTATTTAAAGCATTTGCTTTGATTTAGTTACATTATTAAGTTACAACCTCTCTTGTAGCCTTTACATTACTTTGATTTTGATAAATTTAATTGCTTTAGTTTAACTCATTTTTGTGTTAATAAATATTTCCAAAAAATTACTGAATTATTTTTTTTCCTTGTTTAATTTAATAATTCAAAGCAATTACAAAACAGGTCCGACCGATATGAAACTAATATCGTATCATTTGTCTTGACAACTTTAATCCAATTAAAAAAAATTTACTTAAATAATTTTTTCTATGGTTATGCATGCCTTATAAGTAATGATTAAATCATATCTATCACGATGTCCAAGAAAAGAAAAAAATCCCATCTTTTTAATGGATTCCCAATTGAGTTTGTACATGGTTATTGGAAGAACATACAGATAGAGATTATTGGTATAGTGAAAAAATTCTTTATAGATAGCTCTATATCAAAATGTTGAAAAGACACATTGGCCATATTCATCCTTAAAGTATAAGGATCAACAAAACCAAAAGTGTTGAGGCTCAATAGCCTTTGTAATATGATGAACAATGTAGTGATCAAAATTTTTTTTGTTAGACAAAGGGTAATGCTTCAAGATGTCTTTGTAGGGAGCTTCTAGGTTAAGTCATGCTATATCTAATAATATTTTTTCCAATAAGAAAACAAAACCTATTTGCACCTATTTTCTTTCAAAGAAGATTTGATGGTAATAAAATTAGATATGTATTAGGCTTATGATAAGGAAAATGAGAAATTTGTATTGGATATACTTAAACCTTTGTAGTTCAATACACTTTGTTGTGGTTGGATTAAGGCTTATATCATCACACTTAGATTTAGGATTATGTTTATTATTTTTATCTATCATTATTGTAGGTAACATGTGCTTTTAGATAGGGATATTCTTAAGAATTGATAAAAATTAGATATGGATCATGCTTATGATAAGGAAAATTAGACATTTGTGTTGGACATGCATAAACATAGGTGGTTCCTTACACTTTGCTGTAGTTGGATTAAGGCTTATATCACCACACAAAAATTTAGGATTATGTTTAATGGTTTCTATATATAATTGATTGAAGTAACTAAGGCTCTTAGATAGGGATGTCCTCTAACTCCATACAACTTTAGTAAAGTGTTTAGGTATCTCTTATGTCTTATTAGTTTAAGATTGGTCATGCTATCTCGATTCATTTTAGGAATTTCCATTCTTCCTTAATGATTAGACACTTTTTTGATATTGATGACAACATTATTTATGAACCATCAAGGTATAATGAAGAATATTTAGGGTAATATACAGTAGTAATGGCATAACTCAAGTGAGGTGATGAATCTACACAATTTTGGAGTCTTACTTAAAAAAGGGATGAAGTACAAGTGTAGAAAGTTGATTTCTTGAAACTTTCATATGCATAATTAAAATATCTAGGAAACCAATTATAGCAACAAAACTTTAAAGAAAAGAATTTAAATTCTTAATTAATCAAGTACAAAATAGTGTGTCAAGGTGGATGATAAAATCATTATTAATGATGGGCCACAATGTGATGATGAACTCTATGTTAACTATTACTCTTACTTATTACTCAGTCTGCACCTATACAAGCTACACTATTGTAGAATAAAGCATTTTATAGTGTCATTATTTGTGGACTAGTTCAAATGATAATAGTACAATAAACTATGCCTATTGACAAATATAACTCTCTAGGGCGATTGCAAAACGTGATAGCTGTGGTATTACTCGAGAAGATAGTTTATGAGTTTAGTTCTTCAGATGAAAATACATTATGACAATAATAATTTTCATAAGCCTGTACCATGAACAATATGGTTTGGCAAATTGTTGGAAGTATTTTGTTTTTTTTTTTTTGGTTATTTTGCTAGGCATCCTTCCTTTTTCTACAAAAAAACTTATTTTAACATGAATGTAGAGCATTTGATATTTGTAGTAGAGCTAGTTAAGGAGCATAGGGTGTCAGATCACATAAAGATTTAGATATTATTCACATCTGATTTGGTATTTTAGATTCTACATTCTCCTTAGGTTAAATCAAATCAAATGAATGTTTTATGCTTCATATTGGATGAGGATTTGGTGTTGAACTTTGAGACTACATAAAATGACATGTAGATATCCATGAAAGGAGGAGGCCATGTGGGTTTGGAAAGAGTTGGTGCAACCTTAAGTGAACATTTGGCTTTCGAGATTAGCATTAAATCTATTTCCTACTTGCACCAAGCTTCATGTAAGGGGATTTAGACATCTAAACTTTATCCTTAGTGATGTGATACTAATGAATATGTGAAACATTATTTCTGAGAGTGATATATCATGAAAGAACACTGGTTTAGTAGCATCATAAATGACTAATTCATGCTTGGTGGGATTAAGCATTGGAATGTGACTTCTATTATTTAGTTCCTTAATTAGAAGTCTATGAATGTTTAGGTGGCTATGACTTCTCATGTAGTCAAATGTACAGCTTTATCCTTATTGCACCTCTTGAATAACAAAATTTTTAGGAACAAGCAAAAAGGTACTCAATTTAGTTACACATCAAAGTAGAAATCCCATTATTGATGTTATTTGCTACAACTCCTTGATCATGCCCAATTTGAGCTCTGGTGGTCTTGACTAGCTATTTATTATCTCTTATTACACTCCTCCAACAGGTTAAATTAAATTTAAATGTGTTGTAGTTATGCATGATGACATAAATACAAGATTTGGTACTGTTAGATAGGATAACATAGATAAATCTATTGCTATTGTTAGAAAAGCTTTTGTTTCATATCCAACTACCACCATAGACAATGTTGCTATTCTAAAAGAAATGGAAATTTTGAAAGCACTACTTCTTTGTTTCCAAGGAATGGCGATTGAATCAAACTAGATTAGAGTCATTATTGTAGTTAATCAATTAGTTTTGACAATAGCAAATAATAGTTTTACGATAGTTCTTATCCCCTAAAAAGTTTGGAGGTAATTATTTACAATACAAAAGTTCTTTCCAAGCATTTATTATATGACATTTTATGAGACATGCTAACGCTTCTCTCAAATCACTTCAACTTTTGTGTTTGTAATGATTTTATATATGAAATTTCTTAAAGAAAGTATGTTGTAGACTTTGGCTATTACTTTACCAAGGAACCCAAAGACTTTGATTTCAAATATAGTGTTAATGTTGTCCAAACTACATTAATGACAAAATGATTAGGGTGGGAAGTTTACACAAAATGGTAAATAGAACAACCTAAACAATTGTATTACTACAAGCTTTTTAACAATGATTTAAACGTAGGTTATTGATACTAAGATTATTGGGGCTGTTGGAACTAGGCTTTCCTTTAGAAGGGTCCTTATTAAGTGATTTAGATTACACTTTCTCAAATTGCTAGACTTGTGGAGCCTATATTATTACATATTATAAATACTGAGTAGGTCAAGATTGGGAATTTTGCTAGCTTACTATCTTCCTTAGATGTGGTAACCATGTCTTAAGCTGCCTTTTTAGAATAAAACCTTAATCCTCCATCAGCCATTACCACCATGGTAGGCCGCTATATTACCATCAAAAGTTGATATGGTGAAAATTTGAATGATGCATCACATACACAGATGTTGTATGATATGATAAGTTATCATGAAAAATTAATGAGCACAATGAAAGCCAAAATCGACCTTTTACTTAATAAATGCATCCCATGAAGAAGGATTTGATGCATGTATTAGATCTAGAATTACATGGTTTTGAAAGTAGCATGTGCCATCACAAAAACTACAACAATTTTAATGAGTTATTCACTATTTCACATTTTAAAATGGTTCAGACTTAATCATGGATGGATTAATCATTCAGATAAGCATATGACTTTTGACAAGATCGACTAAGTTGACAAACAAGGACAAAGCACTAGGCAGCACCTCATGTCATAGTTGACATGTTAGCCATATCTGGTGATACTTAGCAAAGGAATAATGAATGGTTTCATGTTTTGATATCAGTCTTCAAGTTTTGAAACATTGCCACACAATAATAGGATTCTTTAATGACAACCCTCCTTGGTAGAGAATCAAGATAAAAATACAAGGTTTCAATTACTTTGCCAACACGAGAGTATGGACGATCACATTTTCAATTGCATTACAAAAGAACAAAAGTTCCAAGAATCAACAAGATAATTGAATAGGAACGTACAAATCCGATAGAAAAGAAGGAAACCAATGAACTTCCTCCTTAAAAAGCTTTGATTTACTAAAAAAGCCCTACAAATAATAATTGATAACACTAAGAGGTAACCAAGCGAGATGAAGCACCGTCACAAAAAATAACTCTTGTGTAACCAATCCCATTAGCCAAAAGAAATTCAAAGATTTTAAAAAAACACAATGGGTCTAATTAAGGATGAAGGCCTTGGCTAACTACAAGTGGCATGAAAACCAACAAGATCTAAAAAAAATTGCATAGTAACACAAATGATCCATTATGGCCTACACCAATCAACAATCCATTATAATGACTAAAAGGTATTGCACCTCACAAATCGAGGTCGTTGAGCAAGACATATGTAATTATAAAAAAATTTTCCAAGATCCAAGACAAGATAGCAAGCACACTGCATGCTCGATACTTTGTTAACCAAGAAGCAACACCACTATAATGGCTTTAAGAATTTTTAATTTCAAAAGTAATAGGTGATACTTGTAAGGCCCCACCATGTTGCATGCATGGAAATACATAGAATGAGGGTGAGTCTTTCCACCATGCATTATACCATTTAGAGGTAATAGCACACTCAACTAACCGATGGCCATGTGAAATTTGTGCCATAGAAGTTTCACTATGACATTGAAAAATATGACACAAAACAAAGCTCAAAGTAGTAAGAAAAGTGTGACAATTTCACATTGTGCCATGTAAAATCCTTATTAGAGTGACGCAAAATTCTTGCTTCACCTATCCTAAGATATAGCAATGGTGATAAAAAGCCATGTAATTAAGGCACAAAATGTTGTTCGTGAAGAATTTCAACAAATGAGAAATTGGGATTTTGATCTACACTTACAAGAATATGACAAGAACTATGATGACAAAAACATTGCTAAAAGCACATGGCACTGCCAAACTTTCACTACAAAGTGTGCAAAAGTGCACCTCACAAGGCCACACTAAGAGGAAAAGATTGCCTCTTTGAACATAAACAATGAAAGGTCTCATAATTGGGCATCACCTTATACAACGACCAACACATGGCAGTGCTAAAAATCCCAAAAAAATGTTATACCACAAGTCACATGCACACAAACCACACTTGAGAACAATGAACTATCTCACATGATAAAAGACAAAGCATAACAGCACAAACCCTTGTGCATATTTCATCATCCAATTTTTTTTTCAACGTAGATGGCACCGTGCCACACATTAACACTTGCAAAATTGCACATTGTGATTATTTCATCAAGCAGGAAAGCAAGTCTTCTAACAGGACATTGCCTTATCAATGCACTAGTAGTCGATAATGGAAACACCCTAAACGAAATTGCACTTTATGGGCCCCAACGCACATATGCATTGGACATAATAAGGAGTGCATATACTTGGCACCATGTGTAAATAGTATATAATAGATGTTGTAGTGCACAAAGTGTTCTACCACACATGCAAGTACAACAACGTGAGGCTGGGGCTAAAACCAAGCATGCACAAACTCTATTACATAATGCACCATCAAATTTTCATTTTGCTACTAGTGACATTATGTTGCATATTTCTTTTAGCAGATTTTATGTTATGAAAATGCTATCAATGAAGAAGTAATGTCTCCCAATAAACCATCACATTATCAAAGTTAGTGGCCTACAATTATAAAAATTAAAAAAATGTTACACTCTGTGAGCCTCATTAGTCATGCACATAGGATGTTAGGCACATATAAATTAGCTTCTAGGAGTGGACATAATGTTGTAGAATGCATAGTTCTCGATAGTGTATCAATACAGAGCATCTTAAGATGGACAAATGCTAATGCATGTTCCACCATTCAACATCCACTTTATTGCAAACTATGTCACCCTACACATTACCATTTATGGATACAATATAATGATAATTCCATCATGAAGGAATGCAAGTAGAACAATAATTCTTCACCTTATCTCTATGCTAATAGTCCATAGTGCTAAAAATCCAAAAAATGAGTTACACTTTGAAGGCACCACAAATCATATGCATAGGATGTCCTAAGACATGCAAGGAGTAACTACTATATAGTTAAAGTCCCTTCCCAAGTAGGTGCATAGTCACCTATCTTGCACGTACTACAACAACATGTGCATTGTGTCATAAAGCATGGAAAACCCAAGAAAATAAAATGTTTGAAATAAATAAATGAGTTTTTAATTAAAAAGACCTTGACGTGATGAGTTCAATAATATTTGTTTCATGTTATTATAAATGACTTTTAAATTAATGTAATTTATAAAAGTAAACATAAATATTAATTAATTGATTTAATATGAAATAATTTTATATTAAGATTGAAATTAGATAAATTGAAGTGATTGAATACATCCACATACATGACATGTAAATCTCATAAGTGATGAGATTTAGGATTGTAAAGAAATATAAGTAAATCGAAGCAAATAATGTAAATAAATTTTATAAATTATAAAGAAAAGTTATATTCTAATGAACTAAAGTGTTCAAGTATAGCACTATTGAACAACAAATCAAGTATAATGTGAAATTTCTCTTAAAAAATGGCATAATTATAGAAAATAAAATAATTAAAAATGTATAAATATATAATGCATTCCATAATGCTCATTGAAATGAATTCAATGATGTTTATTTTATATTGATTGGACCTCATGTGGAATTACATTGAAGTTTAAAACAAAAAAGTAAAAACGGTAATATTTTTTCCAATATAAATTAAATGTATAATAAAGCTAAAATTATATAAATTGAAGCAATATATTATAAGAAAATTAAAGAGAAACATTTGAATAATAAGTTAAATTGTACAAGAAAGTTATATTTGAAGATAATAAAGACATCAAATTTAATATCCTATAATGTCACAATAGTACGAATCATAATGTCTCATAAAATAAAACAAAAATCACTCAAAAAATAAAAAAATTTTGCATTATAAAATTATATGTTTAATTGGATAAAGATAAAAAAAGAATTTAATGACTTTTGTTTCATCTCAATTGGATTGGGTCTTGAAATACTATGAATTACAAAAATAAATATGCTAAATTAATAATAAACTATTATATGAATGCTAAGTAAATATATATTAAATCTAAAATAAGATAAATTCATGTAGTGTAATATCAACAAATCAAATACTTTTAATAATAAAACACACTAAGCTATAGAGTTATTTTTTAATATAACTAAGTCAAAAATCTTTTTTGAAGAAAAGTCATAAATTTTTAGAAAAATTGCATTGCAAGATACTAAAGACATTAAGTGTAGCATCCTCATTTATCAAATCAAGTACAATAGCCAAATTCTAAGCAATTTAAATATTCAAAAACATAAAAAAATAATTAGAGAATTTGATAATACTCATCGAGAAGTGCCCAACAACATTTATTTTTTTATTATGTTTGTGTAGAATTAGTATGAATTACCAAAGTAAATAACAATAAAAAACAAATTATTATTTTAATAATAAATAAATATATATTAGTGCTAAAATTAGATAAATTGAAGCAATATAATGTAACCAAATCAAAGTGATGTAAAGACACATAAGAGAACATCTGAAGTCACATAGTAATGTAGCAAAAATAAAGTGAAACATTTGAAAAAAATTTTTAAATTGCATAAAATGTTGCTCTCCATTGTGCCACAAAGATATATAGGGACTTTCTTGATCATCAAATTAATTATGAATCAAAATGTCTTGCAAATAAAAAAATCATAAACTTATAGCACACAAAAATGAACATTTAATTGGATAAACGTTAATAATCATAAATTAATAATTTAGTATTAAAAAAGTATCTTATGTCTAAAAGTAAACAAATTGCAAACGAACTTGACATTTCAAGATAATAAAGGAATCAAGAAAAATATCCTTGATCATAAAATTAGGCATGAATATGAATATATCACAAAACATGAAAAAGCTATTGAAAAATTAGTACTTAAAAGTACAAAAAAACATATTTAATATGATAGAACTCGAATATACATGCTTAATGATGTTTATTTTGTCTCGATCAAACCTCGTTTGGAATTACTACAAATTAGTAGAGTAAATAAAAAAAGTAAATAATTAACTTGAATATTAATTAAATATTTTTTAAAGGTAAAATAAGAAAAATGAAAGAAATGTAATTTAACCAAATCAAGTAATGCAAATTTTACACAAGTTGATAATTAAAAATAAATTGTAATATTACAAAATAAAAGTGAAACTTTTGAATAAATATGATAAATTTTATAGGAGTATTGCATTGCAATTAATAAGTTGATCAAATTTGACATCCTCGATCATCCAGTTAGGTACAAATTAAAATTTCTATTAGAGTGTGCTAAAAACTTAGAAAAAATTAACTAAAAATATAATGAAAGAATATCTATTAGATACAGCTTATTCGGATAATTCTAATGATGTTTACTTTGTCACAATCTAACATTATTGCAAATTTTTATAAATTTCTAAAATAAATATAATAAAAAATAAAAATTTATTATTATTATATTAAGTAAATATATACTAAAGTTAAAATGGGATAATTAAATTGGATAACAACATTTAAAGATATTTTCAAGTTTGAGTTTGAAATCTTGAACCGTCAAATTATGTTCGAACTAGAATGGCTCATCAAGAATACTATCTCCTTTTATTATAAAATATATATGAATATAAAAATAAATTTTTAATAGGATGGATCTCATCAAAACGAGGAAACCAACTTTTCTTTTGTGTTGATCAGACCTTATAGTGATTCATAATAAATACCCAATGTAATTAAACATAAATCAAAAACAATTATTTTAAAATTTAGTAAATATTTTCAGTACCAAATTGAGATTTAATTAAGCAATATAATATAACAAAATCAAAGCAATATAATAATCATATACGAGAACAAGTTAATTTCATAATATTATAACAACAAATTGTTAAATTCTAAGATACTAATGAGTTCAAATGTAATATCCTTTATCATCAAATCAAGTATGAATCAAAATATCTTATAAAACATACTAAAATTATTAAAATAATATTTTAAAATTTTAAAAATGCATACTTAATTTCACATACTAGTCTAGATGAATCGAACGGTATTTGTTTTGTCAAGAACTAAACTTTCTAGAATTATTATGAATTACAGAAGTAGATATGAATAGATAATTCAAATAATTATTTTAATTTTTACAAAATACATGTTAAAATTAAAAATATGATAAATTAAATGATATAATATTATCAAACCAAAGTAAATTAGTTCACACAAAAGTGGAAATTCAGAGTTACATTATAATATAACCAAACAAAAGAAAGAAAGTTGAAAGAAGAGAATTTACAGGGAAATATTTTACTCCAATATACTAAGGACATTGAGTGTGACATTAACAATAGTCAAATCTAGTGCAAATAAAAATATGTCAAAAACCAAAACTAAACCTTAGAATATAAAATACCTAGAAATCTCTAAATGAATGTTTGAATAGATAAAGCTCATTAAGATGAGTTAAACAAGTTTTATTTAGCCTTGATCAAACACTATTTTGAATTTCTACAATCTCCCAAAAAATAATAATACATTATTATTTTAATATTAAAAAATATATATTAAATTTGAAGTGAGACAAATTGCTAAATTTTATTACAACAAGATAAAATTCATCAAAAGATTATATGAGAAGAGATTTTGATTTATATAGTAATTAACCACATAAGTATAAAAACATTAAAGTGCTAAGATAAATTACACAAGAATACTGAATTCTAAGAGATTAAGTGAATCATGCATGATCATTAAAAAAGTTTCAAATCAAAATGACTTATAAAACATGCCAAAATAAAGGAAAATAAAAGATTAAAAAATTATGATAAACAACATTTAATTTAGTAGAGTTTATCATATTAGTCCAATAATATTAATTTTGTCTAAATTACACCTTGTTTAGAAATATTATAAATCACAAAAAGAAATATGTTAATCTAAAAAATAATTATAATTTTAATATTATGTAAATAAATGCTAGAACTAGAATAAGATAATTTGAAGCAATGTAACGCATCAAAATCAAAGCAATATAAAAGTTACTTGAGAGGATTTCTAAAGTTACATAATAATATAATGAAATTAGAAAAAAAATATTTGAAGAAATGGGATAAATTATAAGAGAATGTTATATTACATGATTCTAAGGAAATCGAGCATAAAATCCTTGATCATCAGATGTAGAGGAAAATAAGATATCTCATAAAGTGTGCCAAAATATAAAATATTTAAAAATATAAATAGAGATATCTAGCTTGATAGAGCCTTTTGAGTTGAGTTCAAGGATGTTTTCTTGTTTTCAATTAGATTCTATCTATAACAATTATGTTTACCAAAGTAAATAAATATAAATATTAATAATAATTTATTATTTTAATGTAAAGTAAATATATATTAAAGATAAACTGAAATAATCTGAGGTAATATAATATCACCAAAGTATAGCAATGTAAATGCCATAACTATAGAGGTACAGTTTCATAATAACTTAACCCATTCAACATAAAAAGTTTGAATAAATTAGATAAACTACACCAAAGAGTTGCATTTCAAAATGCTTAGGAGATCATATACAACTTCCTTATTCAACAAGTCCTGTTTGAATAAAAGTCTTTGGCAAAGTATTAAAAAGCTATTGAAAATAAAATTTAATAAATTAAAAAATATTTAATTAAATAGAGAGTCTTGAGACAACTCTTTTAATATTTTTAGTAATAATTAGAGTTGGTCTAGAGTTACTATAGTAAATAAGAAAATATAAAAATAAATTTTAAATTTCATATTGTGTAGATATATTTTAAAGCTAAAATAAAAAAAATCAATGTAATGTAATATAACAAAATTAATGCAGTGTACTATCATATGAGAATAGTTTTAGAGTTACATAGTGATATAAGCAAATCAAAGAAAAAAACTTTAACTAAATGTGATAAATTATGTAGAAACATTGCATTGGTATTTACAAAGATAATTGAGTGTAATATCCTCAATTATTAAATTAGATACAAATCAAAATATCTCATAAAATATGCTAAAATATTATTAAACAAAATAAAAAAAATTATAAAAACTTTTTTTTAATAAATAAAGCTCTTGAGGGGAGTCCAATGATTGTAATTTCATCTTAATCTAACTAATTTTTGAATATTTGTGATTTAACAAAATAACATAAGACAAATAATAATAAATAAATATTTTAATATAAATAAAATATAAATTAAGATAAATTGTATAAAAAATTTATAAACCAAGATATTTTAAAGATAGAGTGCAACTTCCTTAGTCATTAAATTATGTTTGATTTTAAATGCCTTGTATTGCATGCCAACTCCATTGAATTAAAAACATGCTATATGTGCAAATGAGTAATTAGTTAGATAAGCTCATGTGGTTGGGCCCAATGACTTTTGTGTCATCTTGATGGCACCTAGCTACTAATTATTAGAAATTTAAAAAATAAATAAATAATAAATAAATAAAAAGTAAATAACATTAATCAAAATAAAAAATAATAATAAATAATTATTTGATTATTTAACAAATTTTAATAATACTAAAATTAGATTAATTGAATTAAATTAATATATCAAAATTTGGTTAATGTAATGGTCATATGAAACGAGAATTAGAATTTCATATTATTAAAACGACAAAGTAAAAAGTTTGAAAAAAAGATATATTGAGTTGGAAAGTTGCATTGCAAGATACTAAGAAGATTGAATGCAATATCATTTGATCATTAAATTAGTAGAATGTTATAAACCTTGATAGAATCATAGAAAAATAATTTAAGAATATAAAAATGCATATTTAATTATAAAAAAGCTCATTTTGATGAGTCAATTGACATTTGTTTTATATCAGTCTAAGCTCTTTCAAAATTACTAAAAACTACTATAATGAATAAGCATAAATAATATGAACTTATTGTTTTAATAATACATAAACATATGTTAAAAAATTGAAAAATATAAAATAGTCAAATCAAAGCGATGAATGGTCACATAGTAAGAGATTTAGATTTGCTTAGTAATATAAGAAAATAAAAGTAGACTTTTTTAAAACTAAGATAAATTGTGTAGGAATGGTCACATAGTAAGAGATTTTGATTTGCTTAGTAATATAATAAAATAAAAGTAGACTTTTTTAAAACTAAGATAAATTGTGTAGGAATGTTGCATTCAATGATACTATGGACACTGACTATGATATCTTGATCATCAAATATGGTATAAGTCCAACGATGTTTGTTTCATCTCAATTGGACCTCATTTTAGATTCCTATGAATTACAAAATTAAATAAGCATAAATTGTAATAAATTATTAATTTAATATTAAATATATATATATAATAAAATACAAATATGATAAATTAAAGTAATATAATATATTAAAATAAATGTCATGTAAATGTCAAACACGAGAAACTTTCGAGTTATGTTGTAATATAAAATATTCAATACATAAAACAAGAGTAAATGGATAATAATGTAGACAAATAAATTAAAAATTTGAATAAATTACATAAATTTTATAGGAAAGTTATATTACAAAATATTGAGGTAATCGAGTGTAACATCCTTAATCATCAAATCAGATACAAATCAAAATATTTGATAATGCAGGCCAATGCCTTAGAAGAAAATATTTAAAATTAGAAGAATAAATATTTTTTTAATGAAGCTTATCAAGTTGAGTACAATATGTTTGATTCACCTCAACATGACCTTACTTTCATTTAATATGAGTTACAAAAACAAATAAAAATAAATTATTATTTTAATATCAAGTATATGAATTTAAAATTAAAAATGATATTAAATAAAGCAAAGTAATATAATCAAGTTAAATTAATGTGGATGTAACATAGGAAAAGAATTAGAGTTTCATAATAATTAGCAAAATAAATTTAAAAAAATTGAGGAAATTAGATATATTGTATAAGAATGTTTTATTTTAAGATACTAACCAAATATATTACATCATCATTGAATATGAAATCTATTACAAATAAGGACATGCCATAAAGCAATTCAAAACTATAAGAAATAAATATTTTAAAACATAAAAATAAATATTTAATTAGATATATCTCAATGAGATTACTCTATCATTGCTTATTTAATCTCAAACTGACCACATTTTATTGCTAAGAATTGTCAAAATGAATTAGAATAAAACAAATAAATTATTCTTTACATATTAGGTAAATGTATAATAAACTTGAAATAAATTAAATTGAAGAAATATAGTTTAATCAAATCAAAATAATATAAAGGTTGCTTGAGAGAAGAATTATCATTTGTAGTAATGCAAAATAAATAAAATAAAGATAATATGAGCATCAAATTGTTCAACCATCTCCTTGATTAAGAAAATGAATTGGATTCAATTTTTGAATCTCATAACTCTTTTCTTAGTTATGTTCTAGCATTATCATATTCCATGTTAGTCCATTTATTGAACCTTCATTAAATTAAAAAATTTAATTACACTACATTTTCAATAATGAAAATGAAGAAATTCTAGCCACATCCTAACATTAGCACAAGCACAATCCCAACTAGGTAAGCACTGACTAGCCTAAGGTCAATTAGCAATCAATAGCATATCAGGTCGAGCCCGTTCTACCTAATGATGAATTCCTGAACAGAATGATGGAGGAAATTGGATTGACTTTGGCAACACTTTAACTTATACACATATGAGTTTACTCGCATAAACCTGTATGTGACAAGTATACCTAGGGAATGAATTCTGAAGCACACTATGTGGGAGCCAGTTGTAATTTGGCTCTACATAATATGTTTATAAGAATTATTATAAAGCCTAAGTTTTTATCCATTCCTATAATTTGTGACTAAATCCCTTGTGTCTATCCACATCAAAAATGGGAGCACTTAGCACCAACCAATCATGTGTCTTCAAAATCAATCGATGGAGCTTGCCTCTACTTTATTTTCTTGACATGATCACTCATCCCACTTTCATATTCGATCTTCTAAATCTAATGATGATTTTTTATTCTATTGATTTCTTATAATTTATCCATAGATCTAGTGATCGCTGCTACATCCTAACATACTGGATGAGTGGAACTCTTTGCATGTTATCGTCAATCGTGTTCTTAATTATAATGTTTGAGTCCTACGATTAAGATCAACTTTGACTTTATAATTGTTAAATTGAATGATCAATGTCTCATCCGACATGATCAGATAACAAAAAGTTAATTCGTCTTAATCAGACCATCTATAACTCATCAACTTATTCAATATGAGATCTAACAGTCTTTATTGCCTTTGATTAGATACAAAGGGCTAATCCATCTGACTTCATGGCTAATTATTTAGTCGTTGTGTCAACCATTTTGAAAAATTATTTTAAATAGTATTTTAAGCTTCTTGGTTACAACTTTTTAAATAACTTTCTACACTTTCTAACGATTATAATAAAAACTTTTTTTGATAAATACCTAACTATTGCAAATGAATTTCTAATGAATGTGAGTCCATCATTGAGATCTCAACAAAGTACTACTTTATATTCTATTGAACAAATGCTATTGGAAACAAGTAAGGCTTCTTCTGATATCGTAATGTTTTCCAGCTAAGCCTTGCACATCTAAAATACAAATTTCTATTTTTTCTCCTTTAATTCAACGCTATTGTGCTTTCTCCATTAACCAACAAGTATAATAAGTTTTATGAATTTATCTAACTTTTTTCATGTTGTTCTATTTTTTTTCTTTTTGGTTGGGCGGCTCAATATTTGCAAAAGGTCAAGTTTAGTTTGATCTCATTAAAATAAATGAGTTGGGGTTGAGCTTGTGAAAGCCTACATTATAGTTGAACATGCAAAGGCTTGTAGGTTACTTGTGAACTATTTGGAAAACCCTCAAGTTGTAACCTTTTCTTTGTGGTGTTTTACTTGACCTTGATAAGTGGTGGATGTATGTTCTAATGTGAATCGATCCACTTAAAAATGATCGTGTCACATTTAAATTTTTATCTTCTCTTTTTTAACTTATTAAATATAATATGTACATATATAAATATTTGTTCAATTATAAAATTAATTTTAAGAAATAAAAAATGTTCTTAAAACAAAAAATACATGTAAGACTAGAATTTACCCCCTTCATACGAGTTTTGTACACTAGTGCTTACTTCACGATGTAGATAAAAAACTTAGGAGACTCTAATGGAGGCCTATAGCGATACTGTCATAAAAATATATCATTTCCATTGTTTATGAGTGAACGACTAATCAAATCATTTAGTAGCTACTTCTCTTGAAAGTTTCCTTAAAGATAGCTAGAGCAATAATCAATGTTTTAGTTGTACTTCCCTTCATTGTTTATGAGTGAACGACTAATCCTAAAAAGGCTTAAATAAGTGATCACCAATGGGCTCCCTTTCTACCCTTTCTATTGACATAAACCAATGAGCTTGACAACAAGCAAATCAGATGGTGAGCAAACCTACAATGTGTAAGGAAGCTGAATTGTGGTATCCTTATTTAAGGAGTCAGCTACTAGCTTACCATGATCTTTTGTGAAGGATTAAAGGGGAAACATTCTTACAGAAACAAGAAAGATGGTGAACAAAACCTTAGTGGGGCAAAGCCTAAGGAAACTCTGATGAAGGCCCACTGTGATACTAAAAAAGCTAATTGTTTTTCTGACTTAGGTCTACAGATGAAAGACTAATCAAAGAATACAGTTGTTGGTTTACTTCAAATTTAGCTCAAGATAAATAGAACACCTTTTTGTGTTCAATGAAGTAATGTCATTGACTCAAAGCATCAGGGGCTTATTTCCCTAAAAATATTCTCATACTTTGAATTGGTAGGAAACTCAGCTTCTTTGATGAGTTGAACTAAGGAGTTTAGGATCAAAGTGGGCCATTTTGAGAAAACATAATTGATGGTGTGGGATAAACTAAAAGCTAGGTTACATTGTCCAACTACATGCTAATGTAGAACCTAAAATACTTGTTGGATAATTAAGATAGTTGAGAAAGGGTCATGGAAATTAAAATCTAATGAGGACTTTGTCACAACTCACTATTTGAATCTACTAGTCCCCAAAATGGATAACATTTAAGAATGTGACATACACCTTGTCGTTAATGCAATGCAATGATAAAATGCATTGAAGGGTGCAACGATCACTAAAAAGAATAAGGCATGGTTCAATGGGGAGGATTTGTTAGTGTTGATCTTAGTTATGGTAGCAAAAAAAACAAATGAAAACATCCCAGACTAAAAATGGAAAGGTTCCTTGTGAATGACACTAGCACATGGGTTAGTTGTTCCTAAGAGATTGAGGAAACTAAATAGAGATTGGCATTTGGCATAAGCTTCAAATGGATGTCAAGTTAAAATTCTAGCTTTAGGATGTGGTTGTTCATGGTAACAACAAGTGGTTCTGAGACATAAGTTTGGGTCTTAGGAAAAGTTAGCTATTCTACTTAACAACTTGTCAGCCCAAGAGACGTCTTAGCTAAACATAGAGCCAAGTAGTTAGTAGAGCACCACATGTTGGGTAGTGGTCAATGTACCTTGATGACCCTTGAAAACTTTGATGGTTGAGTGACTTTAAGGCCAATTCATACTCATAAGGACGCCATGTCACCAAGCTGAAGAACCTTTTGTCGATGGTGAAATTTTGGCCAGGGAAATTGACAAAATGGATTCATAACTTTGGGAAAAAAATTACTACTAAGGAATAGGCGTGAGAGCACCAATCCCAATCCCGTCAGCCATTGGTGAACTACTTTAGCTGGTCATGCACCTAGAGTAAGTTGATGCATGTTGACTAACAAACAAATTTGAAGTAGCCCCTATGGGCCCTTCCCCTTGCCTCGAACAATTGACTCAAAATTAGTACAGAGAAGAGGAACCTAACTATTTAAGTGTGATAAAGCATTGTGATGGGCATCAAAGAAGTTGAAGCCATGTGATTTCTTCTTAGCACTTTGGATGTTAAATTAAAGAAATTTTACCAAGCAAGGGTAAACAATGGAAGTCACTTTGACATTCATAAGGTAGTTAAACACCTCTTCAACAACACGTGAGTAGATTAACAAGATTCCTACTAATCCTATGTACTATCTAGTGAAACCGCAACAAATTGAATAGGCTTTGTTGAATCTATACGGACAAAAGTCTTACTACAATGGGTAGACCGTAGTAGAAGACATTGCTAGGTGGTAGATTGATTAGGATGGAACATCTACTAAAAGATAATGAAGGTGTGCTATAATTAGCTCAATGAAAAAAAAAATGTCATGTGGAACAGAAGTTTAAAAGTTCATGTTATTCTATTTCCCATGAGAATACAAACCATACAAGTAAGGCTATTGATCTTTAGGCTTTCATAATTTGAAGCTAAAAGTGTCAAAGAAGTTAGCATAGGAATAAGTGGTTTTTGACAGCAAAGCATTCATAGTGATTTATCTTTCAATTTTGGCTCTACATATCACTATGTAGTACTACTGACCAATTGTTGGCATATTCACCCACAAACAGGGAATCTACACTAGGTTCAGATCATTGTGAGAAGAGTTTGTTTTACCTTTCTATTGAAGGTGCCATAATACTATTCTAACCTAGAATTTACGAACCATTATTTCACATAATTATTCATTGCACTTGGTTTAAAATCCAACGGTGTGAAGACATTATGTGTAGAATTATGGCTAAAGGACTTTAAGTAGAATCCATGCATAAATATTATATTTGTGCCAATCATTCACTTATTGGCTAGGGGCATTGCAACCAAATGGCACATGACCAAGGGCTCTTCTTTTGTCATAGAAAATAGTATGAGATGAGCACTATAAGAAATGACAGTTATGTCATAATGATGGGTAGAATCCTTATAAAATGAGATAAATTTGTGGCGAGAGATTGTAAGTGCTAAAGTGGTCATATTATCATGATCTACATAGATCCTACCATATATTGTAGTTGATTCATCTCGTCAAAGACATTGGCATCATAAAAGTTTCAAAACACCCGTTGGTAGCTTTGCAGGCATGCTCACTTGCTTACTAACTCGCTTACTCGGCTTACTCACTTGCTCTACAATTCCAGTTGTTGAGATACTGTGTATAGTACTTCTTGAGGGAATTTTTGTGATACTTTGTTTGGTTCTATAAGATTGTCATCGTACCCTTTGGAGGCTTTCCTTAGTGCAATGTTGAAATTCTTCACATTGCTTTACACAAAACTTAGACAGTATAATGTGAAAATTACAACACTTTGCCCTTTCAACTAATTGTCATTTTCCACTAAAACATAATTATGTGTCAAACTAGCTTCATCAACATAACCCAAAAGGGTTAAAAAATTTACCTCACTTGCTTGCATTGATTATTAAAGTGGTACCTCTTGGAATTATATATGTATGGTAAATATTTTAAATTTTTATACTCTAATCATTACTAGTCATTGCCTATGCATGGTGATGGAGTCACTCTATTGGGAGACTTTCCTTCTATTATGGTATTGTTCCAAATTGTTATCTGTAAGGGATAATTTGTGGCTTGGCGTGGCCTATGACAATGCATAAGTTGGATGGTGCAATATGCTTCATGGTTGCATGTGCATTTCTATGGCCCAAGCCATGTGCTAAGGTAGCTACACTCATGGTAGAGCACAAGGCATGCTGCAGCATTGTGTTTGTGCATGGTAGCCATTCCACATGCACCCTTTTGCATCCTTTGCACATGGCTTGTTGGGCCTATTAATTGTAACCTTCTTTTTGGAGATTTTAAGTTACAAGTAGTTGGCTCAAGGATAAAGTGATGCCCTATTTATAGGTTTTCCCTCTTGGTAGAATTATTGCATTTAGCAATGTGTAGGGTGTAATGTGTAGCAAGATACAACTCATAATAGAGTGGGAGTTGGATGGCACAATATGTGCTATAATTTATGAAAGTTGTGTTACCACCCTAGTTGGGCATTACCATAGCTCCAAGTTAGGCCAAGCACTTTGCAAAGTGTAACTTTTCTAAATTTGTAGCTCTTGGTGGTCTATTGGATGTACATATTGGAAGCTTATTGTTTTTCATGATTGAAGTGCCACTCTTCACCCTCTGCATTAAGCATTATGATGTCAATGTTTATTCATTTTGTCATGAAAGTTTTGTGATACAATGTGAGCAATGTAGTGTCCTTCCAATCCATGCTCCCACCCTTCGTGGTGCAACACATGGTGGTATCTCATTGATTGATGTGCTGTCTTTCTTCACACACATCATTTTGTCACTAAAATGTGCAACTCTTTTCAATAATTATCTTCTATTGGGACAACTAATGCAAGAATGAGGTGCTACTTCAATTAGGACTTGAGTTGGTGTAATGTGGAATTATCAACACTTCATTGCCACTATTACTTTGTTGGGTGTGCTATTTTCCCATCTCATAATGAAACTTTAGTGGTACAACGTGTACCCAACCATGTTATTGCTTATGCATGGTGTGACATGTAGTCTCAAGCCTCACCCATAGGTGTGGCCTTGTGCATGTAGTATATGTGCACCCAATAAATATGACTTGATAGTTGTAGAATTGCAAGATTTTAAAGTGATAAACATGATGTTACTCGGTGGTTTGGCAAGGTTTAAGCATGCAATTTGCTTCCTTTCATTTCATTGATCTTGGAAAAAACATTTTGGAGATATATGATTCATGCTCAACATTTCAATTGGGAAGATGCAATACATTTCAACCACTTTGTTGGTTATTTATTGGTGCATGCCACTATAGATCAATTGCATACTTATGCCATTTTTCTAAGGCTTACTACTTGTTAGGCCATTTGAGTGCTAGCCAAGGCCTTCATCCTTAATTTGACCCTTTGAGCTTCTTTTTGTATATCTTTGAAGCTTTTTCGATTATGGGATTCAATTAGATTGAAGCCACTTTTGCATAAGAGATGTTTTGGTGATGTTGCTTTTTATGACTTTGCCACCACTTTATGTGGTTAGCCATTATGTGTAGGGCTTTGTCTTGTAATTGAACATTCCTGAGAAGGGAGTTAATATGTTGCGTACCTAGTTGAACAGACCAGCAATCACATGTTTTTCTTAAAGATTAAGCCATGTATCTATAACTATGGATAATTTTAAACTGTGAGACTACAAATGGCTTATTAAATGAATTATAGTTTTCCTATTGCTACATGTTGCTTAGATAACCATTATAATTGAAGAGCTAATATGTGCATCAAACCATGACTTTTAGAAGGGATTCAATTACATTCACCCAGCTCGTTAACATTTCGTTATGACTTGGTGGATCACATGAACTCCATCTCAAAGATACATCATTGCCATTTCTTACTTGTCAGCATTCGATGGTGGATATGGACCTACCATGTTCGTGATGCATGATGGAGAGTTAAGGTTCCATTCTAGAGAGGGAGCCTAAAAGATGGAAACCACAACAAAAGATAATTACAAGCACACAAATAACCTAATCCTAATACAAGAAGAAAGTGACAATAAATAACAACATAGAGCTCCATGAGTTTTGCAATTTGAATGAGTACAATCTAAATCTCTTAAAGAGGATCTATTAGAAGGAAAGTCTAGTGATAGAAGTCATGGTATATCCCACTCTAGTAGCATATATTTAAATTGTCGCACTTAAAAAGGTCATAGTATGACCTTGTTTTAGGTCATTCAGTCATCCTTTTCATTTACGTCGCCCACATAAATCCTTTCATCGATGATGTGGTCTAACCTTAGCTTGTTGGGTCACTCCCTCAAGAACGTTACTTTAAAGAAATTAGAGTTATCAAAGCAAGTCCATGCCCTAGATACATTAGTGGGGGTAACATCACACAATTTTGATCTTATTGTGTTGGCCTTCAAGATCAGAGTAAGAATTCATAATGAAACTCATGAGCATTCATATTTCATAATTAGTAGTGAAATTTTGAGATTTTTGAAAGGCAAACCACTTTGGAAGCATTTTATTAGAGCTTTTTCATTAATCAAGAATGAAAGTTGAGGGCCTAAAGAAAATTAGATGTTGTCCTTGTTGCCTCCATAAATAATGCCAGTCAAGGATAAGCAAAGGTTGCTCCTTAGACTCTATCAACACCTTATGTGATATAAAAGTTTTTGGGTTCCTTGTTGAAGTAGTTGTTGAAGGCTACATTATACTCTCCTTAAAGGATGTCCATCTATAAAGCTGAATTGATTTAGGAAGGGTCATTTCCATGTCCCAAACAATGTCACAAAAATGTTTGGGTCAAGCAACCTAATCTACAGCACTATTGCCTTGGTGCTTTATGTAGGATAATTTGATCGACCGACTTCATACCCCAAACATAAAGAATGAAACTGTGGTAGGAACTATAGTTTGTCTTAAACAAAACTTACTAGTTAACTATGGCGATAATTATAGTTGAATTTAATTCAATCAACACTATCTCAATATTAGAAATTAAAATTCCTAGAAGTTTCATTACTTCAAAAAAAATAATAATCTCCATGGTGAAAGATAAAAAAGAAACTAAAGTATCACCTACAACTGCAGTAAGTTTACTCATGTCTTCCTATGCAAGAATACCAATTTTGCCTTTCAAGCCATCATGCACAGCTATGTTCCAACTAAATTTAAACCAATCTGTTGGATTACTTCAATAAGAGGTAATAAATGGCCCATTTAAGACTCCAAAGCTCGCACTTCGTGCCATTAGAGAGTTGTAGCAATAGATTTCCATAATGCGAATGTTCCATTAAATTGCATTTGAATTAAAATACCTTTCTCACATCTGCCGACATATTCTTGTCACACTAAAGGTGAACTAAAGATAATGTAGCATATTTGGCTACTTGAGCAGTTGTAGCTATTGACACATTGATAGACTTCCAATTAAAGAGCTCAAAAAGGAAGTGATGTCCCTAAATTTAATCTTAGAAAACATGAAGTAATCTTATACAAAGTTGTTTTGACAAGAGTTCTTTCCCAATGTGGCACTCCAAAAAACAATGTTGCAACACTTCATAGTAAATAATAGACCAGGTGCAAATAAGAATCAAATTTAATGCTAATCTCCACAAGAAATCTTTACTTGAGATTGCACTTGCACTTTTTGAACTCATGTGACTATTTCCTTGATGAATTATAGCTTATTTAAATGTTGTACATAATCCTTAACTCTAGCAATGTATCCACTTTCACTTTGAAACATAACACATTCATTTCATTCAATTGATTCCAAGGAGAATACATAATTTAAAATAAAAATTTAGTAAGAATAACTTCTAAAACATTTTATATTTCCAAAACCTAGGCTCCTTAATTAGATCTACTACAAATGTAATATTCTCCACATCCATGTTCGATAGGTTGGCCAAGGAAGAATTCCAAGCCAATTTTCCAAGAAAAGGGAAACAAAATTTCCCACAACATTCTACTAAACCATATTGTTTGTGTTCTAGAGGATTGCTTCATTGAGTAAATTGCATGGATGAGATGCACCATGGGGAATACGAAAAGAATTATTTATCAAGATGAATTTGTGCATAAAGGATTGAACCTACAAATAGTCTTCTTAAGCAATAACTCAACCACCTTGTTTTGTAATTAATGCAAACTACCAAGCCAACAAAGTTTGAAATTTGAGTCCCACACAGCCCTTTTATAGTGTTATGTTCTGTCAATCATAATGCATTATGCTATTGTCATTTTAACTACACCATAAGTGATCACATACAATTCCTACAACTTTGTAACTATTTAATTAGGAATTAATGTGTAGGCAAACTAATAAGTAGGAATAGTAGCAGATATTAAGTTAATCATGATAGTATCGCTTAACATCAACAATGCCCCTGTATTCTATCTTGACATAACTTTTAACATGATTAAAAATGAAATTGAAGCCTTTCTTCAAAGGTATTTTTTGTAACGATTGGAATGCTTAGATATTTCAATTGAGTGTCTTAAAGCATGTTTAGACTTTCTATAATGATAGTCTTACACTTGTGGTCCATCACCTTACTAAATACCACTCTTGATTTGCTTAGATTCGTGACTTAACCTAAGTGATGCTCATACTGCTCAATCATATCCCTAATGTTCTTTATTGTAGCACAAGTTGTAGGTGCATAAATCATGAAATCATCAAAATATTGGTGTTGCATAATCATAAGAGAAGAATGATTAATCCTAAACAAATTCAAGTAACATGATCATGACGATAAATAATAAACCTTGAGAGAAACTTAGACTCAATAGTAAAGAGGTATGATGAGAGAGAACATCCTTATCTAAGACCCCTAGTTGGTATGATCCATGATAGATGGATACCATCATTTATAATCCCAAATCTCGATGAATTGAAGTAGTCCTTTGTCTATTCACACCAAAGAGTAAGGAACTACAAATATTTAGCTTATCCATCACAAATTTCCAATTTTCATAGTCATATTCCATGTTCATATTGAATTTTTGCTCCATCAAACCTTCTTTGGAAGTAGATTTGTGGAAATAGGTAGACATTTCCTATTCCAAAGGAATATTATCAGATATAACAAGGCCTAACACAAAAAAAACTTGCTTTGTGATAGTGATCTCAAGAAGCACCACCTTTAGTCTAACCATCAACATTTTTTCTACTGCCTTATAAATCAAGCTATAAAGGCTAATGAGCCTAAATTGCTCAAGTTGGATGCCCTTTGAGAACTAAAGATGAATATGACCAGTGTGTCATTCCAACCATTCGAAATAGTGCTATATTTAAATAATTTTTTTGCTATTGTAATAATGTCCACCTGTGTGAACATCTAATAACCATGCACAAACACATATTAGATGACATCCACGTTAGGGGATTTATTTCTTTTGATGGACATCACCATAGATCTGATCTCATCATCATTAAATAGAGCCACAAGGGTAGCTACTTATACTCTATTAAAAGATCTCAATGATTAGAACTATAGGGGAGACTCACACTACACATGGCTACACCACATCTTATTGAAACTCTACATAAAAATTTCTTTAATCTAATTTTTGTAGCCACTAGTTCCCTAAGAACATTTTTTAACCTTTAGAGTGGCCTACATAAGCTTAGTAGGCAACAACATTTTTTTAGAAGATCATGCTCCATCTTAGCAATGTGCTGCATATTTTCTTTTAGTTGAAGTGTTTAGATTTCATTTTCCAACTGGCAAAGACATCGAGAATGCTACAAAATATTGTTGCATAGTATTTCTTTAATGATATCAAAGTTATACTAAATTTTGTGGATAGACTATGCATTGGTTTTCCTTTAATGCTCCTTTTTCAAACAGCATTCCTTACACTAAATGATTGGCGAAATTATAACTTGTTTCTTTAGATTTAGGTTCTTTATGTTTTTCCTTATAATGATTGTCTAAAGTATATAAGTAATATCTAATAGTCTAAGCTAATATGTGATAGATATGTAACAATAGTACTTGGAAATGATTGTGTATCATTAATATTTAGGAAAAGCTCTATCAAATCTTTCATAGAAGTAAGTAATGGCTACAGCCCCAACTGATGCTAATCCTTATGATAACATACTCATTGGCCTTATGTTGATATGCAGAAGTCCAAGTTGAAGTAGGAACTCTCATCCTTATAAACAATCTAACAAAATTCATGCAGGTCCACCTTATGAAGTTGTTTCTCAAAGCTAGTATACCATAACATATAGTTGGCAACTATTGTAGCTAAATGATACTAAAAAGATATAGATTTGGATAATAATTCTTCCAATGACTAGTTTATTGAGACTCTTAGGTTATGATAGAGTTGTTTTTACATAAGATGTGATTACTTCATTCTATATCATAACTCCCAGCCATGCTAGTCGATCTTGCAAATCCATTGTAGCCTACAGTATATCAGACCAACCTCCATTCAGTATAACTCCAAGAATTAAACTTCCTCTTTCTTACCTATCTCACATTTGCAGCTATTATGAATGATAGAGAAATTTGTAAGGAAATGAATGATAGAGAAATTTGTAAGGCAATTATTGACTAAAGATAGCATAAAAGCTATCTTTCTTCCCTTCTCCTTGTAGTCGATGCCATGCTCAAGCCTAACCTAATATGTAATCTAAAAATAGTTCTAATGTAAGAAATCCTATCCATTCATAAATATGTGACATGTAAGCTTCATGTAATCAATGCAAAAGCATTATTATAAACAACCTTTGCCTTTGTCTGCCTCACTCATCACATTCTTTATTTACATCAAGGTAAAACCATGAGCAGTCCTAATTATTCTTTACAAGTCATCTCAACAATTGGATAGCAATATGTTCATGCTCTAAATTTCTTGGATAAGTGAAACCATTGCTCAATGCTCTACCCAATCTTATATTCACCTTTCTAGTCATGACTATTTGTTTTTTTATTTTCCAAATTACTCTAGAGTTCCTCTTCCTTTTAAACAACATTTTCTCCCTAACTTTAACAAACATCATTCAACTATATCTTTGCACTTTTCACAAGGAGCAAGTAGGACCGCTTCATTAGTGCACTAAAACTGCAAGATAATTACACCTACTTCTCTAAATTCTTCAACTATATGAGCAACCAATAGGACCTTCCACCATTCCCATGCTGCTTGGTAAACTACGCTTTTTAGTAGTAATAGGTCGAACATCTCGCTATGTTTTCCACTTTGATACTATTTTCAGCTTGAATATACCTCCATTGTACCCTTCTTTCCATGTATAGTACCTACCTTTCTACATTACCTGCATTGTATCTTCATATTTGTTTTATCTTCTTACCTCTTGGCTGCTTATAACCTTACCTATTATAGTCCTTCTTTATTATGGTACTTCAATCAGCAACTTTTTCCTATATTAAACTACCACCCAATGTCCACTTCCATGACTCTTCTACTCATGATCCTCTAGACCAACTACATCAAAAAAAGGCACTTTTGTTTTGTCCTGATTTGGTCGTATACTTAAAGGAAAACAGCTATGCACTACCATAGCAGTGAATATCGATTCACTAGGTGTTTAATATGTAGAAGCATGTTCCAACTTGCCATATATCAAAAAGATAGTGGATAATCTCTTATACTCAAACAATTCAGAAGACTAAACCAAGGGTTTGTTAATCAGCAATTTCACTCTATGTTTTTTAAGATGTCCATTATAACACACATCCAACCAAAGAGTGATGTGTGCATATATCTTTCTAGCTATACATCCAAAGAGGACCTCTTATATCTTTGTCAATGCATAATAGATTCTTTATCTAAATAAACTAATGAGAGCACCTATAAATGAATCCTTGTTGGAACTCATAATATCCATAAAGTACAAGGTTTAAATTTAGGTGTCCACCAATCTAACCCTAATGCAAAGCCAATAACCTACCATGGTCCTCAAGACCACACATATTCTTTATAATGTTTGAGAGCCAAAATCATCTAAAATTGCCAAACTATGCTAGAGTATTTTGTGTATCCTTGAAATGACAAAAAATCCTTGTACATTCTACCCATTAGGTCAAACTAGTTCTATTGAGTTTCCCATTCACATGTCCTATTCAATAGTTGTATTTCATCATTAATTATGAAAGAGGTATCTTTTGGTGCAAACATCTTAATGTCTAAATTTGTTGTTCTCTACAAGTTAATGTGGAGACCTTTCATCAAAATTAGATTAACAATGCTCATTCTCCAACTATTAAGCACCTGCTTAATGTTTGACTTTAAATAGGTTAAGTGATTAAATTTTATCATCCTAAGAATTATCTTCCATGATCACTACAACATTTCCACATCAACACTATGTGCAACAACACAAATTACCCACATCAGTACCTTTTGGACATGGAGACTTCTCCTCTAAGTGGAAATATAATTCAATATATTCATTGTAATTGAGTTCACTACTCTATGTAATTATTTTTTCCTTTTCCTATCGTGTCCCTGGTTCTCTAAGAAATTCCATAATTAATGCACCACATTGCCTCAAATAAACACCTTTGTCATCCTCAGACATATTCAAGCCATACTAAGCCTTATATTATTATGACTCCTTCATTTATAGCACTACATTCCATTATTCACCTCTCTAAATTCCATTACCAATTCTTGTTAGAGCTCAGACCACAAGAACAATCCTATACTTTGGAACATTAAACCAGGGATAGTTAGGCTCTAAAGTATCACCAATTGAATTCTATGTGTCACCATTGGCCATTTGTGATGGGGATAGTTACACGACAAAAACCATTCTCTTGATTTGCAATCTTGCAGAGTTTAGTTCACATCATAGATTGTTGCACATCATTATGTACTCAAAAGGTTACGAATTCTATATCTATTTAACAATGTGTATGAACAAGATGAAAACATTGAGATGTGCCAACTATCCTCTCAATGGCCTATGAACATTAGCTAGAAACAAACTTTGCCAATGTTGTCTTCTTCCACCACCATTCTTTCTCCTCCTTTAGTTGGCAATGTCATTCACCAACATACTATACATCACCTTCAATACGTACATCACCATGTACGAACACCAATGCACCCATCCATCAAATCAGTATGCTTCATACATCTACATCTTTTGCTTCCTTAATAAAAAAATGATTAAAGCCTACATCAAGCTCTTCCTAATGTAGTTAATACATAAAATTAGTAAAAAGACTATATTGTAGTAGTTTGGAAAGAGAATTCCCCAGTTCCAAATAAAATCATGTAGAAATGAATGATGATTTATGTAGTTCATAGAATGTTGCCTTGGCCCTTTTTGGGAGACAATTTGAAGACTGAATATGTTTAATGTATCTGTAAGCACTATGATTAGATATTGTATTTACTTTAGGCAATAATAACTAGTTCACTATCATAATAGTTTATAGTATAGTCTAATTCAACCATCACTTCCAAGAGATTGCAAAGTAGCATTCTAGGGTGTTCCATTATTTCAAGAATGGCAATAGTCTCCATCGTAAAAGCTATACATAAAATTGAAGTTTTTCTTACAATAGTAATAGACCTACTCTATCATCCCAAAAAACAATACCAATTCCATTAGTGAGATAATCATGCACAACTACATCATAATTGATTTTAACTCAGCCCATTATATGAGGACTCTAATAAGAGGTAACAAATAACTTGTCAAAGGTGAAACTGTATGTGCAACTCGATTGTTCAATTAAGCAGTAGTAGTAATTTGAATATTTCTTTGGAGTGTAACTGGATTGTGAACCTTACTTATGTGCTGTTACTAATTCTTGTTAAGCTAAAGGTGAAATAATGCCATAATAGAAAACTTTAGTGAAGGAGTTGTAGTGCCCACCTACACAATCATAGACCTCAAGTTAAGAAGCTCAATTAATGAAGAAAAGAGGACCTTGTTGTTCACCTCGTCAAGTTTAAAACTATCACTTTTGAAGCTCCAATTGCAACCCCACTAACAAAGCTCTGATATCTTATTTCCTTTTGTGTAAATCTAGGATCAAGTAAGAAGAAGATTTAACATTAATCATCACAACAAATCGTTCAGATGATGTTGTACCTATACTTTTTGAACTAATGCAATGTCATTTTTATCAAAATTATGGCTGCTATACAAGCGACTATAAATGATCTTTGAGTTTAGCATTATGTCCTTACTCAATTAGCTGTACAATATAGCCCTTTCATTTTGTTTATCCTAATGGGATTACATGATTGAAATAATGAATTAGGCACAAATAAATTCTTTATTTTATTTTGTTCTTGCACACCATGCTCCTTTACCAACTCCATTAGAACTATCAAATGGTCCACATCCATGTTGATATAGGATGGCCATCAAGTAATTGGAAGGATGTAAAGCCAATTGCTCAATAAGAATTACTAACTTACATGTAAATGATGCACCATGTGACATATAAAAAGTAATTCTTTTTATAAAGTACTTGCATCTAAAAGATTGAACCTAAAAATAATCTTCCTTAGCAATAAACTTGTCTAGAGTATTTTGTAAGCAATGCTGATTGCCTGGTTGACAAACTCCCAATTTTGAGTCCCTCACACATCTTAGACAGAGTTATTGTGCCTTAGCTCGCAAAATGAGTTATGTTGTAAACCTTTAAACGACACTATAGGTAATTGGGCATCAATTTCTCTAACTTTATAATAGTGGCACTCAAATTTAATGTGTGAGCCAATAAATACATAAGAATAGTAGCTAATACTGAGATTATCATGACAATATGACCCATCATCAATAATGACATGATCATCAAGGTTAACGTATTTTTTCAGCATAATGAATTACCAAATTAAAGTCTTTTTCTATAGTTTAGTTGCTACAATTGATATTCCTAGATATTGCAATTGAGTAGCATAACAAATATCAAATTTTCTTATTAACATCTTCCTTTGCTTGAGTCCTACCCCCTTGATAAGTAATACAAAGAATTTGTTGAGATTCACCATCTAACCTAACTGATACCTACTCCATAATATCTTTAATGGTCCTCACTGTAACACAAGTTGTAGAAGCATAAATCATGATGTTAACAATGTACAGAAGGCATGATATGATAATGGAGGATGGGTTGATCCTCAACCCAATGAGGTGCAAGCATAATAGAAAAAATGTATAGTAATAGTATACAACCCTATCTTAGACCCCTAGTTCCTTCAACCCATTATAGATGGATAGAATTAAACATAATCTTAGTCTTGGTGCACTGATACAAGCTTTAATCTAATGACAACAACAAAGTGGAGAGCTACAAATGCTTTAGCATATCCAGCAAAAATTTTCAATTGACCTCAATTTGATGTAAGAAAGTGCATTGGAGCAACCATTTCATCATTTAAAAATATATTAGTCTATATTGCATGGCCTGGTACAAAAGTTACTTTTCCATGATAGTAATATATGGAAACACTATCTACAATTTTGCCACCAAAAGTTTGGTCACCACATTGTAAATCACATTACAAAGGCTAATGAGCCTAAAATGTATAGATTTAGATGCACATTAAAATTTAGGGATAAGAATGACCAACATGTATTTCTAATGTATAGGCATTAAGCTACCTTTAAAGAATTCTTTCGTAGCTATAACATCATCCACTTATGTGACATTTCAATGACTATGCACAAATGTAGTAGAGATGCCATCTACAAGATGAGAATTTTTTCTTTTGGTGGATAATAACACAAGTGTAACTACTTGATTATTATTAATAATTCTCAAGTGTTGAAAGTGTACAGAACACTCATATTGCCTATGGCTAGACCATGTCTTGCTAGAAAACTACATAAGATTGTCTTTGATCTTAGTTGGGGATGCACCAATTCCTTACTTTCCTTTTTACGTTGATGGATATAATTGCTCTTGGATGTAGAAGTAGTTGTTTCCCAACAAAAGCAAGTGTTCTAGTCTCCCAGGGTGGCTTAGTGAAGCTTGGCATGCCACCACCATCGTGGTCCTTCTAATGCCATAACGTTTGATAAGGAGTAATATATTTTTCCAAAAGATTGTTTTCTAGATCAATTAAGCCATTCACAAATTCCTTAGGATGAAGTCCATGGATTTCTTGTTCTAACTGGTGATGCTTATTATAGCTATTACCAAGTCTAGCTTCACTCCATTTCTTTAATGTTCATAGAGGTTTGTTATATTTAGAGGATAAGCAATCTATTGGATTTTGTTTAACCTACATTCCCCAACTTGCACACACAACATTAGTTCATGATAGAAAGTATAATATGATGTTTTGAAATTTAATTTTTCAACAATTTTACCAAATACGAATTGTCTAACTTGTATAAGTAGTGGGTAGTGATTCGAGCCAATGTGGAAAAGATATGTCGTTGTAATACTCAAGAAGGCTTTCATACCATTAATATTCATGAAAGCATTGTCCAATGTTTCATTGATATGAGAATTCCGCCTATTATTACACCGAGCAAACTCTCATTGGGTTCTTTAATAAATTAATGTTCATAGCTTACATCATACTCTCCTTAAAGGGGTTCATATATAAAATAAAAGAAATAATTGTTGAAGTGGTTTGGGAATGGGAATTCCTTAGTTCTAAGAAAATCAAACAAGAGCATAAGAAAAGTGACCTAGTCCATAGAATTATTTCCTTGATACTTCATGTGGAATAATTTGAAGAACTTCATACCTTGAACATATGCAATAACATATTTGTAGGAACTATTGTTTGCCATAGAAAAAGCAATAGCTTCACTATAGTAATTGATATAGTAAAATCTAAATGAACTACCTCTACCTAAACATTAAGAAGTATCGATCTAAGAAGTTCCATTACTTCAAGAATTTCAATAGTTTGCAGGATAAGCTAAACTTGCAACAAAAGTGTTTTTTATATTAGTAATAAGTCTTGTTAGGTAATCTTATATAACAGCACAAATTCTAGAAATTAAATGATCATGCACAACTATGTCACAATTGAATTTAATCCAAACCATTGGAGAAGGGGTCCAATAAGAGGCAATCTTATCTATGATCCTTGATAAAGTAGTGGATGAAGCCTTCATCAAGCTCTTCCTAATGAGATCAATACAAAAAGTAACTAGAAAGAAAATGTTGAATCTGTTTAAGAAGGGACATCCCCAAGATCAAACTTAAATCATAGAAAATTATATGATGAGTGACCCAATCTATACCACTACTACCTTGGCTCTTTATGAGGGATAGTTTTAAAGACTACATACACTAAATATTTTAATAACGTTATGATTGAAAATTCTTTTTGTTTTTGGACAAAAGCTACTAATTGATTTTAGTAATGTATGAAGTAGAGGTTTATTTTGTGTCCAATGTGTGGACATTATGTAGTTTCATTCTATGGTGTTCCATTGGTTTAAAAGAAGTAATAGCCTCCTTGGCAAAAGCTACACCTAAAACAAAAGTTTTTCTTATAGTAATAATATGTTTGCCTATGTACTACAAAATAATAATAGCAATTTAGACAATCAGATTATCTTGCAAAGCTAAATCATGATTGATATTAACCCAATTTCCTGTAAGAGGAGTCCAATAAGAAGAAACAAATAACCCGTCAGTCCATCAAAGCTCCCACTGCATGAAGTTGAAGTGTTTAAACAAGTAGCAATAGTGGTAGCAATTTGAATATTTCTTTTGAGTGCAGCTAATTTTAGAACCTCAACTGCATGTGTATGAAAAATTTTATTAACAAAAGGTGAAATATGGCAAAAGAATTGAACTTAACCATATGAGAAGTAATACCCATCCACACATTCACAACAACCAACTGAGAAAGTTAATGAAGCAACGTCCTTGCCATTGACCTCATTGAGCATGAAACTATCATTTGCAAAGCTCATTGACGAGAATTCTTTCAAACAATAACACTCACAAAACAATGCTACAAATCTTCAGTTACATTACAATCCCACAAAAAAACCTTTGACATCTTAATCCACCATGCACTAAGAAAGGAGTGAGAATGAAGTAGATTAAAGGTTAATCTCCACAAAAAGTAATTAGCCTATGGCTACATGTGCACTTTCCAAACCTAAACAACCTTCTTTAAAAAGAATTATTGCATGTATGCACGTTGTTGTAGATGATCTTTGAGTCCAACACCTTATCCTCACTTGATGTGATGCACAACACATGCTTTTTTATATTATTTGGCTTAAGGAGAATATAGAATCCAAATTTGCAAATTAGGCACTAACAAATTTGAATTTTATTATGATACCACACACCATGCTCCCAATCCAACTACACTAAAAGTGATAGATGGTCTACCTTCATGATAAGATAGGCTTTTAATGTTGCAATTGGAAAGATTCCAAGCCAATTATTCAACTAGAATGGAACTAAATTTCCTGCAAAAATCCTCCAGATCATATTATTTATTATCTTGTTGCATGAGTTATTATGAAATTTGCATGTATGTGAAGCATCACTTATCATATAGTACATAATTTTGATACACTAAATTAATAAGTAATTTTTTAAGCACAAGCAAACTATAATGTTTTATAATCAATGCTAACTGCTAGGTTGACAAACTCTAGATTTTGAGTTTGTCACACTACTTAGGAAGAGTTATCATGTCCAAATATGCATAATGTGTTATGCTACAAACATTTGGACTTCACATATAATGGTGCACCAATTTCTCCAACTCTATAACAGTGCCACTCAAAATTAGTGAGTGGTCTAAGTAATACATAGGAATAATCGCCAACATTGACTTTATCTTTACAATATACCCCATCATCAATAGTGACCTTATCATCCAACTTGACACACAAATTTCAACATGATTAATAATGAAATTGAAGTGTGTTTATTACATGTTTTTTGCTATAATTTGTATGCCTAGTTATTTCAATTGAGCAACTTGATGCATATTCAATTTTCTCACTCTCATCCTCCTTTGCTTGCATGACATCCCCTTGAGAAATAATACTTTGGATTTGTTGAGATTCATCACCTGACCTGACTGATGTACATTTTCCATAATATATGGAATGGTCCTCACTATGATAGAAGTTGTAGGTGCATGAATCAGGACGTCACCAACAAATATAATGCATCTCATCATAGAGGATGAAGTGTTGAGCTTGAAACCAATCAAGGTAGCTTGCTTAAGAAACTGCTAAATAAGCGATGTGAGATGCCAAAACAAAATTATTAAAAGGCATGGCTAGTTTGCTAAATCTACTCTAAATAGATATGAATAAGCAAAATCCCAAATCTTGAAGCAATGACACAAGCCTCAATCAAATAACACCAAAGAGTTGGAAATTACAAATGCTTTAGCATGTTTAGGACAAATTTTTTTAAGCTTGTCATAAGTTTGGTCATACCTAGCATTTGATTTCTTGATAATGTGAAGGAAAAATTTTACATGGCACTCTCCTTACATACTTTCATGCATAAAATCAAAACAAAGATAATTTCATGGCAATTTGGGAAGGGGTGTCTCCTTTCCTAAACAAAATCATATGAAAATGTGGGACACACAACCTAGTTGGCTACACAACTACCTTGACACTTTATGTGTGATAGTTTGAAGGACTGCATGCCTTATATGAAGGAACTTGCACTATGATATGTGCTCCTTCTCGATATAGATGCAGGTAGCCACTTCAATTCGACAATAGTTATAGAGTCTGATCTATCTTTACTACATGAATATTAAGTAGTGTTCTAAGGATCTCCATAGCTTCAAGAATAGCAATAGTTTCCTTGGTAGAAACTAAACTTGAAATCCACATTCCATTAGCAATAATAGCTTTTCTAGACATGTCGTCAAAAATAACTATAATAATTCTAGTATTTAAGTTATCTTACGTTATTGCTTGAATGTTGAGTTTATACTACCACATTTTAGAAGTCCAATAAGAGGTAACAAATGGTCCTAAAGGTCATTGAAACACTTACTAGATGGGATTTGGGAAATGAGACTTGCTGTAGCAACAACAACAGTAAAATGAATACACCTTTCAAGTGTTGCCAAGTTTAAGGATCTTTCCTTCATTTAGTTGCAAATTTTTATTAAGCTAAAGGTGATATACACTGAAGCAACAAAAAAACTAAATGAGGTGTATCTGAAGCCATATATTCATGACCATCCAACTAAGAAGCACATTTAAAGAACATTAATTCTTTTCGTTAACCCTATCAAGCATGTGATTAGCATTAATGAAGATGCCCACATAAAATTCCTTCATCGTGCAATAGTCCCACAAGCTATGTTGTACATGCTCTTTCACCTTATATCCTGAGAAAAAGGAACCTACATCTTAGTACCTCTTTCACAAAGCCAAGAATTAGTTGGAAAGAAATAAAAATTCAACTTCATGAAGATAATTACCTAAGGTTGCAATAGCAATTTCCAAACTCACACAACCTTTTCTCTTGTTAAATTTTGGCTCATATAAATGATATTTTAAATTATTTTTTACTCTAACATCGGACCCTCTTTATTTTTGAAGAATAATGCATCTCTTTCAATTTATTTTTTCCAAGGGGAATGCATCATCCAAAACACAAAGTAGATAAAAAAAATTGATCTTATTTTTGTCGTTGAGACAATTGTCCTTAATATGCTACAATACATGTATTGGTTGTTCCACTTTCTTGTTGATATAGGTAGTGCTCAAAGCAATCGATAGAATGCCAAGAAAATTATCCAATATGAATTAAACTTACCTTTGATAATCAACTAAACCATTTTAGCAATTGTCCAAAATACCGTAATACTGTGTAACTTACACACATTCAAAGCACCACAAAACATATAGAAATTCTTTTTTATCATAAAATACATGGAGCTAAATGCCTGAACCCATATAACAACTTTGTTACCCATATCCGACCAACAATGCTTTGAATTGAAATTGATTTCTAACGTACATATTATATGGCATTACTATAATTAATTTCTCCAACTCATCAAAAATTCCATAAAAATTTAAAGAGTGGCAAAATAATGTGTAATAATAGCAAAGAGCATTGAGTTGATCATGATAATACACTACAACATTGATGTAGACATAATCATTTATCTTATCTCATAGGTTTCAATTTGATCAATAATAAATTTGAAGTCATTTTTTTAAATTTAATTGCTACAATTGGTATGAATAAATATTTTAAATTATTAGCTTTAAAAATTTGTAAACTTTCTTGTTATCATCTTCCTTCACTTGCATTCAATCCCCTTTATAAAATAATATTATGGATTTGTTAAGACTTACCACTTGACTAAAGTGTTGTCAATACTTCTTCATAATGTGTTGAATGGTCCTCACTATAGCACAAGTTACTAGCGCATAGATCAAAATGTCATTCACAAATGGAAAATGAGTAATCATTGGGGAGAAAAGACCAATCCAAATCCCAAATGAGACATCTTGCTTTGCCTTATACTTGATAAGCCAGGAGAGATAGTCAGACACTATGGTAAAAACGTATGCTGAAAGTGGACACCCCTAAAAAAGACACCTGATAGCTTCAATCCATTAAAGATCGAATCTATTAAGCATAATCACAAATTATAATGTAATGATGCATGTCTAAACCCAATCACACTAAGGATATGAGAATTATGAATGATTTAACATATCAAGCATAAATTTTAAATTGACCTAATTATAAGCCTGGTCAATGTCCAACATCATTGTAATGAAATGCTTTTCAAAGTAGATAAGTTCATATGGGCAGCCATTTTTTATGCAAAAAATATTTTATTAGATATAAAAAATGCAAGCATAAAAGATACTTATTCCTTGGTAACAATATATGGAACCACCATCTTTAAACTAGTCGCCAAACTTTTAGCCACAACTTTGTATATCACATTGAAAAGACTGATGGCTTGAATTGTTCAAGCTTAGAAGAACTTTGTAAATAAAAAATTAGAATGACTGGTATGTCTTTCCACCTTTTGGACTTACATATATCTTTTAAGACTTGTTTAACAACTGTGACAATACCTACCTAGGTAATTTTCTAATATTCATACACAAACTCTACAAAGAAGCCACCCACACCAAGGGCTTCTTTTCTTTTGATAGACATAGTAAAATTCCTGATATCATCTTGCAATTAGAGCCAGAAGGCTTACTGCTTGCTCATTGTTGATTGCTCTCAAAGGATGGGAAGGCAGGGGAGGATCATATTATCCAAAACTACACTTCTTCCTAACTATCATTTTTAAAATGATTATATGGCTAATTGTATATCTAAAAGTCGCTACTTCCAAAAAAAGCCATGTTTTTTTCTTTGCAAGGTTGGCCCAATGGATCTTTACACTATCACCAACATACTTCTTCCAAAGCCATAGCTTTGTCCTTAGAGGCAATACGTTTTGGCAAAAGGTAATGCTTTACCACCATTAACCCTATCTCAGATTCCTTATGCTGAAGCTCCTAAATCTACTACTCTATCTAGTCACGATTATAAAGAATATTACCAAGTTTAGCAAAATTCCATTTCTTAAATGCTAATAGTGCTTTGCAAAATTTAAAAGACTGATTATTGATGGTGTTGCCTCTAATAACTTTATTAAAAGCTACATGCATAATAAAATTTTAATGTGGAAAAGATGGCTATGAGTTTTGAATTCAGGTTCTCATGATAGTTTTATTCAATAATATTTGCCTAAATTGAATGAGGATGGGGCAATGGTTTGAGCTTATATTAGGAAGATGTGTTATTGTAGTTTTTATAATGCTTGCATATCATTAACATTTATGAAATCACAATCTAGACCTTCATATATGTGTGTGTGTATTACCTACCTTATAATTACACAAAGAGAACATGTTCAAAATAAATCCCAAGTCAACTATTACACGTAAGTGATACTAGAGAACTCATACAGAGAGTCTCCACCATTTATTTTGTTCCCAGTTTTTTTTTTGTAAGAAATACTTTAAATTCCACTAAAATAATCAATGGTCAACCAAGCATTATAGTTACTTTGGTTTGGTCCTAGGCTATCAAGTGGATCACATACTTTGGATGAATAAACTACACAATACCTCCATAAAACCATAATACCCCTAACAATTTGTTCAAATATTAGAAAAAGTAGTTTCAATCCATACCCAAACCTTGATCCTACTCGTGCCTATTAAAATTTACCATCCAAATTTCTAATGAGGTTATAGCAAAGACTCTATTTTGTCTTACCAACCTTTACAAGTAGCTACGAAATTTCATTGCTCTGATAACTAGAATGTTCCACAGTACAAGTGCAACCACATTACAATTATTGAAAAAAACTCACTTAAGAAATAATTCATACATCTATTTGCACACCCAACCACGCTAGATCTAAATTTAGATGCATTTCCTTTTTCAGAACAACACCGGAGACTCAAATAAAAGCAATAGTAATAGCCATGGAATGAAGGTCAAATCACTTGGCTTTTATTTTTAATTAGGAAAATATTGCAACTCCCATTTGAGGTCCTCCTCCTAAAGAAATCCTCCTGTATCTTAAAAATGAAGTACCAATTCTAGGAAAGTGAAGAAACTCTCATCCATGTAAGAGTTTTATTCAAGCATTTCCATGACTTTTAAATGGAGGTGCTTCTCAAAAACAAAAAATGTTTACTCCAAATCTTCCTCTATTATAATAAATATTGTATACAAGCTTCTTAAATGCTTATAAACTTCCCTAATGGCTAAATATCTATAACTTCTTGGGCATGGTGACATAGTGTTTTGCACAAAAGTATTCAAATAAGCTGACCAATGAGGGCTCAACAATTCAAGTAGCCACATATATTGAGAACTAGTAGTCCTTATAGTATCCAAAAGAACTCTACAAAGAATATATCTTTAAGAATTTCACATCCTCTCTATTGCTATTTCGAGTCCTTCCTATACTATAAACATTAGACAAATTTGCATTCCTATTAATAACCGTAACCCAAAAAGCATAACATCACTTTTCCACACCTCATAGCCATAGCCAAGCTCAAGCTAATCTTCAACCATATACAACCAGATGATCGCCATGCAAGTAACTAAAAACCAATTGTTTCTATGCCAAGTGCATTTATCATGATCAACAACATTAAAGAAAATTAAAAATATAACATTATTGCCCAAGAGAGAAGGCTAAGGCACCTATATACTATTTTGAATAATCGAAATATTCTAGCTACCATTTTGAGATCATCCTCTTGAAGACAACCTCCTATGCCTTAAAATTAATATATCAATTCTAAGCAACTCAAGAAGCTCTTGCTTATATAAGAATTCTATCTAAATTTCATGGGTATCCAATAAACATATTTCTCAATAGTAGCACACACATACTCCTAATTTGCCCCTACTGTAGTAAGCTAATGTACACAAGCTACTTTGATGCATAGCAAATCTCTTAATGGTTGAATATTTGTAACATCCTGGGCTTGGTAATTTAGCATTTAGCATCAAAGCATTTATATAAGCTAGCCATTGACCACTCATCAAATTTGATAGCTACATATATTGATAACCATCACTACATATCATATCTGCAAAATTTTATATGGAATACTTCTCCAACAATTGAAAATTCCCTTTATTGCCATTTTGAGTAATTACTCTGCTACAAGGACTAAAAAAATTTTCTTTCTTTTTAGTCATCATATCTTGAGCAAGTATAATGCTTATTCTCACCACCTAATAATAGTAGCTATGCCCAAGCCAAGGTTAAACTTTGTCTAACAAGATCATCACCAAGTAGGTAATTAGCAACCTCTAGTTTCCATGCAAAGTGAACTTCACGAGATCAGTAGCAATAAACCAATGAGTGTAATAATATAAATAAATTCTCTACCACTATCTACCCCTGCCCAAATACCTTAAATTATTGACAAAGTAAAGCCTTGAACAATACCATGCATAATTTTCAAGTACATGCTATAATATGTAATTCCTTAGATGGTCCTAGTGAGAAGAAGCCACTACTTTGTATTCTCCTAATTCCAAAAAATTTTTTAATACCACCAATTTTTGGGTTTTAATTTCCAAATCTTCTGAAGAGAATTGCCTCCCATTACACTTTTTTTCCTTCATCATCTCCAAATTCATTCCATATAGCTTTTACCCATTTTTTTGAGTCTAAGAGGTCCTACAATAGTAGATGGATGAAGATTACCAAAGACTTCCACTTATGTTTTAAAAATTTACACCACAATCTATGAATAGACACTAAGGTAATTTATGAAAAATGCGTTTTGTTTGTATTAATTTTGTTTTCCTCATCCACTATCAATTTTGGTACAAACACCATCCTAGTAGAATGTGCTATATACCAATCATTCTTTGATTAGGATATGCCTTTATACACATCTTACTCTTTATCTTCCAACTTGTAATGCTTACTAAACTCCTACCCACTTAAACCTTTACTATTCACATTCCTCCTCTATTGTGATTAGATAAACACTCTCCTCTTCCAAGATTAGTCAACCATCCTGGATCCCAAACCAGCCATTTCTCAACATGCAATTTTTTTACAATCATCTAATTCTTATCTTGATTAGGTTCTACTTCAAAAGGACAAAAGCTTTCAACAATAACAACATTATGAATCGATTTGTTAGATGTGCATATCCTAAATGCATGTACCACTTTGCACAAGTGAATTACATAGAGGGCAGTCCATCATAATCAAAACTATAAACAAAGTGGCCTATTGCTCCGTTTAGTTGCATACCTACTATAAGCAACATTGTAAGGCCAATTCTTACAAAAACACTTACAAAGGTTGACCATTGCATGTTAACAAATGAATCGTCATCTAAATAAGTATGCCCATATTTTTGGCAAAGCACAAAATGTTTCTTGTGTTCCAATACTTGAGAGAAATTGATAAAAAAGAGATTCAACAAGAAATAATCACTAAGGTACTAGGCCTAAATGTAGGAGTCTACATATCTAACCCAAAATGAAGCCCCCAACCACATAGAATGTCTATCTACAACTGACTAAAAGTACAAGCAAAAATAGTCAACAAAAAAGTCTAGTACCTAAAATTCCTTGAAATATCCCCATATACATTAGAGTATTTCGACAATTTTTTGAAAGGATAAAAGAATGTCATACACTTAAAAAATAAGATCATTTTAGTGGTAATGTTCTTGATGATCATAAGCATCTTTAGAAAGGTAAATTTCAACATTTATTATGAAGGAGGTATCACTTGATGTTATCATCTTCACATTTAAATTTATCAATTTCCTTATATAATTACAAAATTAGCCTTCATTGCAAATGTTGTTGTCATTATTCATTCTTTATCCTATAAAAGCATCCTTAAAGCTCTCCTTAATCAAACTACATACTGGCTTACTTCCAATTAGAGAATTTTCCTCCACCATAACTTTGACAATCTCTTAAATACTTTGGGTACACCTTTATTGATCAGCTACTTTAGTATTTCCTTTGATACAATACAAAATTTTGTAAGCATGCTCATCTTTAGTTCACAATCTAATTGGTTCAACACTTCCACCTTCTTTTATATCAATATTATTGTGCTAACTTCACAATTAATGCACTCAACTTACTAGAGGATTCACCCTCATCTTCCTTAAACGAAATCATATCATAATAGGTCTCCTCTAACTTTTACACAACTTGTGAAGTCTCCACATTATTCCTTGCATTTTGCTAAGTTCCACTACCATAATTCGCTAGTGCATTGTTTGCAAGTTCATTGTCATGATCCCCAAAATTTTCTTTGATAATCATTAGAGCCTTGTGACTCATCATCCATGCTAGAGATGCAAGTACAATGCCTCTAATTTTATTTGTAATCTTTTTGGAATTTGTGCTCACCATAGTTCACAACTACTCATAGTGTATTCTAAGAATTTTTGATGTTAGGTACATTTCAAAGTTGGTCGACAACTAAAAAAAATGAGACACACAAATAAGCCTTCTAAGGATTCCTTCCTTTGCCAACAATTTTGTCTACCTACAATTCTAATTGCTTAACCCCTTTTCTCTTGCAATTTCAACTGCTTACCAAACTTTTTTTGTTTACAGATCAAACTTTAGATTCGTTAATAAAGAAATGGCTACAACCTACAACATACTCTCCTTTCGGAGGTTCATAAATAAAACAAAAAAAGATAATAATGAACTAGCTTAGGATGGAGTATTTCCAAATCCCATACATAATTGTATGATGTGAAACCCAATCGACTCGAGAACGTTCTTGATGTAATTTCAGGGAATTGAAGGACAACATACGCTTAAAAAAATAGATAATGATACAATGAGAAGTACACTAATCCTTATCATTTAAAGGAAGGAGACATCATAACAAGCTCTTAGTAGGTGAACGAGTAAAAAGATCTTTAGAGAGAGCTACGAATGATTCAGTATTGTTTGCAACCAATTAGGATGCGATAGCTACTCAATGCCATATTCTTTCATCATTTGTGCTCTTACTTCTACATGGAGCTGATGTTGTGGTGAATAAACAATAGCCTATTGACAATGTCATGTACCAAGGTAGAGCAAATTTTGTGCTGGCAATGTGTCCGGCCCACGTCTTTAAGTTCAGTGGGACTTCAAAATTGAACATTGAACAACTCGTGACTATGAACATCCTTGCACTCAAATTGATGAAGAATTTAATGAGAAGTGATATATGTGAATTATATAATCTCATGAACTATCCATTTTGTTAATGCAACTAGAACTAGCAGATACAAGCTTAGTGAATAAGAGGTGGATGACCCATTGAGCTATAGCATGGAGTCTTGAAGCATTGGGTGATGTTTTGCTATCAATGTGGTAGGAGGCGCATGCCACCAAGTGTTGCTGTGTTGGCCAGTAAGATTCAATGTTGCAGCACAAAAAGTTGATGACCCTCTCAAATGCAACTACATAACTTAGTGGTGTGGAATTGTGACACCATGTTAGGTGACATAATCTACTAACTTTAAGCATATAAATAAGTAGATGGAAAGGAAATTTTGAGGATTCCCCTTATAACGATGAGTGAAATGGGTCGAATGTAGTGTAGAAATTAGGTTTCTTGAAGCACGAATTGTAGTGTAGAGGATGTACTCTGCAACAGATCAAGATGATGTCCTATGGAAGGGGTTGTCAAGGAGGGTGAAAGACTATTCAACTCACACACAACCGCTGCATTTACAAAAGAGTGGGTTTGTTTAGAGTGCAACACAAATTTGTGTCATTATAACTTAATTATAAGAGATCAATAGTGAGCAGCTCCTACAAGGGAAAGTCGAAAAGTACTTGAGAAAAAGAGTTAAAGAGTGCTTGACCTTATCAAGAGGGAACAATATAAGACACAAATATGTGCCTCCAGGTTAAGTCAAACATCTTGATGCGATTTGTTTCACAACTCAAGGAGAGGACTAGCTCAAGGCCATCATTTGGTAGAAGATGAGGTGTGCCCTTTGAGGAATGCCATAGACACCACATTAATTTGTGATGGCTTGTAGGCTCCTTATCAAACCTATCTTGAAACACAAAAAAGGGAGTTGGACATAATTATGAGTTGATTGGTTTGTAAGCTCGAAAGGCCCATGGAAGTTGAATGGTGTGGTCCTAATTTGAGGGGTGAGCCACGACTATCCCAGATTCTCTATAAAGGCTTCATGTGATAGCATGACATTCGGAACTCAAAAGATGGAGAAATGTGTTTGAGGAAGATTAAGCTAAAGGAAACTCTAGTCGAAGCCCATAGTGATACTAACTTGCAAATCACTCTTCCAATTTTGGTATAGGAGAGAAGCACTAATCAAATGATATAGTAGCTAGTTTTCTTTGAAGATTCCCTCGTGATAGCTTGAGTAATAGCCAATATTCTTTAAAGTAAAGATAATGATTAGAGGCATTAGGGGCATAATGCCGTTAAGATATTATAAATTTCCAAATAGGTTGGAAGCATTAGTTACTTTGGTGAGTTATGCCATTGAATCAAGGACCCAAATTGATCATTTATGGTAAATAGAGTTGGAAATATGGGATGAACTAAAAGCCATTTATGGTGGCAATCTTCTAAACTAAAATCCCACAAAGGCTTTTGGTCGACAAAGATTGCAGGAAAATGATCATGGATGTTAGTATCTATTAAAGTGTGTGTAACAAGTTAGCAACCTAATCAACTAGCCCAAAAAATCTATGGCATTTAAGCGTACAACCCACACCTGGTCATCAGTGTATTGAAATGCTCTGATGCGTTGAAGGGTGTAGCGATTATTGTAAATTTGAGGGTGTGACCCCGTGTGGAGTGTCTAATGGGGTAGATCTCATTGGTAGTTGTAGACATTCAAATGAGAACTTTGAAGTTTGAAGGGGAGAAAGGTTCCATGTGAATGGCACCTACATATGTGTTGTTTAATCCTATGAGATTGGGGAAACCTGTTGAAGTGTGCCATTTGACATGAGTTTCAAAAGGGAATTTAGCTAAAATTCTTGAATTGGGATATGTCAATCAATACCAACTTCAAGTGGTTTGAAGAAATCAATGAGGGCCTTAAGTTATAGTTTTTTCTAAAGAGCTTGTTAGCTGAAAAAACTGCTAAGCCAGTGGTAGGACAAAGTAGTTAGATGAGCACTACACATTGAGTGGTGCTCGATGCACCCACAGTGACGATTGAAATTTTGGATGACTGAGTGACTTCCATGCCCAATTGTACACATAAGCAGACAATGTCTTCAAGATGAATAGCTTCTAATTAATGGAGTAATGTAGACAAGAGAAGTCCACAAATTGTATCTACATCTTTAGGAAAAGTTTTGGCTCTAAGGGTTTGGCACTGGTCCTAATATTCATCTCATTTATTATCACTGTGTTGCTCGAGCTGCTCATTCGATGAGAGAAGGTAGATTCATGCTGACTAGCAGATAAATTTGGAGGGATCCTATGAGAGCCATCTCTAGGCATCAAACAAAAACCTTAAAACTAGCAAAAACATTCATATCCATCTTGTGCATGTTAGGTTATACCCAAGACATGTATTATTATAGATGAGCATGTGAAAAACACTACATGCACTCAGCATTATGAATGTGTTACAAAGAACTCCAAGCATTACGTCACTGTGTAAGCAAGTAGAAGCAAGTCTGTGTAAGCGATGCTTCTAGGCCATGCAATATGTTGGGCTTAAAAGTGTAGCTTTGTTTGGGGATTTTTAGCACTTTTGGATGGAAGCACATGGATAAGGTGATGTCTTAATTTGAGACTAGCCATCATCCTTAACAAAATGTTTGCAATATGCAATACTTAAAAGGTAATGCACTACACAGTTCTACCCACGACCAAGTAGAAGTTGGATTGTACGATATCTACTTTGGTTTATGCATTTTTTTTGTAGCCAAAGCTGTGCACTACTAAAACTGTGTGGTTGAGCACTGGGTGCAATGTAGTCATGTGTGCAAGCTTGACAACCAGGACACGAGTGCTTGATGGCATTCTTCGCATGCAACTACTTTAAAATATTTAAAAATGTGTAAATAAATATTTCAATGAATAGAGATCTTTGAGATGAGTCCAATGATTGCATTTTTATGTCAATTAGACCTTGTTTTGAAATATTATGAATTATAAAATTTAATAAACAAATAGATATTAAATTATTATTTCAGTAATAAGTATATATTAAAGTTGAAAATGAGATAATTTGAAGTAATATAACTAAAGGAAAAAGATGTAAAGTTCACATGAGAGCAGAATTAGAGCATCAGTGTAAAATAATCGAATAATTGTGAAGCACATTCATAAATGAGAAAAAGTATACAAGATGGATGCATTCAAAGATTCTAAGGAGACAATGTAACCTCATTGATCTTCCAATTAGGTAGGACCTAAAATGACTAATAAAATGAGCCAAAATTCTAGAAAATGAAATATATAAATAAGGTACGATATATATATATGTTTAGATGAGACCAATGATGTTTATTGTTTCTTCATTAGATATTTTTAAGAATAACTTCAAATTGAATATTAGTAATAATAAATTATTACTTAAACACTTCTTAAATGTAAATAAAAACTGATGAGTCAAATAGAAGGAATGTAATACAACCAACTCCAACTAAGGCAAGGCCTCATGAGAGGAGAATTGGAGTATCACGGTAATAAAAAAAATCAAACAAAATCATTCAAAGAAATTACATAAATTATAAACAAAAGTTGTTTCCAAGATACTATGGAGATTATGTTTAACATGCTTTATTATCAAATGACATGTAAAGCAAAACTATAGTAAAGTATACAAAAAATAAATAAATAATTAAATAATAAAAAAATTAATATTTAATTGGAAAGAGCTTGTTAAGATGACTCCAATCATATTTTTCAGCTTGATCAAATATTATTTAGAATAATTTTGAATTACCAAATAAAATAAGAATAAATAATAACAAAATATTATTGTTAAATTGTTTTAATATATAATAAATATGAAATAAGATAAATTGAAGTAAAGTAATATAATAAAATAAATGTCACATAAACATTGCATGAAAAGAGAATTAGAGTTTAATAGTAATATAACTAAATCAAAAGTTGGACATTTTAAGAGAGGAGATAAACCTTATTTGAAATTTGTGTTTCTAGTTACTAAGGGGATTGAATGTGACATCTACGATGGTCAAATCTATTATGAATCTAAATGTTTAGTAATATTTGTCAAAAACATAAAAAAATAAACTTTAAAAGGTAATTTAAAAAAATTAATCACATTCAGCTCCTTGAGATGAATCCTGTGATGTTTGTTTCTCCTTAAATTATAATTTTATTTTAAATAAATATATATTAAAGCTATGATATTAATTGAAACAATGTAATAGAGCAAAACCATGGTGTTTTAAAGTTCAGATTAGATGACAATTAGAGTTACATTGAAATATAACAAAATCTAAGTGAGAACTTTTATGAAATAAGATAAATTATGCTAGAAAATTGAATTAAAAAGTACTAATGAGATCAAGTGTAACATCCTTTATTTTAAAATAAGCTATGAATAAAAATACCTCATAAAATATAGTAAAATCCTAAAAAAACAAAGAAAATGAATATTTAATTAAAAAAAGCTCGTTGAGATAAGTCTGATGATGTTGGTGCATTCTTTGTCAAATTTATTTTGGAATTTCTTCAAATTATAATTTTAAATTATAATAAAAAATAACAATTTCTTTTATAATGTTAAGTAAATTAATAATAAAGCTTAACAGATGTAAATTAAAGATATGTAATATAACAAAATTATTATGGGAACAATGAACAAAAAGTAAATTATATAAGAAATTTGCATTCAAAGACAATAAGGTGATTTTGTGTAACATATAAGATCATGTAATCTTTTACAAATTAAAATCTCTTAAAATGTATAAGCATCACGTAGAGCCCATCAAGTGTAGTGTCATCTTAAAATATCCTTGTTTGAAATCACTCCAAATTATCAAAATAAATAATTAAAAATTATTATTGCAATACTAAGTAAATATATATTAAACCTTGAATGTGATAAATTGAGGCAATGTAAAACAACCAAATCAAAACAATAAAAACATGACACTAAAATAGACTTCGATTTATGTGGTCATTTAACCAAACAATGCAAAAAACTTGAATAAATATCTTAATTTACAAGAGAAACTGATGTTCCAAGCTCATAAAAGATCAAGTGCAATATCCTCGAATGCCAAATATGGTAGAACTCAAAATGTTCAGTAAAGCATACCAAAACTCTACAAAATAAAATATCTAAAAATATTTAAATCTGTATTTAAATGGATACTCCCTATCAAGGTGAGTTCGATGATGACTTTTTAATCTCGATCGTACCACCTTTTGTAAAATTACTACTCTATTATTTAGAAAATATATAAATTAAAGAAGAGATTTTGTGAAATTGAAGTAATGTATTATTGCTAAATGATGCTTAAAATTCGAAGAAATGAGACAAATTATAAGGGGAAGTTGCATTTTAATTATGCAAATGAGATTGGCTGTAACATCCTTGATTAACAACTGCGTGAAATAGTAAGCGTTCACATCGCTTGCTAAAACCATCAAAAAAAATATTTAAAAATATTCAAGTGATTAATTAGTTGGATGGAGCATATCAAGTCAGGTCTAAGGATAATTGTTTTTTCTTATTAGAACCTCGTTTCAAATTATAGTGAATTGTCAAAAACATAAACATAAATAATAATAAATTATAATTTTTTATCTTAAGTAATAAGATAATAAATCTAAAATGGGTTTACTTGAGGCAAAGTAAAATAAATAAATCAAAATGTTTTCAACATTCACAGAAGGTGGTTTAGATGTGTATGGTAATATAACCAAACAAAGACAAAACTTTAAAGAAATCAGATAAATTATAAGTGAGAGTTGAATTCTAAGCACACAAAAGATCAAGTGTAATATCATCGATTATCAAATATGATGCAAATATAAATGTCTTGTAAAGTGACTGTGTGTTATAACTTGTCATGGTGAATCCAATTTTAATTTTTTAATCTCAATCGAACACCACTTTGCAAACTTACTATTTGAATATTTAGAAAATATTTAAATTAAAAACACATTTGTAAAAGGAAGGTCATGTCATATAGTCAAGTGAGCCATAAAATTTGATGAAATTAGATAATTTTTATGGGAAAATTCTATTTCCATTATTCAAAAGAAAACAAGCATAACATCCTTGATTAACAACCAAGGAAAAACTTAAAAATTAGCATTCCCCACCTAAACCTTCGAAAAGAAAATATATATAAATTTAAAAGTGATTATTTAAATAGGTCAAGCTCATCAACTCAAGTCCAACAATGACTATTTTTTCTCAATCGAAACTCGTTTGATGTTACAACGAATTACAAAAAGAAAATAAACTAAAATAGAAATAAATTATTATTTTAATGTTAAGTAAAAATATATTAAAGTTTAAATAAGTTTAGTTAGAGCAATGTAAAAATATAACCAAACAAAGATAAAACTTTAAAGAAATCAGATAAAATATTAGTGAGAGTTGAATTCTAAGCACACAAAAGGTCAAGTGTCATATTATCGATTATTAAATATGATGCAAATATAAATGTCTCGTAAAGTGACTGTGTGTTATAACTTGTCATGGTGAATCCAATTTTAATTTTTTTAATCTCAATCGAACACCACTTTGCAAACTTACTATTTGAATATTTAGAAAATATTTAAGTTAAAAACACATTTGTAAAAGGAAGGTCATGTCATATAGTCAAGTGAGCCATAAAATTTGATGAAATTAGATAATTTTTATGGGAAAACTCTATTTCCATTATTCAAAAGAAAACAAGCATAACATCCTTGATTAACAACCAAGGAAAAACTTAAAAATTAGCATTCCCCACCTAAACCTTCAAAAAGAAAATATATATAAATTTAAAAGTGATTATTTAAATAGGTCAAGCTCATCAACTCATGTCCAACAATGACTATTTTTTCTCAATCGAAACTCGTTTGATGTTACAACGAATTACAAAAAGAAAATAAACTAAAATAGAAATAAATTATTATTTTAATGTTAAGTAAAAATATATTAAAGTTTAACTAAGTTTAGTTAGAGCAATGTAAAAATATAACCAAACAAAGATAAAACTTTAAAAAAATCAGATAAATTATAAGTGAGAGTTGAATTCTAAGCACACAAAAGATCAAGTGTAATATGATCGATTATCTAATATGATGCAAATATAAATGTCTCGTAAAGTGACTGTGTGTTATAACTTGTCATGGTGAATCCAATTTTATTTTTTTAATCTCAATCGAACACCACTTTGCAAACTTACAATTTAAATATTTAGAAAATATTTAAATTAAAAACACATTTGTAAAAGGAAGGTCATGTCATATAGTCAAGTGAGCCATAAAATTTGATGAAATTAGATAATTTTTATGGGAAAATTCTATTTCCATTATTCAAAAGAAGACAAGCATAACATCCTTGATTAACAACCAAGGAAAAACTTAAAAATTAGCATTCCCCACCTAAACCTTCAAAAAGAAAATATATATAAATGTAAAAGTGATTATTTAAATAGGTCAAGCTCATCAACTCAAGTCCAACAATGACTATTTTTTCTCAATCGAAACTCGTTTGCAGTTACAACGAATTACAAAAAGAAAATAAACTAAAATAGAAATAAATTATTATTTTAATGTTAATTAAAAATATATTAAAGTTTAAATAAGTTTAGTTAGAGCAATGTAAAAAAATGAAATCCAAATGTTATAAACATGACAAAAAAGTTGGTTTAGATGTATATGGTCCAAACCATGTCAAAAATTTCAAAAAATTTGATAGATTATATGGGAAAGTCATGTTCCAAGCACATAAAGGTCAAGTATAATATCCTCAACTATTAAATATGGTAAAAATCAAAACTTCTAACAATGCAAACATCAACTCTAAAAAATTAATTAAAAATATTTAAATGAGTATTTAATTGGATACAACTTATCATGGTGAGTCCAAAATTGACTTCTTCATCTTAATCAAATCTCATTTTGTGAAATAACTATTTTAATATTTAGAAAATTTATGAAATAAATAAGAGATTTGTAAAGTTGAAGCAATGTAATTTAGCCAAATGAGGCATAAGCTTTGAAGAAATGAGAGAAATTATAAAGGAAAGTTACATTTCCATTATGCAAATGAGATTGAGATTACCATCCTAGATCAAACACTTTATCAAAAGTTAAACTTTTGCATTTCCTATCATAACCCTCCAAAAGAAAATCTTTAGAAATATAGAAATGACTATCTAATTAGATGGAGCTCTTGGAGGCAAGTCAAATAATTATTTTTTTATTAAATTGGACTTCATTTGGAATTATTATAAATTACCAAAATGAAATAAACATAAAAAATAATAGATTATCAATTTATTAATTAGTAAATAAACAATAAAGTTGAAATGAGTTTGATTAAAGTAATGTGAAATAACCAAATCAAATGACTTGAAGGAAAATTTGTAGAAATCTACCAAATTATAAGAGAAAGTCACATTGAGAGCATATAATAGATCAACTGTAACATCCTCAATTGTGAAATGTGGTACTAACAAAAATGTCTAGTAAAAGAATAACAAAACTCCACAAAATAAAACATCTAAAAATATTCAAATGAGTATTTATTTGAATTTCACTAGTCATGTCGAGTCCAATGACTATTTTTGATCTACATTGAGCAACATTTTGTATAATTATTATTTTAATGTTTAGCAAATATGTAAATGAAAGAAGAGGTTTGTGAAGTTGAAGTAATGTAATATAGCCAAATGGGACATAAAACTATAAGAAATGAGATAAAGTGCAAGGGAAAGTTGCATTTACATTATGTAAACAAGAAAGAACATAACATCCAAGATCAACAACTCGATCAAACACTAGATGTCCACATTCGTTACCAAATCCTTCAAAATGAAAATATTAAAAACATAGAATTGTTTTTTTTTGTAAAATGATGCAATGCAATGCAACTAAATTGAAGAGATGTAAAAGTCCTTTGAGTTTACAAATAGTGATTCTATTATATATAAACAAATCATTGAGAAAGAATTAAAAAAATAAGAAAAAGTATACCAGAATGTTGTTCTCCAAGATACTAAAAAAATCAAGTGTGACATCCTCAATCATCAAATCATGCACATATTAACATATATAATTAAGTGTCCCAAAATATAATAGAGTTTTTCAAGTTGAGTTGAACATCGCTTCTTTTAAAATTATTGATATTAAAAATTAAATAATAAAAAATAAAAACAAAATATGATTTTAAGATTAAGTAAATGTATATTAAAGTAAAAAATTAATAAATTGAAGTATCATAATATAAACAAATCAAAGTATTATAAACATCACATGGGAGAAGAACTAGTGGTTAATAGTTGTATAAGCAAACAAAGTAAAAACAAATTAAGTAATGAGAAAAATTTCTTTCGATAATTGCATTCCAAGATGCTAAAGAGATTGAGAAAAATTTCCTTGATCAATAAATCAAGTGCTACTTTAAATTTGTCATGAAATTATAAAAAGGAATATTTAAATGGATTGAGATCAAAGAGATGTGTCCAATTAAGTCTTTTCATTTCAATCTTGGCTTGTTAAGAATAACTATGTATTATAGAAGTAAAAAACATAAATAATAATACATTTTTACTTAAATATTAAGTAAATATATATTAAAGCTAGAATAAGAAAAATTAAAATAATATAATATAACTAAATGAAGACAATACAATGGTCACATAAGAGATGTAGAGTAACATAGTGATATAACAAAATCAAAGAAATTTTTTTTATAAAATTAAATAAATGACACCACAATGTTTAATTCCAAGTTATTACGAAGATAAAGAACAACTTTATCTATCATTAAATGAGATATAAGCAAAAATATCTAACAAAATATGCCAACACAATATCAATTAAATATTCAAAAAAATAAAAAATCATTATATAGTTGTATATAAGTCATGGAGATGCTTAATTACTTTATAGATGTTTTCGATTAGTTATCACTTAGAATTACTGTGAAGTGCAAAATTAAATAAGAAAAAATAACTTATTTTTAAAATATTAAAGAAATATATAACAAACCTAAAATGATATAACTAGAAGTTGCATAATATAACAAAATCTAAGTAAAAAAATTTAAAAATGTGATAAATTGTATAAGAATGCTGCATTCCATTTTACTTAAAAGATTGGGTGTGACATCAATGATTACCAAATCATGAACAAATTGAATTATCCTAAAAATTACATCAATATTTGATAGTTCTCGTTGGGATGAGGCAATATCTTTTGTTTCATCTCAAACAAATCTTATTGGAAATTACAACAAATTAGAAAATTAAATATGAAAAATAATAGAAAATTATTATTTTAACTTTTAGTAAATATATATTAAAGATGAAAAATGATAACTAAAAGCAATTAAATTTATGAAAAACAAAGGAACATAAATGTCACATGTTAAGGGAAGTAGACATACTTTGTAATATAACTAAATACAATGAAAAATTTGATAAATAATAAGATAAATAATATGACAAATTCATTTAGCAAGAAACTAAGGCATCCTTATGTAACATTCTCAACCATTAAATATGATACATATCAAAATATCTCAAAAGCATGCCAAAATACTTTTAAATAAAATATTTAAAAAATGATCTAATGTATCTTTAATTAGGTTCAACATATAGAGACTAGTCCAACGGTGATGTTTCATCTTGTTTGAGCCTTGTTTGAAATTATTATGAATTACCAAAGTCAATAAGAAAAAAAAGATCAAAATTATCATTTTAATATTAAGTAAATCACATTGAAGGCATGTTATATAAAAAACTTAGTGCGATGTGAATGACATGGCATTAGATTTGTGGTAACATAGTAAAATAAATTAGTAGAGCAAAAATTTGAAAAAAATAAGATAAACTTTACGAGAATTTTGCATTTCAAAAATATAAAGCTACAAAAGTGTAACAAGCTTAATTAACAATTTATTTGCATATCAAAATGTCTCGTATATGCCAAAATAATAAAATGTTAAATATTTTAAAATTATTCCAATGAATGTTTTATTATGTTATGCTCACAGAGATGAGCACAACAACGTCTATTTCCTCTTAATTGGACAATGTTTGGAATTTTGCAAATTTTCATAACAAAAAAGCATATATAATAATAAAATTCATTTCAATTTTTAAGTAAATATATATTAAAGGTGAATTAAATTAAATTTATGTAATACAATATCACCAAATTAAGAACAATACAAAGTTCACAAGATAGAATAGTTAGAGATTGATAATCATAGAGCCAAATGAAAGAGAAACATTTGAAGTGAGATAAATTATGTAGGAAACATGCATTACAAGATATTAAGGAGATAGTATGACATCCTTAATCATCAAATAATTTGCAAATCAAAATATCTCATAATGTGTAACAAAATACAAGATTATAAAATAATTAAAAATTTTGAAAAAGTATATTTTAATTGGATAGAGCTCATGGAGGCAATTGGAATGATGTATGTTTTTTCTTGCAAAAAAATCATTTGAAATTCCTTTAAATAAACAAAAAAAATTAGTATGAATAATAATACATTTTTATTTAATTTTAAATAACTATATACAAAACCTAAATTTACATAAGTTGATTTATTTAAGATTGTTTTATTTAAGATTTTTTTACATTTTAAGGACTTTGTTATTATAAATATTAATTATTTTTTTATTATTTCAGTGGTTTCTTACAATTATATAGATTTTAATAGAAATTAATTTAAATTAACATTTTTATATATCATCTAAATATTTTGCAATCGAAATGATTTAAAATTTTGTATGTTTTTAACAATTTTAATTGCATTGAAAATTTCACATTTCTAACAAAACATTTAAAATTCTTTTTTGGACCCTTTTTATTTATCTTAACTTTTTTTTACACTTTTTGTTGTTTTTCTTATAAAGTGCTGTTAAATTGCGGTGTTAAATTTTTTTTTGTTGTAGCACATAATATTATTTTTATTGCAATAACATATTTATAAAACATAGAAATAATATACTTCTCAACATATCAAGCATACTTAAATACTTTAATAGTGAGATTGTATTTTTTATTTAAAAGTTGTAATGCATTTTCATATATTTTTATTTATGTTAGACATTTGTCTTTTAAAAGTTGCTCAAGGTTTTAATTTTTTTGGGATTAAATATTTAAATATATAAAGATTTTTCGCATAATTTTTTGAAAAATAACACTTTTAATAATTTAAATTTTATAATTCTTAAATATAATTAATTAAATTACATCTATGTAAATATCAAAAAGCTTTTAATTTTGTTAAAAACTTTGAAATTTTTTATCTATGTGCATATCCCTCGAGAATTATTTCATAGTAATGTGAGTGTTTTATGTTGTAATCCATTCCAAGCAAATTCACAAAAACAGAGGGGGTGTAAAACAATAACAATTTTATAGATTTTGCTATTTTTAAATATTAAAGTTTAGTAATTAAAAAGTCATTTATTTAAATATTTTTAGTAATAGAAATGTAAAAATGAAAATAGAAATTTTATTTTTGAAAAATATTTTTTAAAAGTTTTATTATTGATAAAAATATATTTTTGAGTCTCTTTTATATATGTTGTGAATTATACAACATTAGATAATATAAATTTTATAAATTGAAAAAAAAAGTGAATATTTTTGGGTTGTTTAGGATAATCCATGCCTTCATCCACCCCAAGCCATCCTGATAAGGATTTCACTAACAAAACAATACTTTTTAATAATAATGGGTAGCAGTAATATTTACAAATAATACCCTTACGATATTTATGTTGAAACAAAATAATGTATAATCTTAACATTAAATTATTCACTTGTAATGGAATATGCCACACAAGTCTAGGGATGACTTGCTAGAATATTACTACATTTATTAAATGTTTTCAATAACCACAATTACCACTAATGTTATTAAGAAAAATAGAAACAACATAGTTTTTATATTAATACAATATTTTCTAAAAAGATAGAAAAGGAATCAGAATATAAGAAATAAATTTTAAAGTGACTAGCAATAGTATTTGAGTTGCAAGAAAATGCTAATGCAAGAAAGAGAAAAATGAGGCAAAAATGTTGCTCTAGTAAGGAAATCAAAACGAGATTGTATTTTTTGTTTTACACATTTACTTCTAAAAACATTGATTTAGCCAGGTTAAAATCTTCAATCTTCTAACTTCTATGACTACTCTATTTATATTGGAATATTTATAGAATAAAATAATCTCTTAATTTAAAGGGTTTTACACAAATAGAAACTTTTTAAGTTATCAATGTGGAATTCCATGAAAACATTTTCAATCATAAAAATAATCTCTTTATTTCCTTATTTTCTTTGTTTTCTCCTCTAAAAAACCCTACTTTTCCTTACCACTGATGGTTTCTCCCTACGCTTTCAAATAGCAAAAGAAAACTATAATTAAAATCTTAAATAATGATTTTTTGTAATAATCTCATTATTTGTAATTTAAATATTGAAGAAATAAATTAGATTTTTTGTTTTAGCTTTCTTTTTACTTGCATGATATTTCTAAGGTGTAGAACAACTCCAAATCCTTGATTACCTTGAAAGGATGATGATAATCATTGCCATCATCATTGGCAAAATAGTTATCTACTCAAACATGGGCGAATTGCATCAGGGAACAACTAGGTCACATGCATCGGGCTTGGTTGAGGAGAAGAAGATTCTAACTTTGAAAATAGAAACTACATATTATATATATAATATATATATATAATATCTAACATATAATATATAATATAATATTCTTTATTTTTATTAAATTTCATAATTTATATCAATTCCAAATAAGGTCTGATTATGATTAAACAAATATTGTTGATCTCATCTTAAGGTGCAATATGTAATTTTGTATTTATTTTTTATTTTTATGTACTTCATCTTTTTAGTGTTTTCGCATGTATCATGAGATAGTTCAACATATATATAGTTTGAGTGTTAAGGATGTTAGCAATTCTTCTATTTTTTGTAGGAATTTTGTCCTTAAGATCTTGAATGAGTTATTATACTTCATTCTAATCTCATCCTTGAGTTCCTAAGTAGTTTCATGTTTTATTTGATTTTGTCTTATACTTTAACAATAAGGATTACTTTCATTCTAAACTGTTTAATCTATTTAACTTACATTCTTATATGCTTCTCTTCATAACTAAGATTTTGTTGCACTTTTATAATATTTTGATGTGTTACAGGCATACCATTAGCATCTTTCAAAAAAATTTATTTCTATGTACCAATTTTAGGAATATATGTTCTGTTCTTATAAAACAAAACTCCTTTATTTGAATTAAAGTTTGCTTGCTTTCTTCAAAAACTTTTTGCCTTGATTTGTTAAAAGTCTTTGTTTATATCTTGAGAACTTTTAGAGGTCACAACTACGCTTCTAAAATAACTAATTTAAGAAACTTTCTTCCAATAGTTGCTCATATTGTATTTAATTCCAAAAGATTAATTTTAACACTTTTTTGTAAAGTTTGTGTCTAAATTATTAAGACATAATTATAGTAAGCACAAGATGCTTATGATTTTGCATCAATACACACCCAAATCATTGCAAAGATGCATCAGTATATACCCAAAATTTAGTTTCTCTCTTATGCAGCACTAAGATATGTGCCAAAACGAATTTTACCAATAAAGTTGGTAAACTTTTTTAATAGTCCTAATTCTACTAAAAATAATTATTCTCTATGTTAATCTTTTTAATGATACCAAAACTTAAAAAAATGCTTCTGTAATTTTTTATAATATTTAGACAAATATATGAAGCTTCATGATTTTTTTATGTTTGTAGTCTATGGATATTAATAATAGTTCTCACCTTTTAGATCTCTATAGAGATTCTTTTTGCACTACTACATGCCACAAGGAAGTTGTGCTAGATGGCCAAAAGTTGTATTCTTAAAACGTTACACACTATTAGTGATCTCATATCCTGTGTAAGACAAGATTGAATTGTATTTTGAATTTTGTTTCATCTATAGAGTAGATCAAGATATTATCAAAAATAATAATAATTTTGTTAAAGACTCAAAAGCATACTTCTTACCTACCTCTTAAAGGCTTTTATGTGTAAATGATTAAAGCATACTTCCTGCCTACTTCTTGAAAGCTTTCATCTAAAATTTTGAAGCTTTCATTAAAGTGGAACCAAATATTCACTCTTAATGATTTAAGAATAAACCATGAATTCTTAGAGCTATCATTTACATGATCTTAAAATTTTCTTACATTTATTAAATTTTGTAGTGTTTGCTTGGTTGATTCTTGTTTGGGACCTTCTGATGGGTCTATGTTATTATTTTTCCACAATATTTTTTTTTTGTGTTGTATCAAATGTAATGTAAGAAAATGAAGGCAATGTGGTGTTTCAATAAAGAAGAGTTATGGTTTCAAAATTATATAATAAAGAAAAGAAGGCATTTAAAAATAAGAGAAAAACTATTCTAAAAAATAACATTCGTAGCTACTTAAGGGGCGAAGTTTTACATCCACATCCATCATATATGATACGAGTTGAAATGTCTCACAAAAAATCCAAAGTCAGATAAAATAAAATATTTAAAAACCAACACAAAATTTAGATTTAATTTAATAGACCTCACAGACTCGGGTTTGGCAATGTTTGTTTCAACTTGATCTACAATCATTTCAAAATTCTACGAATTGCCAAATTTAATAAGCACAAATAATTTTAAATTATACTATTAAAAAATATATGTGAAAGTCGAAATAAAACAAATTTAAGTATTGTAATGCAACCATATCAAATTGATGTAAAGCTCACGCATGAAATTAATTTGAGTTACATAATAAAATAATAAAATGGAAGTAAAACGTCTGGCAAATTGAGATAAAGTTTAGAATAAAATTTAATTGAAAGACATTCAGGACATCAACCATAACAATCTCGATCATGAAATCATGTAGAAATAAAAGTTTTTCATAAAGCAAGTAAAAACTTTCGAAGAAAATTTAAAAATATAAAGAAGAATATTTAATTATTTCTTGCCTATTAAGACCAGCCATAGGATATATTTTTTCTAGTACACATTTTTTAGAAGTACTATAAATTAACAAAGTAAATAAGCATAAAAATAGTAAATTTTATTTAAATATTAAAAAATTCAAATTGAAGTTGAAATGAGACAAGTTGAAATAATGTAATATAACAAAATGAAATTGATATAAAAATCAAAAGAAAAGAAATCTAAATTCACATAGCAATATAGCTAGAAAATTTGAAGAAAATGATATCTTGAACTAGAGTTACATTCAATGATGCTAAGATGATTGAGTGTAATATCCTCGACCATAAAATTTTTTATGAACAAAATACCAACAAACTGTGCCAAAATCATAGATAATGAATATTTTTTTGAGAAAAGTTATTTTTAATGGCATAGATCTCACCAAAGTGAGTCTAATAATATTTTTTCTTTATTAAACTACATAGGGAATTATTGTGAATTAATCAATCTATTAAACATATATAATAAAACATTTGTTTGATATGTAGTAATTATATAGTAAATTTTAAATAACTTAAAATTGAAGAAATGTAGTATAATCAAATCAATTAGATTTATAGGACACACATGAAGAAAATGAGAATTTTTAATAATAAGACAAATTCAAAGTAAAAATTTTGAAGAAGTTTGATTAGTTGTAAATGAAGTTTCATTCAATGAACCTTTACAGTGCAACATTCGCAGTCATCAAATACAATATGATTAAAAATCTCACAAAAAACGTGCCAAAAAACTTTAAAATAAAATATTTAAAAATTAAAGAAGTTATAATATAGATAAAATTGACATGAGTTCAATGAAATTTTTTTTATTTGGACATAATTTTGAATAAAATGTTTTTATAAAATAAAGTATATAATAAATAATATAAGTTATTAATTCTATATAAATAAATATATAATAAAAATAAAATATGATAAATTGACGTAATATAATATAACAAAAAAGTGATTTAATAGTGAAGTAATTTGACGTTTAGTGATTCATAGTAATTTAAACAAATTAAAATAAAACAATTAATGACATAAGTTAAAATTTAAGTGAAAGCTACATTCCAAGATACTAACGAGACGAGCATATTGATGTCTGTTTCATCTCAATTAGATCTCTTTTGGAATTACTAAGAATTAAAAAAATAAATATTCAATAATAATAATTAATTATTATTTTATTTTTAAAGATATAATTAACGAAATTTGAAATAAAATAAATTGAAGAAATATAATACAAGTAAATCAAAGCAATGTATTGAAGACATAAAATAAGATTTAGAGTTTCATGGTTATATAATCAAATCAAAGTGAAGCTTTACAAGAAATGATATAAATTACACGAAAAATTAGTAATTGTAGATACAAAGACGATCATGTGTAACATAGTTGATCATGAAATCAAAACTTGAAATGTAACCTAAAACCTACTAAACAATAGAAAATAACATTTTAAAATATAAAAAGATTTATCAATTGGCTAGAGATTGTAGAGATTAGTCTAATGATGTTTGCTTCATCTTGACAGGTGCCTACTCAAAATTTTTGCAAGTAATTAAAGCAAGTAAAATAAAAAATAATGAACTATTTTTTAATAGTAGGTAAGTAAATAGTAAACATAAAATAAGTTAAATATAAAATATTTAATATACCGAAAAACAATATATATAATGGTCGCACAATAGGAGATTTGTACTTACATAATAATAAAGCCACATATTAGAATATATTTGAAGAAATTTCATAAATTATTCAGGAAAGTTGGATTACAATTCACTAAGATGATTGACTGTAACAATCTTGATCATAAAATGAAGTGCAAATTGAAATATATTTTTAAACATCATAAAGTCTTAGAAAACAATATTTAAAAAATGTAAAAATAAATATTTAAATTGATAGAGCTCATGAATTGGACTGCAATGTCCCTTTCTTCATCTTGATTGGATCTCATTTCTTATTAATAAAGATTATGAAATTAAAAAATCATAAATAGTAAAAATTACTATTTTAATATTTAGAATATATATAATAAAGTTGAAATAAGATATGTTAACAAGTATAATGTAACCAAATAAAAATGGATTAAATGTCACAAGAGAGAAAAATTCAACTTACATGATAATTTAAAAAATTAAAGGAAAACATTTCAAAAACTATGATAAGTTGTATGAAAAAATTACATTCTATAACAACAAGTGGATCGAGTGTAGCTTATTTAATCAAGTAAAACTTATAAAATATATAAATTAAATTTTTAAAAATAAAGTACTTCATATAATAGTGCTTATCAAGATGAGTTTAATGGCATTTGCTTCACCATTATCAAACACAATTTGGAATATTAACAAATTATCAAAGTAAATAAATAAATATTATTTTTACTTTATGTAAAAATGTTTTAATGTTGATTGAGATAAATTGAAGAAATATAATATAATCAAATGAAAAACACGTAATAGTTACACGAGATTAGATTTTGAGTTACGTAGCAATATAAACATATTTAGTGAAAATTTTGAAAAAAAAGATAGATTTTTTAAGAGTGTTGATGTCCTTTATAGTGAGTAGATTGAGCATAACATCCATAACCATTAAATTAAGTATGAATAAAATATATAGTAAAGTGTGCCAAAATCATAAAAAATATTTAAAAATTTAAAAATGAATTTTTAATTAGATAAAGCTCGTCAAGAATAGGTTATTGACATTTGTTTGATCTCGATCAATCCTTGTTTGAATTGTTCATAATTATAAATTTAAAAAACCATAAATAATAAAAATTATTATTTTAGTTTAAATAAATATATAATAAAGCTAAAATAGGATAATTTGTAGCAATATAACATGAACAAATCAAAGGCAAGTAATGGTCACTTGAGAGAAAAATTAAAGTTTGATAGTAATAGAAGTAAATCGATGAAAATAATTTGAATAAATGAGGCAGATTACATTGGAATGCTACATTCGAATATGTAAAGTAGATCACATATGCCACCATTAGATTTTAGAAATGGTATGAATTGAAGTGTACTTCATACTTCCTAAACTATGAAAAGAAGTAATTTAAAATATAAACATAAATATGTAAATGAATAATGCTATTAGAGATAAGTCAAGTGACATTTGTTTCAACTTCATCAATGCTTATTTAGGATTATTGTGTTTTCATCTAGAAGGTTTGTCATTTGCCATCCGCCACACCCACACTCAAAAAAGATAGAAACAATATATTCTTTCTCTGTTTTAACTAAAAATGTATAATTTTATCAAATAATATAATTGAGAATATCTATTAATCCCTTTCAACCTTCTAGTATTTTGAATAATAAAAGATGTAACATATTCTCCATTAGAGTTTCAAAGTATCGGATGAAATGAATGTTTTTTAGAAAGCACAGTTTCATTTAGCTGCCAACCACTGTTAACGAGTTGAAAGCAGTAACACTTGGAATCTCCATAAAAACTTAATTCCACATCCTCACATTGATTAAGGTATTAAGGATGTGAGACCTAAATAGAAAAGACGTGGGAAGGGTTTCCTTCAGTCTTTTTTCCTAGGTTCTCTAAAGGGCCCCCTTCACTGACTAGTATGGCAGTGAAATCTAGTTGGTCCATTCAAGGACATGGATTCATTGCATAGTCAAAAATTTAACGAATGAATTGGTCTTTAGTATATTTTTCTATTCGAATGCAATTCTTTCAAGGTTGTCTAATGAAACAGATAATCTTTTGATTACTTGAGCAAATCAACATAAAAGTGAAATGTTTATTTGAGGCCCATCTAACATGATTCATTATTCACATAGATTGATATAAGATCTTTAGGGATATTACTTGTTCATAAGATGTGAGGCCCTAAACCCACAAAACTTCTTTCAATTACTCTCTATATTCAACAAACATTTATCAAATTTGAAAAAGAATAATAAGAAATGGATTGCAAAATTTTTGTAGTAATAAGAAAAATAAAAGAAATAAACATAATAAATAAAATACATTAATTCCAATAGAAAATTTATGAACTTTGGGTGTTGGGAAATAATGGAAAGAACCAAATGGAGATAAGCAAGTGAAGTAGAAGATTTGTCACTAGCAAGTCAAGGAAGCAGAGCTGTCAATTGGATTGATCCAAATTCAATTTTTGTTAGAATAATTAACCAAAGAACTCTTGGAATTTTGTTGATACATTTTTTCCTTTTCTTTATTTGAAGAATGATTGAGATATGATGAGGGAACAACCACTCTGCACTGTATGATGACATGCGGCTTGAACATGGCTCAAACAATCCTAAAAAAAGAAATTTTAGAAATCAATTCAAACCCTACGTGCACCTTTAGTTCCATATAATTCAATTTTAAAAAATAAAGGGAAATAACATTGAATTTTCACAGTCATACTATGCATACTCAAGGCAATGTCATTTTCTCAAAAATAGATGGATTTAGAAGTTCACCACTGAGAAGCTGCGGATATTGTTAGATTATCTACCATGAAACGATTTTATGAGTGAAAGGCTTTTGGGATAAGTTCCACCAATGGATACTTTCTTCTTTGACTACATTAATTGTGAGAGAAGTGATTGAGGAATCCTTTTTTTGCCTTTGACTCTCCCACTCCTAAATTTTTGGCATCCTAGATTCACGTAATTCATGTAATGCAAGAATGTCATCCTTGGGGCATGCTTTGTTGAAGTCTTGAAATTTGATGTAGACATGGGGCCCTGTATCACTTCAGAAAAAGACTAATGTCCACTAATATGGCCCTAAGACTTTTCCTAGAAGGCCAATCAACATTCCCCAAAGGAAACATTTGAGCGAACCTTGGAGTAGGAAGTTATTAAGATATTAAACATAGGGCCGTGAAAGTCTTATGTATGGTTTGGAGGTAGAGTTTTCATATGTTTTGAGATCCAATCAATAATATGGTGTGAAAAAAGGTCTACTAACCTAATAAGATCAAATAACAGGAAGTTTCTTTCTGAAGAGGTCATGTGCCAACCACCCATTGAGTAAAGATGTGTTGTAATTATATACTAGTATCTAAAAATCACATCTTTGCGATGATGGAAGAATTCTTTCAATGGCATGAAAGTGCGAAGAATCAAAGGAAGAAAGTTCATGTTTTTCTTTTAATAAAAGTAGGTTCCCACTCCACATCCTTTTCTTATAGCCTCGCTCCCTTGTAATGTATTGATCGTCCCTAGAAACTCGCTAACAACTTTTGAAAGTTTATATACAAAGGTAGAAGGAACATACAATCAGAGGAAGACAAATCAATGATAAAAAACCCTACTCACTACAGTCAAATGCACTCTCATCTCAGTATTTGCATTGTTTTCCATACAAAAGTAAGTTAACATATGTAATGATAAATCATTTTTTATATTAAACAAATATATGTTAAAGCTACAATTAGAGATATTAAACTAATTTAATTTAATTGAATGAAAGTAATGTGATGACAATGATAGGATAACTAGAGCTCCATAGTAACATGAGTAAATAAATCTAAACAATTTCAAATGACATGTTAAATTATATAGGAAGACTACATTTTAAGGTCCAAAGGAGATCAAGTTTAGCATACTCGATGTTAAAGTCATGTATGAGTTTGAATGACTCATCAGGCATACAAAAACTCTCAAAAATAAAATATAAGGAAATATATAACAGTATTAATTTAATTAGATAGAGAACATAATATAATAATAATAATATAATCAAATGAAAGTGAAAAGTTTGATGAAATGAGAGAAATTTTGTTTCGATGTACCATTATAAGGTGCTAAAGAGATCAAGTGTGTCACCCTCAATATCAAATCAGGAATGAATCAAATTTCCAAGTATAACATGCCAAAATATTTGAAAACAATTTCATGTAATAAAAATATATTTTCTCTTTGATTGACCTTATCAAAATTTTTATTTGAGTTTTAAGTAAATGTGTAATAAAGCTAAAAAAAGATAAATGATAAAAATACAATTAAACCAAATCAAAGCAATGTGAATATGATACAAGAGAGGAATTAGAGATTAATAAGAATATATCGAAATCAAAGCAAAATATTTTAATAAATTAGATGAATTATATACAAAAGCTACATCCGAAGATAATAAGAAGATAATGTGTAACAACCAAGATCATCAAATACAGTGCAAATTAAAATGTCTCATAAAGCTTGAAAAAAATAATAAAATAATAAATTTAAAAATATAAAAATTTCCCTTTAATTACATAAAGCCCATTGAGATAGGTGCAATGTTATTTGTCTTTTCTTTATTTCACCTATTTTAGAATTATTGAAAATTATAAAGTTAAACTGGCATAAAATATAATAAATTATTGTTTTAGTATTAAATAAATATACCTTAAAGCTAAAATATGATAATTATAGAAATATAATATAAAAAATCAAAGTGATGAAAATATCAAACAAAAGAAAATTTAGAGTAATATAATGTTTAACCAAATTAGAAAAACAATTTATTGAAATTAGATAAATTATACAAAAAATGTTTCATTCCTTCATAACAGGCAAATTGCATGCAAAATTGTTAATAGTTATATCAAGTTGAAATAAAAATGTCCCATAAAATATGCCAAAACAAAAGAAAAAAAAAGTTTAAAAATACAAAAATAGTACTTAATTTGATAAAGCTCATTTAGATAAGAACAAAGATTTTGTTTGTCCTCAATCTATCGTCACTTGAAATTACTATGAATTATTAAAGTAATTAGGAAAAAACTATTTTTAAATGAGATTAGTTTATGCAATCTTGGATAACCAAAAGAAAGACATGTAAAGGTCATAAGAAGGGAGCATTGGTGTTAACTAGTAATATATCCAATTTAAAGCAAAACCGTTTAGCAAATAAAATAAATTGCATAGTGAAATATGTCAAAATCTTAAAAGATAAAATATTTGTAAATATAAAAAATGAATTATAAATTTGTTTAACTGCATAAAGATGAGTCCAATGACATTTACATCGTCACGATAGGACCTCATTTTAAAGTACTACGAATTATGGAATTTAATAAGCATACAAAGTGATAAGTTTTTATTTTTATATTAAGTAAATTTATAAAAATGCTAAACAAGGATAAATTCAAGTGATATAACCAAATCAAATATATATAAATATAATATTTTAAGAAAATTAATGCCTCATAATAATATAACCAAATAAAAAAAGAAACACTTGAATAAATGACATAAATAACAATTAAAAGCAACATTATAACAAGCTAAAAATATCAAATATAATGTCATCTATCATTAAAAAAATATATGAATAGAAATGTCTCATCATTCTTGCTTAAAAAATTAAAATGAATACATATAAACCTGAAATTCTAAAATTGATTAAATAATACTTATCACAATGAGTGCATTGACATTTATTATTCCTTGAGAGGACCGTATTAGGGCTTACTATAAATTATTTAAATTAATTGAAGTAAATAATAATAAATGAATTTTTTAATATGAAGTAAATATCATATAAAGTTGAATTGTGAAAAATTAAACCATTGTAATGTATACAAATTAAAGCTATGTGAAATTCAAATGAAAAGAGAACCATAGTTTCTACATAATATAGAAAAATGTAACATAAGAATTTGATGAAATAAGATAAATTGTACAAGAATGTTGCATTTTAATGTAGAAAGAGTATCATGTGTAACATACTCATTCACCAAAGTAGGTGCTATGGAACTATATTGTAAAATATGTAAAAATAATAAAAACAAACTTGCAAAATAATTTTAAAAGGAATATTTTTGGGATAGAGATTATCTAGATGAATCAAACAATGTTTATTTCATGACCATTGGACCTTGTTTTAAATTATAATGAATTACCAAAGAAGAAAGCACAAAAATAAAAAATAATTATTTTAAAATTTAAGGAACATATATATTAAATCTCTAATGAGATAAATTGAGGCATTGATATGCAAGAAAATTAAAATGATGTAAATATGATGAGTAGAACAAAAGTTTCCTAATGTACAACCAAGTGAAAAAAATTCAACAAATTAACTATACTATCAAAAAAAGTTATCTTCCAAGACATTAAGGAGATTAAGTGTAATACCCTAACTCTTAACACATGAATCAAACAAAATATCTTGAAAAGTATATGAAAAATCTACAAAATAAATTATTTGTAAGTATAAAAATTTCATAATGTCAAGGAGATATAGTATAACATGCTGCATTATCAAACTATGTATGAATAGAAATGATTTATCGTTCATTAAAAAATACAATACAAATATTTAAAAAATATAGAATTTATTATTTAGTAAAATAAATCTCCTCATGATGAGCCCAACAACATTTGTTTCATGATGACGAGACCTACTTTAGAATAAATAAAATTTATTTAAGTAAATAAATATAAATAATAATAAATATTTATTTTAATATTAAGAAAATTTTTATGAAAACTAAAATAAGATAAATTAAGGAAATATAATATGACAAAGTGATATGAAAGTTGTAGGAGAAGATAATTAGAGTTTCATTATAATATGATCGATAAAAAAAATTTAATGATTGAGAAAAAAAAATCTCTCATTAAGTGTAACAGAACCCTAGAAGAAACTATGTGAAAAATAATCATATAAAATATGAATATAAGATTTCTAAAAATAGGAGATAAATTTCTTTGAAAAGTTATATTCCACTGTACTATGGAATTTAACCATAAGATCATTGATGGCAAAAGTAGATATTAATCAAAGTATATCATAATATATATAGTAAAAAATCAAAAGAAATTTAAAATATTTAAATTATTTAGTCAGTTGAAATTCAGAAAAATACGTCGTCCGACACTTTTTTCCATGAGTGGACCATGTTTTGAATTTAGTAGAATTACACAATAAGATAAGTAAAAATAATAATGAATTATTATTTCAATGTTAAGTAATTATATAACAAACCTAAACAAGACAAATTGAAGTAATATAATATATTAAAAGTGACATAATGGATAAATGAAAAAAATAAAAGCTATACTATGATAATAAACAAAAGTAATAAAATTTTAAAAAATAAGATAAATTCTAATGAAAAGTTATGTTCCAAGGTGTTGAAGAGGTTAGTATAACATCCTCTATTATCATAACATGTGCAAATATAAATGCAACATCATTCACTCAAAAATATAAATAAAATAACTAAAAATAATGAAATAAATAATTAATTATAATGAGGTCATCAAGACTAGTCGACGACATTTTTTTTCTTGATTGAAATACATTTAGAATTACCATGTATTGCCAAAATTAATAAGAATAAATAATAATAAATCCTTGTTTTGATATTAAGTTAACAAATAACAAAGTTGAGAAGGGATAAACAAAATTAAAATAGTACAACCAAATTGAAATGATGTTGAGGTCACACAAGAGCAGAATTAGAATTTCATAGTAGTTTATTGCAATCAAGGAAAAATATTAAAAGAAATGAGATATAATGTATAAGAGTATTGCTTTTCTGGATATTAAGAAGACCAATTGTAACCCCCTCGATTGTAAAATATGTTACAAAACTAAAATATCTAACGAAAAGATTCCAAAGCCCTTGAAAGTAAAATATTTTAAAATAAACAAATGATTATTTAATTTGGTAGAGCTCATATAGACTAGTCTCATGATTTAGGTTTCATCATGACTGAGTCTAAAATTCTCGACCATAAAATTAAGTGTTAATCAATGTACCTCGTATAACATACAAACTTTATTAAAACAAAATAAAAAATATAAAATAAACACTTAATTAGATAAAGCTACTCGAGATGAGTCTAATAAATTTTTTTGTTTGGTTTGAATGTCATTTTGAATTACTATAAATTGCCTTTATAAATAAGCATAATTATTAATAAATGTTTTTTATTATTAAGAAAACACATATGCTAAAGCTAAATTAAGGCAATATAATATAAATAATAAAATAAAATAAAGGTCATAAGAAAGGAGATTTAGAATTACATATTTATTTAAAATAACTAAAGCAACTAAATTTGAAAAAATGACCTTAATTGTCTCTAAAATTAATAATGCCCGATACGAAGAAGATTGAATCTAATGTCCTTAATCGTCAAATTAACTATGAATCAAGATAACTCAAACATCATGCCAAAACCCATGAAAATAAAAAATTTAAAAACATCAAAATAAATTTTTAATTTGATAAAGCTAGTTAAGAGAAGTCTAATGAATTTATCTCATCTCCATCAAAAAGCATTGAATGGTATAGTCCTGGATTTAGCAAGAACATGAAGATTACACAGTGTTTTTTAGGTCAATTGTTCTCATGTTTATTTAATATTATGTTTTGCTCAATTAATGTTGTTTGAAATTTCATGCTAATCACTATTTTGAGGTGCAAGGATCAAGATATATGAAATCTTAAACATCGTTTCTCAAAGTTTTTATTGTTTTCGATGCAAAATTGAATGATTATGAAAAGATAAGGTATTTTTGTCTTTTTGGATTGGTGTTAAACTAAATGGCAAAATTTTGGATGCTTGTTTGCTTGAAGAAAACTTGCAATGAATGTTATTTTATGATTTTGTGGGGATTTCCTTATTTAATACAAGACTTTTTGTTGATATATATTTTGTTAAAACTTTACTATTAATATGTTACTAATATATCTTTGAAATATTAAGATGTATTAGACATTATGGTGAAGAACTAAGTAATAAAGAATTCCAATTAGATAAGAAAACCAAGTAAGAAATCTAAAAAAATCCTATAAGGTAGACCAATGAATGTTATACTAAAACTATAACATAAGTTATTATTATGAGTTCAAGAAGATTTCCTCCAAACAAAGCAAAAACTTGGAAAGAATTTTGCAAAAAATATGGTAATGAATGACTCAAGTTTTTACTTGTGGATGATTTTAAGACTTGGTCCTAAGAACTGAATGCAAGAAAATACCTAGAAAAAAATATAGATGGATTCCAAGCTAAGTAAACCCATGTGTTTTCTCATGGGACGATTTATGGTGCTTCTTCTAACTACTAAAGGAGGCTAGAAGGACTAGGTCTTGTTTTGGAGCAAAAAAGCTTTTTGTTTTGTTGAAGAATATTAAGGAATTAGGAAGGAACTTAACCTCACTAAAATTCATAGTTGGCTTACATTACACTTGTGGAATTATAAAACTAAAGTGGGCATAGAAATTAGAAATTATGTATTTCACATTTAAAATTAAAAACTTTGAAATTTTGATATATAGATTTAAATGTTAGGCTTTTAAAACTCAAACTGAAGTGAAGTTTAAGAACCCAATAATGCATGGTACATATGAATTTCAATTAGGACAAAAATAACCTTTGATAATGTTTAAAACAACTTAGGAATTTGGTTCGAAATCTTTCTTTGGATTAATGCTTTATTTAAAAAAAAATTCAAGATAAGAATTAGTATTGAAGTGAGAATATAATGTTTTGTGAGGCCTTCAATAAACTATAAATGATGCCATCATTTCATGATGTTGATGGTTAGGGCAAAATAAGAGTGATAAAGACGAATATTTTTGCTTTAAGAGTTGTGCTAACCCTGGCCAAGGGACCTATGATGACTTAGATTTTTTATAAAAATTGATATAGTTTTATGGATAGGTGAGATCACGAATAGCCATTATTGGCATTACGAGATGCAATAAACTCAAGAGAGGCTTTTGAGGAAGATAGGTAACTCTAGTTATTTTTTTGAAGGAAGGTTGGGTGAGTAGTGAAATTCATCTAAACATGTTTGAAGAGCAAGAATTATTACTTAAAGTATACAAGCTATGGACTTATAAATTATCTATGAGGACTTGATACAAATACATGAAATGTGAAAGGGGAAGATACCAAAAGATATAGATTATTCATTATTAGAACCTCTAAGTTAACTAGATTATAGAGTAGGTTTATAAGAGATATAGATAGCTAACAAATGATTAGGGATTTTAAAAAATCATAATTGAGAGATTGGGGTAAGGTAGCCCAAGTTAAATGCAAGAAAAATAATGATGATGTTAATCGAGATTGTCTATTGAATATGACATAGACTACTATCTTGTGGACAGTAATGATCTCTTTTAAGCTAGAAAGAGATAAGTTAGATAAACACAAAATGATTGAACTCCTAATACACATTTTGGATTCCTTATTGAGCATGTGTCGTAAAAGGATGTGACAAGAGATTTTTATTTTCCAAAGTACCTGTTATAGTCACACATGCTTTGTGATTACATTTATAGACCTACAAACTGGTCCATGTTATTAGTAGAGCATAGATTATAAACTGTTGGATCATGTGATGAGATAGAAGTGCTAAGTCGTCTTGACTATCTCAAAAATCACTATGGAGCATCAAATTATTTTTGTACAACCAAATATCCAATGGTATTTATTATGAAATTTTTTTAGGCTTGCTAGGTTGTGTTTGATGATATTGTTAAGGACTACATAAAGAAATATTATAGAATCTACAAAGCTTCACTATTAAGTTATAAAAGCATTTCCATTCAATTTTTTAAATTAATAATTTTAGTTTGCTAATTTTTGTAATAAGTGATACTAAGAATTATGTTGATCGTTAACAATGCCAATTAATGTGAAAAAATTTTGAGTTTTTCAAAGATATAACGATCTTTAGGCATAATCCTGTTAATAACAATTTTTTCTTCATGTTTGTGAACATCAAGGACAATCTACTAGTCAATATATTTTGCGAGTAATATTTCACTCCTTGGGCATAACATTAATGTTGTGTTTGAACAAAAAATTATATCATCATAAATTACGAACTAATGAATAGTCATTAAATTATTGACTTAGATTTCCTCTTTTTTAACTCCTATCTTAGCAGTTATTTGTTTGGATGTATGGATGATATATGGGAGAAGAATTAGCCATTCTCAAAATTGAACCCTTAAGTTTTCATATAAAAATAATAATGCAATAATTTAATGCAATATCTAATAGAATAAATGTATTATTATGGCCAATGATATAATAAAACATGTCTCAATCGACCATGCTATCAAAACCATAACAGATAGTTAGTGACTTACCAATTATTTGGCATTCCTTACATAACCATGATGGCATTAGTGTATGTTTTAAGCTTCAATCTCATCACAAATTTCACCACTTTGTTATAGAAAGTCTAGTCAATTAGGCCTACCCCATGGGTATTTAGGTGTCCTCAATAACCACAAAGAGCTTTTCACTGTGACTTGCCCTACTATCTCTAGAAATGTGCTATAGTTCACTAGCACTCAGCCATGCTAGGATTCTTTTGAAGTGATCTACAAGCTCATCATGAAGGCTTTACCATTCATGTGACAAGTTGAATGTTAATATAGGAAAGAACATTCAAGGCACTTACTATTATGTCACCCAAGTCTACAAATTAGTAGGACTAAACTTTTGGTACGTCTAACTAACCTAACTTTTATTTGTGGGCTATCATTTATATTTTAGTACTTGAAAAGCTATGCCATCAAAATTGTATACTTTCTTATCAAGTAACACAATTAATATAGTTTCATCATACAACATCAAAAGGTTCTTTAGATATCTTCTGTAACTCTATCATATAATTTAACATAATCTTATCGCTTTCTCTAAAAACTTAATCATCCATAAAGATTATCTAACATTTTTGCAACACCCTAATAGCTACCTTGCCTAACCAAGGATTGTTGACAAATCTTCTGGACTATAAATCAAATTATTTTAGTGACTCAATGTAAAGCATCTTTATTAGTTAAAGTCAATTCCCTTATTTTTAATCCTTTATTATATGAGTTACCTTAACAACTCGCATTCCTAACAAGAAAACTTGAGCCATCAGAAGCATGAAAAAACCACTCATAAGCCCCATACAGAATAAAAATTACCCTCAATGGCACTTATTAATGGTCTAAGCGCTTAATTTATTGCTACTTAAGATCTTACCCAACAATCCAAAAGAGATTATAGTTTAACCAAAACCAAAAAACACCAAGCCCCCCACAAGCTCTCTTAACACCACTTCTAAGAACAAAATTAAGACCATCATGAAATCATACCCACAAACTAGTTGTTTTGACAATCTTGCTAACTACTTTATATCCATAGTCCTATCCCAAGTTTTAAATTTTTTGTTTTATTGCAAAATTGTTGAAGTCATTAGGTGTTATTTTATATTAATTTAAGCTTACTTATTACCCAATCATTCACCACATCCAAGATATTTTCAATTATGAACTTACTTTTATGCTCTATAAGCATTACTTAGGTGCTCAACCTTAGGAGAGAATCAAATAACAAACAAAAGGAATTTATATTACAAATCCAAAATAGTCAAGTTTTTAACAACATTGACATTTCGAACATAATTCTTTTAAATTTTAAATCCCCAAGCATCGAACACCAATCCTTAGGTTCATTTTGGTAATCGCAATAGGCCCTTAGACTCAGTTTTAGTTGATGAAATGTACTAGTTAAAATTTTAAATTTTTAATTCATAATCTCATCTTCATTGAACCTAAAAAGGTAAAAACTTAGACTTCTTATATGGTCCACCAATGCTCCTCGAGATTTCTAGTTCAAGCCTTTGCATGATAATTCTTAGTTTTGTGCTTAATTAGCATAATTAGAAGCCTTGCAATGGCAACATTAAAAACAAAAACTCTAATGATATCATCTTATTGATAATAAATGTTAATTTGACATAACACTCCAACATTTCATTATATTATAGTTTTTGTACAAATACTGTGGCTATTTTTGTATTATATAATGTGTTAAATATGTCTTTTCTAATTGCAATCCACATTGGTCATAAATGTTTGACCTTCAAATTTGTTCTATTATAATGAAATGGCATACTAACTCTTACATTACAACCCAGTAATTCCATATATGTAATGCTTCTCATAGCCTTATTTATGCAAATATTATTGTGCTAATCATAGTATACAATCTTCAATTCATTCCACGTCACTTGTTAAACTTAGAATATTTTTTTAATTAACATACTGGTATGATCCTTGCTTTGTTACCTACAATAGTAAAACTTAGTACTTCTACAAAACATATATTCGTTGTCACAAAATTTTATTATTTATGATTCATTATTTAAAAAATCATGAAAAAGTGAGCATTTACATGGTATTTTAATAATATTTTCATGCATCATTATTTATGGATTCATTATTTATTATAGTTGAATTGTATGTTTCCTTTCCTTAAATAGCTCATCATTCATATTTTTAAAAAAGCAAAGAGTGCAAATAATATGTGGTCTTTAAATTGACACTCATCTATGTCACATAAATTTTTACATATTCCTTATGAGCTAAGTTTCATTAGAAAGTCAATTTATGTTTAGTATATTATGCTAAAGAAAAAAATTAGAGATGATAAAATAATTTATAAATAAAGATGTGCAGTTTGTTTCGTAAATTTTGTAATTCTAAAAATGTGTGAAGTAACATTTAAAAATGAATTGTATTCTTGCACTAAATTTCTATATGAAAATGGGAGATCCATTATGTTACATCTTTCTTAACGAGGAATCTGATGACAAAGAATGACAACCATTTTATTCATAATGTCTTTTAAAGTTTTTGCAACTAAAGTTTCTTATTATTATTTTTATGGATTAGGAAATATCCTTGGATATGTGAAAAAATTATTTAAATAAGTTTAAGATGATTTAAACAAAACATTTTCTATTTAAATAAGAGTTTAGCTGTAAGAACAAAACACACTAATGGTCTACGAATGCACATATTTCGGAAATTACCTGTTTGATTTAGTGAATAGCACATATCATCTTTTAAAATTCCTATTACTATTGGAGACTTGTGTTGCAATGCAATGCTTTCAGGTTTATTTCACATCTTCTTTATGTTAAAAAGTCTCCAATCTTTTATTTTTCAAAGCCTATGATGACTATGGTGCATGTCTCATTTGGATAGCAAATATAAGTTAATTTCTCTTTTTTATTCTTAAATGCATGTAAATGTTACTAAATAATCTAGTTTTATTCTAATAATTCCTCCTTTAAGAATCATTCAGTACAGTGGTAGATGGTGACAGAGTACATTAAGGGAAAAACATTAATGAAAGCATGGTAAGCAATATTATACATTATTATATTGGTTAATCATATGGTGCAATCTAATAACAAATGCAATCAATATGGAATTATGAATAAGCTATTAAAGTGTACATTGCTCATAATCATACATCATGGTTATAATAAAACTAAAATAATGCCATGAGAAATATTGCTATTTGCATCTCATATAAACAACAAAAAAAAAAATTGGTGTTGAACATAAGATGCAATATGTTATAAAAAAGGAGAGAAAAGTGATAAAACTATAAAACTTAGTTAAGTTGCTAATTACAATGGCATTCAAGAGCACTAATGAAAAATTGGAAGTGATGCTATGGTCATACAAGTTTGAAGTCATGGTTTTTTTGAAAATAATGATAAAACAAGCCAAAAGTTTAAGTTTTTTTTGAATCAAAAGGAGGCATAAGACATTCAAAAGAGTTCTTGTGTAAGATCCTCACGGAGGATCGAACATGATGTATAACAACATAAGTTTAATGTGGGGTTTAGGAAGGGATTCCCTCCTTTCCCAAGCAAATTCAATGCAAAATGTAGCACGTGCCACAAAATCGGTAGGTGCATTTCCATCTCTGTATATGTCAGAAAATCTAAGTGCATCCAGGTACCGTGCATACTAGATAGTCTCAGCAAAATGGCACGTCATAGCTAGGTGGGACATAAGCTTGCTGTCCTCTTGTAGCGCCAGCATCGAATCAGACAGCATCTCAACAGTAGGATAAAAGGAATGGGTATCCCTTAGAATTCTAAGGAGCACAAACATAGCCTGAACCTCCATCACTTCACAAGCCTAAGAGAAAATCCTCTTACAAACCACCAAGAGTGGCCTCGCCATGCAGTCTCTAACCACCAGGCCAAGGCCCGCAGTATCCTCCTGAACCGCAGCGTCATAGTTCATGTTAATCCATCCATTTGGGGCGGACACAATTTTTGGTTACAAGCAGGTCTTAGGAGCTGCAAGGGTTCCTGCTGTACAAGGATGAATAGAGGCTGCATTTTTAGGCTGTAGAAATTACCTCGATCTTGATCTTACGTAGCAACGTGCATGGCTTGTCCAATGGATTATTATGCCTCATCGCATTCCTTCTTTCCCAGATGTAATACATGGTGGTCGTTAACGTGGTAGCATGCCAGGTACTATCCCCATGTCGTACCGATGGAGAGTTGACAAACTCCATTAGCTGGTCAAGAAAGGTCAACCCGGCAACCGCACCCAAGATGAACCCAGCGCAGTCACGACCAAGTGCACCTGGTGGTCAGCCCCCATCTCTTGTGTGTGCGGGCTGTCCCAAAATACAAGCTGTGTGGACTCCTCTGCCAAGTAGATCCAATGGCAGCAGTTATTCTCAAGCATCCCCTCAGAGCGATCCAAGCCGTCTTAGGGATGGCAATCGCCAATGACATGCCACAGGAACATCAGCACCATTGTGCGTACTTTGAACTTCCAAAGTCCCCACATCTAGTCCGTGACACATCGACAACTTCGCCTGGCAGCGTTATCAGCTCTGCACTTCATGTGCATGTAGATTTTCCCACAATCAAGCTTCTCCATCTCGGTGTGCGCCTGAAAGAGCATGTCCTGTGCCGACGCCCGCACCCTGGTGAGGTGTAGAATCCTGTCAGGAAATTGTTCACCTACCCATGCATCAATGTTATCCAAGTCCCAAACTCTGGTGGTCATCATGTATTCCACCACGCTCGCTGGCCACCCAATGCTAATGTTGATGTAGGTAGGTCAGAAGCATATATGGAGAATGCCAATCCAATTATCTTCTGTGAATCCCGCCATCCACCCATCATCGATTCTCCATACAAATATCAACACCGCCTCTGGCATTGCCTCCAGCACAAGCCTACAAGAATGAGATGCTTTCCGGGGAGCTTTATAAGTGGTGTCCGTCACATTATACTTCTGTGTGATGATATTAACCCAAAGGATTGCCTGGCAGCTCATAATGCGTTTACAGTGTTTCATTTATAGCATGTGCTGTCATGCACCGATATCCCAAGGCTACTCGTAGTCTTCGGTAAGGTATGTAGTCCAAGGACACATAGTGCATCATAGGTGCACTGCTCGTCCCGCACCTTAGAAAACCTCTAATCCTCCTTTCCATCTCATCAATGAGTCCCACTGCCACCACACAATGACGCAATATATGACTTGGGATGGTAGTTAGAACAGAGGAAGCCAGGGTAGCTCTACCAGCAAGTGATAGTGGACGAATCCACCAATTAGCCGCTGAGGGTTCCATCCACTGATGCAGGAAATTAAGGTCCTCTCTCCTTAGGTGCTTCCCTACAATAGGAATACCAAGGTACGTGAGCATCTTGTCCTGCTCCAGAAGGAGTTTCCTTGCCACCATCTTCACCTTCTTCTTGCTGATATACCATCTAAAATATACTTTAAATTTTGAGAAGTTGATGTGCAATCCTGCAGCTTTGCTAAAATCCCTAATAATTTTGCACACAGTGCATGCTACCTCGCACGTGACAGAAATAAATAGAAGAACATCGTTTGCATAGAGAAGGTGTGAAATCAATGACGCATGTTGTCCATGTCTAAAACCGAGAAATTGTTTGGTTTCATAATCTCTCACCAACACAAATAGGTGCTCTATTATGATGACATATAAGTAGGGCGAGAGAGGGCATCCTTGTCAGAGCCCCCACTGAGCCTCTACTTATGGAAGGCGAAAGCCATTGACGAGTACACCAAACCATAGAGATATGATACATGCTACGATCCATTTGCACCAAAGAGGTGGACATCCCATAATTTTCACCATCCCGAGCAGGAAATCCCATCGCACATTATGGTAAGCCTGCTCCATATCTATCTCGACTGCCATGTGGCTCGAATTTGCTGTGCAATCGTGCATCTTTGAAGCCATGTCTTACGCAAAAAACACATTGTCCAAAATGCTTTGCCCGGGATGAAAAAACCTTGTTCGTGCGAGATGAAGATTGGAATCATCGGTTTAAGTCTTTACACCAATACGTGCACCACGACATTTTAGATGGTGTTGTAGAGACTAATTGGCTGGAAATGCTCCGACATGCACGTGCCCTATCTCTTCGGGATAAGGACAATCAACGTGTCCTTCCACTCCCTCGGCATCCTCCTTCCTTTAAAGAAAGCCATCACCGTGTGGATGATGTCCCTATGTGTAATTGCCCAATACCCATGTAGGAATTTCGTCATGATCCCGTCAATGCCCGGGGCTTTATTTCTTCTGATTCCCTGAATGGCTGCAATATCTTATTCTTCGTGGCCCTACAGCTTAATTTGGAGGCCATTTCACCGCAAACAATGCCAGACAGCGTAGAATTTAGTGACACTGACGCCTGGCCTGCCTAGTGCCATTTTGCATCAAAGAAAGCCAAAAGGACACTCCTGATGCTCTCAGGTGTATCTGCCACATTGTCCTTCTCATGCCACAGTTGAGCGATGTTGTTTCTCCAAGCACGAGCCATCGGAGCAGCGTGGTAAAATCGACTGTTGTGGTCCCCAAGCTGTGCCCAATTCACTTTTGCCTGCTGCCATCACCATTGCTCCTTATGTGCACACCCACGATGGAAGGCCATGATCATTTGGCCAAGGGGAATATTCTCCTCCTCTACTAGCACCTCTTGAGATTCCTTTATCTATTATTCATTAACGTTCGTCTCTAGCTCCATATTCTTGTTGACAAGATTCCCCACCTCGACTTGGCTCCACTTCTGTAATGCCACTAGTGAACGATTAAACTTAGTCATGAGCTCCTCCATGCAATTCCCCATCATGCCTACTCCAAGCTTGGTGTACCACCCCTATCGACTGTGGAAAATCTAACCATACAATTTCAAACACCCCAGATCAACCCGCAGTGGGCAATGATCAGACCCAAGCAGGCTCAAGTGCTGAACATAGCATTTGGGATACACTTGCAACCCCGTAGAATTCATTAGGACCTGATCGTGTCGCTCCAGGATGCGTGTGCCACCTTGCATCCAATTGCACCAAGTAAAGATATTGTCGATGAACCCAATGTCCGCCAGCCATAACTCCTACATGAGGTAAGCAAGCTCCTACTGCCCTCTACTATAGATAAACTTCTTCCCACCCTGTTTTTCTTCTTGTGCCATCACGAGATAGAAATCTCCTACCATGATGATTGGGTCATCCCTACAGGACGCATTCCTAATGACTTCCCAGACCTCCCGACGTTTGTGATGATCCTTGGGGCCATATACAACAAAGCAATGCAACTTATTTACACCACGGAGCCTCACCTCACATGCCATTACATGCAATGAGGCAGTCATGATAATTATATCCACCTAGTACTTCCATAGTAGTATGATACCAGCTGACATACTAGCTAATGGTTGGACCGCAAACTTCCATTCCTTCTCAGGGATCCAGTGTATATTCCTTAGGAAGTAGTTGGCTTTCGTCTTGACCAGAGCCACTACGACAACATTTCCCTAACGTACAAGTCTTTGTAAATAACATCTGGACTTCTTGTCCCTGACTCTGATGTTCCAAACAACAAACCATATCATCACCAAATAATTGTAAGGATTTTTCCCAATGTGGCCACGCATACTCACCAGCCACGTCGATATAGTCGTTCCCAGATAGGGTATCCTCCATCTTCCATCACAGTGTCCCCTGCACCCCACGAAGTGCAGCCCAGGAGAGATTCTCTTGTATAGTTTTGGTATAGTATCCATGTGAGCATTTAGCTTCCTCTGTCACATATTCTTCTTTCAGTAGTGGTAGTTTCCCCTTATTCCTTCCTACTTGTCCAATTTGCCTGATACCACTTCCGTTATTGGAGCTTCTTGGCGTCAAATCTTCTCCCTATCCTCCCTTGCCCTTGGGGATGAAGCCTTCATTGCCTTGTCTCTTCCTTTGGCCTTGGATAAGCTCCTCTTTCTAACATGCGTGGTTGCATCCACTTCGACGGTTGCCCCTCTAGTCAAGGTTCTACGTGAAATCTAGCTCGCCCTACTTGATGAACCCCTATGCTTGATCCCTCCCAGTCTCCTACGTTGGGGTATGATGAGCATCCATGGGCCCAACTTTTGTCCTTTCTTTTCCAAACCATGCATGTTCCCATCTGGCTTATAAGGAGTTCTGGAACACTCAACCTTAGTATCCTTCCTGCCACACTTGTGCGTTTCCTTTGCCTCCAGCATTCCACTTCCGGGCTCATTTGTCCAACGGTCATAGTTATAATCTCCTCAAAATGCTTCTTTGATCCTTCAGATTTGTTCATCATCCCCGACGTACATGCTGGCGCATCAACCTGGGTCGTGTGCTTGCTGCACTATCCTGTAAGGTGACCAACATGTCGGCATGAAAAGCAAACGCGTGGCAGTCCCTCATATTCGAAGGATTGATAAACTATGCCAAATTCCCTATTTAGCCATATGTCGGGTTTTAAAGGCATCGAGAGGTCCATCCAAATGCACACCCAAGAAAATGAGGATCTTTCCATGTTAGCAGTCCATCCATCAAGTACAAAGGGCTCCCCAATTGCCTTAGCTATTTTCAGGATACTCTCCACATTGCAATATACTAATGGGAGGCACGGGAAACACCCCCACATTGGTGTGCACATTACCATTGCTGTGTTAGGCCCAAATTCATGTGATGATATGTCCAGCCGCATTGCTTGACGTACGACTTGCCACGAGTCGCCCAACCAGACTTCATTCCTCTCATGTATGGAGTTGATATGCAAGCAGAAGTAGCTAGATGATAGGTCAAGTATCTTGAAATTTTTATAATGACCCCATCTCCTCTATAGCACTCGTGCGATTACAAAGAATTGGAGGGTGCTCCCATAGACTCACCTGACCAGATCAAACTTATGGAATTTAATTCTCTTATAACATGCTTCCAAGGACATGAAAACATTTCCATCCTCACCATTGTCCAGCATGCCCACAGTGTGGTCCTTTACATCCATGTTGGCCGGATGCACAGATGAGGTTACCCGACCGCTTGGGGCATCGTTATTAGAAATTAAGGCCTACCTAAAGCTGAGCTTTTTGGGTTGAGCCTCCTTACACAACCCCTTAGCAACGCGATGATCAGGGCTCAAGGTCCATTCAGGTGGCACGCGCCCCTCTCATTCCTCAGCTTTGTTCACTGCATCCCCCAGGTCCATCCGACCAGTAATCGTAGCAAGAGCAACATTATGCCTCCCACACCCATCACCCTATCTCTGACATTCAAGTGCCTCTACTGTCACTTCCACAGAGTCTACATCCTTCACCGGGCTACACGGTGAGTCAATAGAGTTATTTGATGCCTCCACCGCTTCAACTAATATTTGGGGAGCAAGGATATTTTATGGAACATCTGCCCCTTTCGCCTGTGTAGTGGAGGAGTGGTAGTCTTTTTTCAGCAATTCGCTTCCAAAAGTCCTCCACTTCCTATTGTACTTTCTCACCTTGGTTCCCGCCATAATTCTTTCCATTTGTGCTACAAGAATCCAATAACCATGCAAGAAGATGACCCCAGTAGTCTGCACCGTGAGATAACCTTACAACTTAATCCTGCCCCAACGCCTCTGCTTAGAGTGAGCTCCCAAAGAATTCAAATTCAAAATTTCCTGAGCCACGTAACCAAGTAGTCCTACAATGCAGAATGGGATTTCTCGCGTGTCGGATGCAAGCACACGTGAGTCAAACTAGCCGTTACCAGTGCCATTGCCACGTGCTCCCTGTCTCTTCCATCTTGCTGCGAGAGTCCCTGTTTCAGTGTCCAGCACCATCTCAGTATCTCACTCTCTACCTGTGCCTCCAACTCCAGCTCTAAACTCTAGCCTCTCATCGCCAGCCATCTATCACTATTTTCTCGTCAGCGACACTACGACCCCAGCACTACGTCACCGGAACCCCGGTCAGCAGTGTCCGTCACCAGCTTTCTGTTTCGAGCTTCCCATCACCAGCTTCCCCTCACCAGCCCTCCATCAACAACACCCCATCACCAGCTGCCATCCATCACTAGTTTCCAGCTTGCACGCTTCCCTCCTTAACCAGGACCCCAACACCAGTGTCCATCACCAGCCTCCAATCTCCAGTCTCTGATCACCACTTGCCGCGAGCAGAACAGAAACATATAAGAAAAAATTATTGCTAACTTATAAATATCATCAATATAAGAGTGTTTTTGCACGAGAGAATCATTAAATTATGACTTGAAAATATGCGTATAATGTATTATCAAGCAAAAATAGTGGAACAGTATGGTTATAATCAGTGGGATTAATAGTAAATAAAGGAAAATTTATTATATCATATAGTAAAAAATATTTATGGTACCGATATGATCAAGAACATTATCAACAAGATTTTTAGTTTAGGTGCTTTAATCCCAACTATTGGAGTTAAATTGTCTTAAATTTAAATTTCAAAGCAACTTCAATAGAGCACCTTACATTTGGATTAAGAGATTCATACCATGTTACTAGCATTGCCTAATAATAGTCAAGGATCTAGTTGATGTTTATGGTCATGATTGAGATAAGATACGCTAGGAACCTCCTCTTGATTTGTAATTTTAAAGATAAATAAGGTATAACAAAGTTATTTTTATCTACATTAATTATTAATTTGCATAAATAAGTTACATTTTTAAATTATTTAACTTGTATGTTTCCTTTAATATTGAATTATTCATCATCTTCATTTTAGGAAAAATCAGAGTGTATGAATCCCATAAAAGAATGTTGAATTTTTGTTTTAAATTGTTTTGCATTTAATTAATGTATTTGTTGTCAAAAAATTCTTTATAGAAATTGTTTTATATTTTTAAAAAACTTGATTCTGAAATTCAGACAAAATCCTTTAATTATTAGGATTAGGAAAAATTGTATTTAAAATAAAAAAAGTATACTAAAATTTTTAGGTGATTCAGTTCAAAGTAGAACCTACGATTCAACCAAAGCCAACAAAAACACTAGTATTAAAAAAAAGTACAAATGAATGTTTTCATTTGCATTTGACCTCAAACTTATTTGCTTTTATGGGATCAGTGTAACCCAAGCTTTTGTGAGATCAATCCAAACTCATTTTTTTAGTTAGATGAAACCAAGCTCAACCTTTCATAAATATTGGTCAAAAAAAGCCAAAGAAAAAAATAATAGAATAAATTTTTTTTGATAAAACATACAACTTCTAATTCTTATAAATGAACAAAGTGTGGCACAATAATGTATGAATTATGAGGAGACTTCAAAAAATTAAAATTTAGAAGTTTTAGGCATAACTAAGAAAAGTTTTCAATTTTTAGTAGTATTAAACAATAATGTGGTTTATAATAACTTTACACTAGTAGAATATCATCTCAAATTTTTTAACGTTAATTAGCACCTTCATTCGAAATGGTTTTTTGCGAAAAAGTTTGGTAATAGCTATTAAAAAGTCAAGGAAAAGCAATTTTAAAAGATGCTTCCCAAAAACATAATTTTTTTTTCAAATAGATTCTATAATGATACAAATAATATATTCAAATTTAGTAATTAGGTGTGGTTGACTAGAGCACTTGAATCAACTAGGAGTAGATCTAGCCTATCAATTCAATTATTTCAACAATAAAAGAATTATGGATGGTTCAATATGGTCAGAATACATTTGGACCATTTGATCACATCGCATGAGATATAAACAATGTAATTCATTAATAAAAAATGCTAGAATGATTTTTGTTAAAGGAATAAAAAAGAAGAGCTTTGAAATGTTGGATTCAAGGATAAGCTCACTGTTATGGAAAAGAGAATTTTGATAGTTAACCTTGATTGGGTTGAGCACTATCCTTGATTTAATGTCTTAGATAAGATATCACTCGACCCTACTTCACTTTAATTGTCTCCTAATTCAAGGCTTCTAAGCCCTGCTCAAGCTTAACCAACCCAAGCACATTACACTTTAAATAAACATAATATATACACATATATTGATTATTTAAAAAAAAAATTTTATTAATTTTTTTATTCTTTATTTATCAAAACTGAAATTTGGAAAAATTGCATAGGTGGGATTTAATAAAGTAAAGGATTATGTGAACAAAAAACAATTCAAGATGTTTTGCAAATCAAGAAATGTATTGAATAATTCAAATGCTTAAATATGATTTTAAACTAATATGAGTGAGGAGATGTTTGTTATATTTAAATATAAACAAGCTAATATTCTCTTTAAAAAAAAAGAAAATCATTTTAAATTTTATGTGGATGTCTTCAATCCTTTTAGCTTAATGAACGCTAAGAGGTGCTTTCATGAAGACTAATTCACCATATTTAAAATTGCGTGACTTTTTCTTCAAAACTAAGCCTTATTCCTACCAAAGAAGCCCATTAGAATAAAATGTTAAATATTTATAGCTTGGCACGTCAAACACAAGGGTGACCTAACAAACTTTTTCTTTTGATGATCACAAGACATAAATGTGTTGATAAAAATTTAATAAGTAAAAGGATATATTTAACAAATATATTATTATAATATGTATTAAAAATAAAGAACATATGATCTTCATTGCATCATACTATACCATACTATGTAGTTCCCCTTAATTTTTATTATTTCAAATTCTATCTAAACCAAGATCATTGTTTCCCTTTGGCACTAAACAAAAATAGGTACAATAAAAAAATTTACTTCACACCTAGTTGTTACCATATGATTTTAAATTTAATTGTTACATAAAAGAAGAAGCAGAAGAAGAAGAAGAAGACGAAGAAGAAGAAAGGAAGAAGTGTAAAAAGTAGAAGAAGGAGAAGATCAAAAAGATAATGAAGACAATGAAGAAGAAGAAGAAGATGAAGAAGATGGCAAAGAAAAACAAAACAAAAGAGAAGAAGAAGTAAGCTTTATGAGATATTTTTCTTCTTATCTTATTTGATGATGAAGATCATTTCACTTGATCATCTTAGTAACTCTAAATACAACTTTCTTGTATAATTTATCTCTTTTCATCAAATATTTTTATTTGATTTTTATTATTACTATTTAACACTAATTCTCCTTTTGTAAGATTATTTCATCATTTCTATTCAAAGCGAGGTTATATCAATAAAAAACAAACATCATTTGACCCTTCTAAATAACCTCTAGTAAATGAAATATTTATTTCTGTATCTCTAGATGTTTGATTAATATGTTTTTGGCACTATTTATGAGCTATTTTTTTCGTGCATGAATTAATAATTGTGGATGTTAAAACCAATCTCTTTATTATCTTAGAATGCAATTTTTCAATATAATTTGACTTATTTGTAAATTTTTTTTATTTGGTTATATTACTTAGAAACACAAACTCTTTTCTAATGTCATCTTTATAATGCTTTAATATTTTTATATTCCATTATTTCAATTTATCCTTTTTCAACCCTAGTATATCATTACTTTATATGTAAATAATTATTTATTATTTTATATGCTAATTTGCTTTGGAGATTTGTAGTAATTCTAAGTGAGTTCTAATTACGATAAAATAAATGTCATTCTTCCTTGTTGACAAGCTCTCTCTAATTAACAATTAGATATTAAATATTTTTATTAATTATTATTCTAAGATTTTCTCATGCATTACAAGTTAATTGGAGTTGTACCTCATTTAATGTTCGAGTTTCTTTAATTGGATGTACCCATTATCATGGAATGCAACTTCCTACTAAAATTTATCATATTTATTTTAATTTTTTTAGTTTGATTTGGTCATATTTATATTTATTCAATTTATCTTATTCCAACTTTAATATGTGTTCTCTTAATTTTAATATAATAACGTATTAATATTTAATATTATTTCTTTTCATAATTCATAGTAATCACAAACAAAATCTAATCGAGATGAACCAAAAAACATTCTACTTATCTCGATAAGCACTACCTTATTAATTTTTTTTTCAAATTTTAAACATTTTTTATAAGTGTTTATATACTTTATGAGTCCTTTTAATTCGTAACCAACATGGCTATCAAGAATGTTACACTCGATCTCATTATTATCTTGGAATGCAACTTTTTCATGCATTATATTTATTTTATAAAATATTTTGTGTTTGTTATTATTATATTACTCTAAATATCCTTTCATTTGAACTTTAAATCACTTCAATTTTCTTGTACTACATTATTTTGATTTATTATACTTCCTCTTTAATATATATTGGATTTATTTTAAATTTGTAATTTTTATTATTGATGCTTATTTAATTAGGAATTTTTTTGTAATTCCAAACAAGGTCGATTTAGACAATAAGAACATTGTTGGACTGAGCATGATAAACTATATGCAATTAAACAATACATTGAGTCATAATATGTCTTATTCTAAAAACTTTCTATAAGTTTCTTATATTACTATGGAACACTAATTATCCACTATTGTGTTATTTTCCTCAATTTTATCTTGCTATATAATATTATTTCAATTTATCATATTTTGATTATAAAATATATTTACTCTTTATTGTAGTATTAATCTTTTATTATGCCTATTTTCCTTCATAATTCAAAGTAATTGAAAATGGGTCCAAATGAGGTGAAAAACATTATTAGACTCATCTCAATCACTATATCCAATTAAATATTCATTTTTTGTAAATTCAAATGGAGTTTTCATAGGCTTTATGGGAGATATTGATATATAACAAATTTGTAGGTCAAGGATTTCACAATCATGTCCTTATTATGAACCTATAATTCTTATTAAAATTATCTTATTGAAGCTTTACCATATTATGTCCTTAATTTTAGATGATAATTTATTATTATTATTTTTATTTAATTTAATAATTTGTTAAATTTTAAAATAAGGTTAGATTGACGTGAACTAAATGTCATTTAACAAATCTCTAAAGATCTATTTAATATAAATATCTTTTTTAAACACTTCAATTAGTACTAGATTTCATAATGGAAGAAGTTATCCAATTCCCTTTAGTATCTTGAATGCTACTTTATTATATTATTTATCTCATTTCTTAAAATTATTTACTTTTATGTGGTTATATTACTATGTAAATTTAAAACTCTTCACGTGTGACCCTTTCATTACTTTTATTTTGTTTAGTTACATTACTTCAATTTATCTAATTTTAAATATATATTCACTTAGAACTAATGTAATAGTTTACTATTATTTATGGCTATTTACTTTTGTAATTTAAACAAATTTTAAAAGAGGTCTGATTAAGAAATAACAAATATTATTTGGCACATCATGACGAGCTCTATCTAACTAAATATTAAGGTTTTTAAATTTTTATACATTTTATTTTCTAATATTTTTCCATTTTTTGTCGAAGTATTTTTTCATAGATGATTTGATGATGGAGAATGTCATTCTCGATACCCTTATTGTCCTGAAGTGCAACGTTTCCATAAATTTTGACTTAGTTCTTAAAATATTTTTCTTTTGCTTGGAAATATTACTTCCTCTCAATTAATCTTATTTAAGCTTCAGTACATATTAAATTAATAATGGAAAAAAATTATTTTATTTATTCTTATTTACTTGGGTGATTAATCCTAATTTCAAATGTTGTTCGATTAATATGAAGCAAATGTTGTTCCATTCATCCAAATGAGCTCTAACGAGTTAGATTTTTAAAATTTTATATATATATTAATTTTTTTTGGGATAATTTATGATGTAATTTTATTTGAAAGCCAATCTGCAATCGACAATGTTAAACTTTATCTTGTTGGTTTCTTGGAGTACAACTTTCTTTTTTAATTTATTTCATTTCTCTAACCCTAAGTCTCCTCTCTTATGTTCCCTACATCCCTTGATTTGGTTAAATTATACTTCTTAAATTTACATTACTTCATCTTTTGTATATATTTACATAATATTGAAATAGTAATTTATTATTTTTAAGCTTATTTACACTTCTCATTTGAAGTATTTCAAAATGAGGACCTATCATGATAAACAAAAAATCATTCCACTCATCGTTATGTGCTTTAAGCTATTAAATATTTACTTTTTATTTGTAAATCATAATTTTAATCTTTGGCTAGTTTTTGGAAGATATGTTTATTTGTATCTTATTTCACAAAATTGATTGTTGCACTTAATCTCTTTAGAATAATTGAGTGCAACTTTCTGATATAGTTTATTTGATTTATTTAAAGTTTTTTGATTTATTTGGTTATAGTACTCTAAAATAAAAATTCTTTTGTCATGTGACAGTTATATTGCTTTTATTTGGTTATATTTTATTTTTTAAATTTATATCATTTTAGCTCTCTCTATCAGAGAGGTTACACTTGATCTCCTAATTATTAAGGAATGCGACTTTCCTTATAAAATTTAACTTATTTCTCCAAAATTTTCTCTTTTATTTGCACATATTAATTTATCTTATTTCATGTTATCTAAACTTTTGTATATATTTATTTATTGTAAATATAATATTTTATCATTATTTATGATTATTTACTTTTGTGATTTGTATTAATTCTTAACTTGGTCCAATTGAGATGTAGCAAATGTTGTTTGGCTGATATTATATTTTAAAATATTTCTTGTTCTATGGTTTTTTCATGCCTTCTAAGAGTGTGTTATTTGTACCACATTTAAAAATTAGGGATGTTATAGTATATCTCATCATTAACTTAGAACATAACTTCGCTATACAATTTATCTCATTTATGCAAATTTTTTGCTTTGAATTATTTTTTTTACTATGTAACTCTTAATCTCTTCTTATATAATGTTTATAACGTTTTTATTTTGTGATGTTTTGATTCCTCAGTTGTCCTCATTTGATCTTTAAAATAACAATTTATAATTATTTATACCTATTTATATTTCTAATTCATAGAAATTCCAAAAAAAAACTTTATGAAATAAAATGGAAGTAATCTTAATGGTGTTTATAAGCTACTTTTGATTAAATATTGTAGTTTATATTTTAAAATAAATGTTGTCAAGGTTTTTGGCATGCTTTATAAATAATTATCATTCATACATGGTTTGATGATGCAAAATGTTACATTTGATCTCTTTAATATCTTAGGATGAAAATTTCCCTCAAAATTTATCTAACTTCTTGAAAGTTTTAACTTTGACTTTGTTACTTTACTTTGTAACTCCAAATCACCTCTCATATGACGTTTAAATTACCTCAAATATTTCCCTTTAAATTTTCTTGAATTACAATATAGCTCTAAATCTCACATTATGTCATTGATATTTTGCTTTTATGTTTTTATTATATTACTTCAATTTATTTTATTTTAACCTTATTATATATTTAAATAAAATAATAACTTAATTTTATTTAAGAGTATTCACTATTATAATTATTAGTAATTTAAAGAAAGATTAGATCGAGACTTAACAGATGTCATTGTGCTCATCCAATCAACCTCTATTCAATAAAATGTTAATTTAAAAATTTTTAAATATTTTATTTTCTAATGCGTCGATAGGCTCAATGAAATTTTAATATATGAAATTGTTTTACTATAATAATTTGAACCTCTAATTCACTCATCGTATGACATTTACACCTCTTTCATTTTGTGATATAATATTCTTTCAATTTATTTAACTTTAGCTTCATTATATATTTACTTAATAATAACCTAAAAGTTTATTGTTATTTATACTTATTTACTTTGGTAATTAACTATATTTCAAAAAGTGTTATGATCAAAATGAAACAAAGCTCATTGAGCACGTCTCAATGAGCTCTATCTAAATAAATATGATTTTTTTATTTTAAAACATTTTTAAATATAGAAAGCTCATTGAGCACGTCTCAAAGCTCATTGAGCACGTCTCAATGAGCTCTATGTAAAAAATTTTTTGATTTCATTTGGTTATATTACTATGTACCCTTAATCTATGCTTATGTAACACATAAATCACTTTTATTTTGTAATTGATAGTAATTTTAAACATTGAGTTGTCTAGACAAAACAAAAGCACATTGTAATCCTATAAACAAGATATACCTAAATAAATATCCCTTTTTATATTTTTTGAATATTTTAATTTCTAGTCATTTGACACATTTTAATAGATATTTTGTTTCATACAAAATTTTTTGATCATTAATGTTATGTTTGATCTTCTAAGTATCTTAGAATGCTAGTTTCTTATTCAATATGTCTTATATTTTAAATAATTTTGTATTAATTTGGTTATATTACAAAACTTCAATTTATCTAATTTAAATTATAAAACATATTTAAATAACATTGAAAATAATAATTTATTATTATTTATTCTTATTTACCTTTTTCAACAACTAAATTTATGTACTTGATTTGATAAAGATAAAATAAATGTCATTTGGTTTTTTTGGGTAAGTACTATCTAATAAATTGTTCATTTTTATATTTTTTAAATATTTGTTCTAGGATTTAGGAATCTTTATGACAAATTTTTATTTGTATGTGATTTTGATGAACAAAGCTGTTATACTTGATCTTCCAAGTATTTAGGAACACAAAATTCGAAAATATATTATTTTAATTCTTTTTTCTTCTTTCATTTTGATATATACTTATGTAGCCTTAAGCCCCATCTCATGTGACATATTTATCACTTTCATTGTATTATATTGTATTGCTTCCATTTATGTTTATCTTATTTTATGTTCAACACCTTAAGTATTTCTTACTTGTTCCAAATGAGGTTTGATCAAAATGAAATAAATATCCTACACTAGCACTATGCAATTAATCAATTTTATAATATTTTTTGAAATAATTTATTTTTAAATATTTTTACATATTTTATGAGACATTTATATTCATACATGATTTGATAAACAATGATGTTATATCAATCTCCTAAATATCTTGGAGTATAAATTTCTTACAACATCAAGCTCATTTCTTGAATATTTTTTTGTTTCGTTTTTAGATTTATAATTATGTAATTGAAAATCTCCTCTTGTGTGACCATTACATCACTTTGATTTTGTTATATTATAATATTTTGAATTATCTTACTAAAGGTTTGTTATGCTTATACTTCAAATTAAAATAAGAATATATTCTTTGATGTTGTACTATTACATTACTTTAAATTCCAATTTTGAATATACATGTTTTGTTAATATTAAAATTATAATTTCTTACTATTTATTCTTATTTATTTTTTCAAATCATAATATTCCAAAAAAGGTCAAATAGAAATGAAAAAAATTTCCATGGACTCTTCCTGACGAGCCTTATCAAACTAAAATTTTTATTTTTATAAAAAACTTTTTTCCACAACTTTAGTCATGCTATATGAGAAATTGGAAGTTATACCTTATTTTATAATCAAGAATGCTATACTTGATGTCACTAATATCTTGGTAAGCTACTTTCCAATTAGTTTGCCTAATCTCTTACAATTTTTTTACTTTGAATTGGTTAAATAATAATATAACTCTAAAAATCTTTTAGAGTGGCCTATATAATGTTTTATTTTGTTATATTATATTTCTTCAAGTTGTCTTATTTACATTTTAATACGCATTTAAATAATATTAAAATAATGTTTTAATATTCCTTGCGGTTTTTGTGATATAAGTAATAGTGAATCCAAATGTTGTGTGATAAAGATGAAACGAACATTATTAGACTAGACCAAATGTGCTTTATCACCTTCAATATCATTTTAATTTAATTAGATATTCTTTTCCTTGATTTTGGGAAGCTTTACTAGGTATCATCACTTGTACCTTTGTTGACAACGAAGGATGCTACACTTAATTTCCTTTATATCTTAGAATGCATACCCTAATTCTCTTATTGTTGAAACAATATAAATGAGTATTTAATTATATAAATCTAATAGAGATGAGTCTGATGAAATTTTTTTCATCTTTATAAGAGCCTATTTGGTATATTGTGAATTATACAATTAAGTAAAATTAATAATAGATTATTATTTTAATTTTAAATGATATTATAAATATGTTTAAATTAAGTACATTAAAAGATTGTAATATACCTAAAATAAAGGAATATAGAGATCACATAAGAGAAAAATGAAAATTTCTTATTAATATACAAAAATGAAGCAAAATATTTGGTGAAATGAAATAATTTATCTACAAAAGTTTCATTCGATGGAACTAATGAGTGAGATAATAACATGATCAATTAACAAATCATGCGCCAATAAGAATGCCTTATAATTCCTATCGAAAATATAAAAAATATTTAATAATAAAACTATATTTAATTAGCGAAAGCTTCTCAATGAAAGTCCAATGATGTTCCTTTCATCTTGATCTGGTCTCAGTTAGAATTACTATGGATTATTAAATAAATAAACATAAAAAATTAATAAAATATTATTTTATATTAAATAAATATACAGTAAATCTATAACAAGATAATTTGTAGTAGTGCAATATAACTAAGAAAAGTAAAAATTTTTAGGAAAATGAGATTTGTTCAATGACGTTTACTTTAACGAAGCAGTAATCATCAAATGACCTCAAATGATAAAGGGTCTAAATCTAATCATATTGAGATGGTATCTGAAGCATTGAATTTTAAAGTTAGATGGATAATAACTATGATCAGAATGTTGTTCATGTAGGAGGAGAGACTTTCAATGATTAGATCAACTATTTTGGATGGACAGCTAAAGAAAGTTATTTTTTCACAAATGTGTGCTTGATATGGACTATTCAATTGCAAAAATGAACATCGATGTAGATATATAAAGTATTTCATGCTTATATTACATCAACTGCATATTATAATTAGCCTACTGGGGTTGGCTACCTTTAGTGTTCTCGACACGACATGCCCTTAGTTGCCAACACACATCTATGGTCTTATCTAAACTAATTTACATAAACAAATTAACGAGTCTGTCCTAACTCATTTCTCCTAACTTTGTTCATAAGTAATGCGCTGAAATGATTAACCCAGAGACGACAAAAGTAAAATGACTTGAATGATACTAGAGCTTAAGACATCTTGGATTCCATGAGTTTTTGATATATGGAGGTGCTGAAGGCCCATGCCACAAAGTAGTATGAGCCACTTGACTTGAGCCCTTTTGCTTTAGTAGTTAAGGTGTGGTTAAGAAAAAATACATTTTAAAAATAATTAAAACAATTTATGTATAAAAAATATTTGAATATTTATAAGATTTTGAAAACCAAAAATACCTTCAAATGAATTACTACTTAAACAAAATTTACAAATACATAAAAGATTGATAGTTTTATGCACCACAATTACAAAAAAAATTAAGGTTTAACATGCTAACCATAAAGATTTGAAAATAAAATTCAATGTAAAATAGCCACTGTAGAAAAATCTTTGTCCTCGACTCCAAAGTCCATAGGTTTAGCCATCAAGTTATGTTCACTATTTATCCTACAGCCTTTATTACAACAAAATGTAGTCCTTACTAAGCTTAATAAGGAAATTGTAAACACTTTGATTATAAAATTAGAAGTATTTGAAAGAAAAATTTATCATAAAAGAAAAACTAGAAGTCATTGAAATAAGGAAATTATAAAATGAAAAAATAGAAATCCAAAAAACTATTAAACAATTTAAAAAATTAAAAATAATCATAGATGTTTTCAAAAACATTATTGTTCCACTCAAGTTTAACGTCAATATAAAGAAGGCCTCAAACGTTCCTAATATGCTTTTACACATCGATATTTAATTGCTTTGATACTGGGTAAAGGTGTTCTATTTAAAATATTCATTAAATTTATACAGTGCATTTCAAAGTTGCACAATAATGTAATTTAAAAAACATCTTGTTATTGTTAATGAGATGGTTGCACAAATTTTTTTGCATGTGTACATTAATTATTTAAGTATGATATACTTTAGATTTTATTAATTTTATTATGAATAAACTATTGTTTTTCAAACTTATTTAACTTTTCATATGGAGGATAATACCAATTTGTTGCATGCATAAAATAATTGTTTAAGTAAAACATACTTTTGATTTCAGCAATTTTATTATAACTAACTAATAATTTTTCAAACTTATGTAAAATTTCATATATAGGATAATTTTGATAACTAAGTTATAAATGGTTTTTGACATATTAAGTATTCAATTATCATAATTATTTTTATATGTTTTATGTTTTAATTATAATAACGAGATGTTTTTGTGCTTATGTAATGGTGCAACTTTGTAATGTATTGTATAATTTTACCAATTATTTTAAGTATATTTTTACAATTAACACGTATTATTTACTTTTTTTCTTTTATATTTAAAGTTAGCACGTTTGCTTTAGCTAAGCACTATTTAAATTAAACTAATTTTTAAAGATTTCAATATTGTTAATGGTGATTGCTTATTTATTATACTGTGTCGATAGAAAAGCTTTTAGTTGGAGCATTATTCATAATGCTTACCTTAATTGTATACAAAATAGTTATTTTTTGTAATGTTTTCATACAATAAAAATTCTATTAATACTTTGTACCAACAATTTATATTGTTCAATCATAATTTTTTTAAAAATATTTTATTTTTTATTAAAATTGAAATATTATTTATTTTTTTATTATCAAATTAAATTTAATATTTTAAATATCCATAGATTTTGTTAGAATTTATTAAGACTTAATTAAATTTTTATTGGAAACATAAGAAATATTTAAAGGAAATGAAAATATTTCATTAATAAAACTCCTAACATATCATTAAGATAATAAAATGATTCTATCATTTGATCTATTTATCTTTTTTATTATTTATTTTGTAAGAGTGGCATGCCTGTGATTGTCCCAACATAATGGGATTTTATGAGTAAAGAGAAAAGATATATTGTTGTACCAAAACATCTTAACTAATATCATTTATAATGAAAATGATAAAAAAAATTACATAGTACTAAGAAAGTAAAATTTACTTTTAAATTTATTAAAATTTTGAATTGCAAAAGCTAAAAAATTATCTAGGTTACTAAACATCTTTATCATTCAAATTATGTAACATATAAAAAAAATTGATAGTCATCACAAAAATAAGGAATAACCAAAGTTAAAAAAAGAAAAAGTGAAGGAAATGACATAAATAAGAACACCAAATAGATAATATTACAAATATATTCATAACACAACATTGATAAAATGTCACAAGAAAACATGTTTTACCAAAAAAAAAAAAGGTGCAACAAATATATTTTAGGTATCTAAAAAGTGAAATGAGTAGATGCTGCAAAATATTAAAAAATAATCAAAATCAGTGTAAAATTGGTCTTAAAATATCGCACATACGTTGAGGAAGACAAAAAAATATAATTAAAAAATAGAAAAGAAAATATATAGTTATTAATAATAATTTAATACTGTATTAGTTAAAAATATATTATAAAAAAGAAAATAGAACAAAAATGATAGAAGCAAAAGGTAGGATGGGAATTCTTCAATTAGATTTAGATCTTGCCTTTATGCCATCGCGATAAAGAAAAAGTGGTCAAAGAGTAAAAGTAAAGGAAGCAAGGCCAATTATGTGTCAAATGTTAACATCCGTTTATCAAAACCTTTTCTTGTACATAAATGGTCATAAAATAATAAACTGTGCAACTGTAATCATCAAAGAGGAATCCTTATACGATCATTATTAAAGCTCATAATATAAATTGCCCTATATCTATTAAATAAAATAAGACTCTAAATCCTTTATATATTTATGCTATTAATGTTTTCATTGAGTTCAACATTTATTCTAAAAGTTTGACTAATCATTATATCCAAAAAAATTCATATGCATAAGCAAATAAACTTGATTGCTTAGTTTTATAGTTTAAATTAGGAAAAAAAACTTTTTGAAAGTAATACAAATTTAACGTGTTTTTCATTCAATGCCTTATTTAAAATAAGCTTAAGATAAAGAAACTTAAGAAAAAATGTTCCAAAAATGTAATGCATAAAAGATTAATTACTATAATGAGGAGCAAAATTAAGAATACATTACTAAGATATTGATAGGTTTTATTTAGATTTGACATAAGTGGACAAATTTTTGAAAGTTCTTTGAATTTGTATTTGTGTTAATGAAACTAAGAACTTCACTTTATTTTTTATCATTGATGAAATTTAAACATGAGTTATTGAATAATATGACAAATATTTAAAGTCATAGATACTACTTTATAAAAATGCTGAACACCAACTTGACACACTATGTTCTTCCAAGTATAATATAAATATAGGCATATAAATCCATCACACCAAATATTATGTAAGAAATTTCCATAGTTGATAGTAATGCAGTATGTTTTAGTGTCTTAAACATTAATGGATTTATCAAAATTCATTGAAATGATTATTAGAAGTGTAATAGGATTAATATTTGTTGATGTAAGTAACCATGGTAATTCTTAATAAACAATAATATTCTCATTAATAAAAATTGTACCTTCCAAAAAACTCTTAATGTTAAACATAATAAGAGATTCCACATAATAGTCAAATGGATTATGTAGTGGATTAAGTAACATAATAAAATAAATTTGTAACATGAGTCATTTTATGGTTTGAGTATATTAGAAATGCATGTAACTAAGACGTAATTATAGATGCTCTTTTTTAATACATTGAATGGAAGGGATTGTGTCTTTCAAGGGTGATAAGTTTTCATAAGATAACACTATGTTAGACATGAATTTTGTAATCTTATTTGACAAACATGAATATAAATCTAATGTTTGCAAAATATACCTAACGTAAAAAAAGCAGACCAATAGTGTCTTAAGAATTACATGAAAATATCATAAAATTTCATTAATAAATTGTTTGAAACTTGCTTTCAAAGTAGCATAGAAATAATTTAGAAAGAGGATTTCACCTTTGGTAAGCAATGTTTAATTTCAATTTATGTTGAAGTAGTTAGATGTAATTACGTTGCTAAGTCAGTCATTAGTTTTGGGGTAAAAAAGGCAAGTCACTTCTTGACTATTAGTATCTGGTGAGCTACTTAGTCAATATGATACAATAATGTTATTCTACATAAATGAGATAGCGAGGCCATGAGTGTGGTTGCTAAAGTACTATTACTCAAGAATTATTAGAAGAAAGCTGATATCAATGTGTTGACATCATTTATGTAATAAAAATGCAATGATTAAGAGCAATAATGAGGGTTGGAAAAATTGCTAAAAATGAGGAAAGTGCAACAAAGCATGTTAATGCAACAAGTAATGGTTGTGGATCATGTTATTCATTTGAATAACATAAAATATGCTTTGATGAGAACAAAATTGAGAGTGAAGGTACATATGATAGGAATCTTATAGATGGAATCTAATTTATCTCTAATTCCATAAATGTGGAGAATAATAAAAAAAAAGAAAAAAAGGTAAGGAAAGAAAGTGTACAATATGCCCTCCACAATTTTAGTTTATATGCAAACTCCAGCTCCGCATCAACAATGACAATATTAAATGTCAAAATTAAAATTTTGTACTTTCACTGCATAATTTCTACTAAACTTCTTATAAAAATAATCTTAATACAAAAAGAAAAATGATAATGATACTACAACATAAATAACTGATGTAAACATTAAAATATTTTTGAACATTTTAGCCTTGTGCATGACTTGTTATAGTATAATATAAACTTAAATTTTTAAATAACCAAAAAAATGCTTATATGGGACTTATCTAATCTTATATTGCATCTTATCTTGCACTAAAATTATACTAAGTAAGAAAATGTATAATAAAAGATAACCCAATTTAAGACCAATACACACATAGTGGTGTTTAAAGAAATGGAGCATGATAACTTATTGTTTATGATCGAGGAGAACCCTTATACAAAAGTATATAGAAAAAAAAGTTTGAATAGAAGCGGATGTAATAGAAGGCAAACCTACTCCCTTCTTCATGAGACTGAGCATGCGCAAAATTACCTTCATGACTAAGAAATCACACATCCAATATTAATCTCCATATTATACTTTAAAGCATTTTTAGGTTATAATATGAATCCATTGAATAGAACAACAATTTAATTTCACCAATTCTCATAAATACAAATGACGTTTTATAGCTACTTAAAAACATAGCATCAAATTAGTCACACCACCTCACCCAAAACAAAAAGGGACATTTCGTGGAGAAAAAGGAAACTTAGCCATCAAAGTTAAAAGGCCTGTTCCATCTCAACCATAAGCCTTATTCAAGATGATTACATGGTGCAGACCAATATACATGCTAACATTGTTTATTCACTTTTTATGGACTTTTAGATATTGCAAATGTTTAAATAGATTCACAACTATCTTTTTATGTTACTAATTTGTCGTCACTTTCATATTCAGAATATTTTTTTAAATAGTTTTTGGACATGGTCTTTAACATTTAAGTGTACCATTTTCTAGATAATTCTTCTTATGTCATGAAAAATTTTATTTTTTTTACAATGGGAATTTTGTTTAACATGTATTATCAAAACAAACTTTTCTAATTATTATTGTAAATAATATTTTATGTTATTGACATCTCTCTTTCCTACAATTTTAAAATTTTTTATGCTTATCACACTTATATCACTTTAACTATATGCTAAAACTAAATACCTTTTCAAAGTTTATTTCTTTTCTTGTAATAACTTATTTATGATACTTCTAATTATTAGAGAACTCTTTCATAATAAGAAACTTTGTACATGTTATATGCATAAACACAAAAAGGTTGTATTTAACAAGTTATTGATATAGTTCTAAGGATCTTAGATTTTTCATTATCTATTTAACATTATATATGTTTTCTTTCCTTTTATTTTTATTTGCAATAAGAAAATTTTACTTATTTATGAATATTCTAAATTATTATACAATAATTCCTTTTTGTTTTAATAATTAATATTTTTTCATGTGGATCACATAATACCCATGTTATTGGCCTTCTAAGCCTCATGACTCAAGTTTAAGTTTAGTTGATGACAATATTATTAAAGTAAGCCACTAACAAGTTTGTCTAGTAGGTTATATTACACTAAAGCTATGTGACCTATAGACAAGACTTTAGTGAATTAGAGATTAATTCATTATACTTAAAATGAGGTCCACATGAACCTCAAATCAGGCAAATCAAAAAGTATAATTGATCAAAGAAGTGTTCTCAATGCGACTACTCAACAAAAGATCACGATCATTCATGGTACTATGACGAACTTTTAATATGCAAAAGAAATGCAGATCGAAGTTAGAAAGAACCATGGAGGCTAGAAAGAAAGAAAGATCCTTTACAATTTCTAAAAATCAAGAACAATTTTGGGAAAACTTTGTGTGCATATTTTCAAAATTTTATCTTATATGATTCAATTTGCATGCATCATGTTTTTAAAAATATGTCAAAAGACATCATTTGAATGTTTTCACAAATCACTCATAAGATGCTTTCAAAAGTCTTAAAAATCCTACTAGTGCTATTGTAGGATGCATGTACGAAAAAAATTTTGGTATGCACACAACAAAACAATTGATAATACACTGTTATATGTGTAGGAAGGTAGGATAAATGCACATAAACAAGACAATTCATATAGACACTATTCAAAACATAAAGTATATCTAGCTCACTACAAATTATTAATCACTAATAAATATGACCATTTAGATAATCAATAAATTTGATAGCTAGTTGATGTTCTTATGTTAGTTCTAAGAGTATCTATGAAAGCTTTATATTAAATTAAAAATTTGATGGGAATAAATTAATTCTAAGGGAAAATCTATTCTATAGTTTTTATAAGTAGAGCTGAATAAAAAATTTTGGAATTCATGCTACATAACATTTCTTAATGCAATCAACTACTACTATTCCTTTATTAAATTAATTTTATGATATTTAACTATTTTAAAACTCTCACCAACATCAAAATCTTACGACTACTTAATGTTTTTTTAGTTTTTCATATATTCTACACATGAACCACATTTTATTGAATCTTATGTGTTATTCTTTAAGCAAATGGATTTGTATTTTAGAACCATACCTTGATTGGGTTTTAGCCACAAAAGTATTCATTTTTTCTGAAGGTTGAGTCTAACTAACAAACTCTTAAGAAAGTTTGGCTTTAATATTGTAAGAGACCAACTTAGATTATGTTCCAACTAGAAAAAAAGGGGTTGTGAACTAGCACAACAAGAAAAACACTTAAGATGAGGTTCTTTACCTTTTGAAACAAAACATGTGATGCCTTCTCAACTGGCTATGCAATGCCTTACTTGGGTAGAAATTAAATAAACTAAAATATAGTTGGTATTTTTTCATTACTATCAAAATTATTTTCTTGTTTTCACTTGCCAAGAATGTGATTACTATTGCTAGTACAAGTTGGATTATTTGGGACCAACAGCTATTATCATAAATAATCTACTAACTTTTAAAACTTGTAAAGTAAGATCTTTAGATCATATAGCACATTTTTTCAAAGTGAAATAGTTTTTGAGGAACAATCAAAACAAATAGTTTTGGTAAGATTCTTAGTATGGTCATCAGTTAACATTTTTTATGCCTAGAAAGTAATCAAACATCTATTGACACTTTTGGCAAATTAATTATCTATACCTTATTAGTAGAGTTAAGATATTGATAGAAATTATCTTATAGATTCAACGTTCATGCGAAAAAGGTGAAAAGGATCCAAAAAAGGGTCCATTTTATTCGATGCCTTTTTTTGTTACCCACCATTGGCCAAATTAGAGTTAATAGCACACATGGACCATGTTTTTTTTGGAACAAATCAATGAATAGGTGTTTAAAGTCTAATCTAGATCACAAACTTATATGATCTGCAAACACACCAAGATTTTCACCATTGTGCTTACCTATGAGGACAAACTTAAAAGTAGCAAAATTTGTAAGACCCCCAAATGAAACTAGATCTACTAATGCTTTGCTTATTTACCATCATACTTTGTTATGCACTGAACTAGATCTAATCCTCAAATGATTGAAATAAACATCCCATTGCCCCCATCAGCCACATGCCCGGTTTCAATGGCTTCGATAAGTCCACCATGATGCACACCAGAGCGAAAGACGAGCGCTGCATGTCCACCATCCAACCATCAAGAAGAATCGGTTCTCCCACCGATTTCAGTATTCTCAGTATGTTCTCGATGTCCCAGTAGATTAGAGGGAGGGCCAGAAACAAAACCAAGACTGGGGTGCACATCGTCGTCATGGTGCTTTGTCAGAAATCGGGAGTCCACAAGTCCAAGCCCATGGCCTGGCCAGCGACTTGCCACGGGCCTCGCCGCCATACTGCATTCCTATCGTCCATGGAATCAAAGTGGAGGCAGAAGCAACCAGAGGAAATGTCTAGAATTCTGAAATTCTTGAGGTGCCCTAGTGCCTCTGAAGCAGGCGAGCGACGATAAAGAAAGGGAGAGTATTGCCATAAACTCGGCCCATTAAATCTTACCAGTATAACTGAATACACCTTTTGGCAGGCCTCGTTCGACGTGATGATCTCGTCATTATCAACAAAGTCAGCCATAGAAGCTGTCCTGGCCTTGACATCTAAGGCAGACGGCTTAACATAGGACGTCGCAGCTTCATTTAGCATAGTGATCTTGGAAGTTAACGCTTCCTTAAAACTGACTCTACAAACCTGTGCCGTTGTACTAGAGATAGTCGATAGGGCTGTGCTATCCAACTGGGTAGCTCTGCCAAGCTCGAGAACACCATCTGCAACCTTATCCAAAATTGCCATGCTTAGTTCACAGGCACGAGCATTGCTAGCCCACGAAGTATCAATGTGATACGACAGGTTTACATTCTCTCCATTCTTGATGCAAGTGCCACATGCCAATCCAGAAGCACCACCAGTTAGGCATTCTAGATTGCCTCCATACTTCCCAGTGTCACCCAAGGGTTTTCCTGACATTCCACCCTGCTTGCTGTTAGTCTGTATTAGAGGCAGCATCTGTAGTCGAGGAGTCAGTGAAAATATTTGATATTTCAAGCTCATGCAGTAGATAGCCATCCTTTCCATCGATAACAGACATACCAATGACGAGACCTTTTTTCCCATTGCCACCAACAGCTCCTCCAGTGGCAATCTCCTCATATTCCCTTTCAGTAGAGGAACTTCCACAGTTTCTAGATTTTCTATTACTTTTCGTGCCTTTGGAACCTGCCATAGTTAGTTGCAGTTCTACAAGGAGACTAGAGCAGAAGAATGCTGGGTGAGGAAGTCAGATGCCTGTTCGCAGATAGCCCACAACCAATGCTTCTAAGTTTGTATGGCGAGAATTACATGTTTAGCGGCGAAGCCAGGGATTTTAATCGTGTTCCATCACTACCGTGCGTAGAGGCCTAGGAAAATGGGGATGGGTTCCAAATTTTAAATTTGAACAGCCAAATGATAATTTTGCCCACCTCTGTACGACGCTTGAAATCGGCACCAATGAACTTAGTCAATGGAAAGTTTTTCGTAAGGTACCTTGGGGCTTTCCTTATACCGATACAGCAAATGCTTCACCATGAAAACAGTTCCTTTTATGCAGATGCTTAACTTGCTTTGCTCTCTGACTCCGTCGTAGTCGCTGCTGTCGTCGAAATGCAAATGTCAGATTCCGTGACAGACAACGCCGTCGTCAAAGTGCCATCTTGAAGTTTTCCAATTAATACAAACATTATCTATTTGAAATTTAAAAATTAGCTGAAAAAGTTTATTAAAAGTACTTAGAGTTTATTATCAACAAACAAAATGCCATTACAAGAGAGTCATAATATACTCATCTTTGTATTTTGATGAAAATAAAATCTTTTACAAAATTGATTAAAACATAAATTATTTATAAAAGCAATATACAAATAGATAATGATAAACTCTCCTTACATGTATGTTATTAATAAATTAATGCCCTCCCTTAATTTATGATTATTTCTTCCAAAATATTTTAATTTCTATTGTCTTTTATTTTTTGTTATCACTTAAAGTGACTTATTCCAAATTATGTAAATAATTAATAACCTTAAAATTTTATGAATTTTTTTAAGAAATTGTTGAAGTAGTTTATTTTTTAACAAAACTACTTCACTCTAATTACACTTTATTCTAGCTCATACAGTTCTTTTGAAATTGATTTAGTTTATTTTTTGTAAGAAAATTAAACAAATTATTTAAAGTAAATAGTATTATTATTTATTCAAAATTTGTAAAAAGGATAAACTATTATGTTTGTTGGGTTACTACTTTGTTTGATAAAGCAAGCTTTAATGTTTGGTATTTTATTATAGCACACTTATTTGCTAAGAAACAACTTTATTTGTAAAGAACAAGTGAAGAATTTTTTAAATTGGTGAACTAGTAGCGTTCAAAGTATCTTGGAGTATTCAGCAAGCTTCAAGAATTGAAGACATCTGCATCAGTTGTGATAAGATTTTTTTTATTATAAAATAAAATGTTAACCCAATGATTCTAAGACACTATTTTTTCTAATTATCTCAAATCATATTTAGGAATTCAAATTCTTTAATCTTCTTCTGAACTTAGCAAATGAATAGAATTTAATTTTTTAATCTCTCAAAGTTTTTATTAGTTTAAATCTTAAACTATTCAATGATTTAAGAAACATGATTTTATTTTTCAATCATTTTTCCTTGGTTAAATCATAATCTTGCATTTTTGTTGAATTCTATGTTATGTTGATTGTTAAACCTTAATTAAATAAAAAAATAATTTTATTAAATATTTTTACAACTAAATAATAAAAAAAATTAAGCTACATCTTAATTATGATATAATGTAAAGTTCTAAGACTGAGCTTAAGCTAAAGTAGTCATTTCTAATCATTATTTTCTTGGTTAAATCATACTCGTATATTTTCCTAAATTTTTTTATTAGGTTGATTGTTAAACCTTAATTAAATGAAAAACCAATTCCAATAATTTTCATAATTAGATAACAAAAAAATTAAGCTACATTTATTTTTGCTAAAATGTTAAGCTCTTGGCTTCAGCTTAAGCTAAAGTGGGCATTTGCAAGTGTTGGGACCAGCAACACTAAGAAAATTATGTTAGGATAATCTACTATAGTCCTGAATCTAGTTGGCTACTAAAAGGCACAAAACTGACATGTAATTCCATAACGTATGAGTTAATCAGGTGACTAAATCTTGACTGCATATGGGGGACCTAGAACTTTTTTGGCTCACAAAATAGCATCGTGCAAAGGCTTAGAAAGAGCACAACGCTTACATAGTAAGCAATGTGGGACTATTCTAGCCTACTTGTCCACTTTGAAAGTTGAGGGTGCGGATTGTCGTTCAATCGCTAATTTTTGCGATGGCTTAAAAGAGGTAGACTCTCCCTTTAAATAATGATCCTAATAGATCCAACACTTAATTTCGTGGGCTCATCACAGGGTTACTAAATTATCCACTATATGTGATTGATCCTTGATCGACATCCAATGGTCATGAACTCCTCTCACTTCATTAGATGATGTTTCTAGCAAAAAATGTATTCTTGAATCATGTGGATTTAAATAATCCATTTTGAGCCTTATGTCTATGTCATTCTTAATTTTATAGTTGATTAATAATGAACCAGATCTCATTTGACTTGATTGAATTTCTTAGATCAAATCTAGCATGATCCAACAACTCAAAACTCATTCGTCTTTACAACGCTTGATTGGATGGTTGTAATCTCCTCTAAGATGATCCAATGACTCTAGTCAATCCTGCTTAATGACTAAATAACTTGTCATTATATATGTCGTTGAAGTAGTAATTTTAGAATTTTGAGCCATTTAGAAAAGCTTTTTAGGATGTTTGGCAAAAGCTTTTTAAAAAAATTTTTCTTGATTTTTTAATGGTTATGACGAAACATTTTCTATAAATACCTAAATATAATGAATAAAATGACTATTGAATGTCCGAAACATTTTAACATCTCAAAGAAAACTTACATCAAATTCTACTAGGATAAATTTCACCTAGCAGCACTCATCGATTATAACATGAAATTTCACATTCTCTTAGGTTAGCCTATTTCTTATAAACTTTTATTTTCTCAATTCTTCTTATAATTTTGAGTTTTTTTTTATAATTTTTATATTCATAAATAAGCATACAAGAACATTAAGTATTTAACAAAAATTTATTTATTGCTGTATTTTGATTTTTCTATTGGGTTAGGTGACCAAGTATTTGCGATGCCTAAGTCCGATTTGATACAAAAAACTAAGTTGGGGGTTAAACTTGCAAAAGCCTAGGTTATAGTTGAACTCCCAAAAGATAGTAACATAAATGTGAAAGGTGAGAAAAACATGCAAATATTTTTGAGGTGAATAGTGAGAAAGAATTTCAAGTTATAACTCTTTTAATAGTACAATTTTTCTTAACCTTGACAAGGGATAGACATATGTTGTAATTTGAACCAAGCCTACTATAAATGTTTGTGTACCATTTCAATTTTTATATTTATTTTCCTGAATCTTAAAAATTATAAATTAATAGATTTATAAATTCAAGTTTTCAACTAACATGAAATTATTTTTAAAAAACACATTTGAAAATAATTGCATTTCTTATTAGAAAATGTTATTTTAAAATTGCATTTTTATATGATTCACACATTCATTTTCACTTTAATGGCAAAAATCAATTATAAAACCAATCAAAATTTTATATTTAAGTAATTCTTTTTGATGATCCTAAATAAGTTTTAAAGTTTTAAGGTTTTCCTTAATTACATCATTTTTGTATATTTATTTTATTTGAATATTTTAAACTTCATTTCTTATATATTAAATATTTATGTTCATATTGACTTTTTAGTTTAAATTTCTTAATCAAAGTCTACATGCACAATACGTGATTTTAATTATTATATTTGAGAACTCAGGTTATTTTGAGTTTAATTAAATATTAGCATTAATCTCAAATGCATGTGATGTATGACCAAGTTACATGCTATAGAGCCATTTAATACTATTATAGCATGTAAACTATCAACATGTGTATGTATATAAGATCTTCTAATCTGTGTAACAGAAATTTCTTGACTAATTTGTTTTTATTTATGAAAATGATTAACTAGAGTTTTAGTATTTAAAATCACTCAATTCTTTAACTATAGATGCATGCTTATTAACATTTGGTTTTAAAGAATAGGCCTTTCCACATTCTCAATATACAAATTGACCTTATCTCTAATTTTTTTAATAGTAAATTAGATATTCATTATATTTTTTTAAAAATTTTTAAATCTTCTAATAAACTTTTCATAATTTTCACAAATATAAGCTATTTGTTTAGCTTACTTTGTTGTAGTAATGTTTCTCCTAACTCTAACATATTCCCTCTTCGTTTCCTTCTATCAGCATAATGCAACATTTTCCTTCACTATCTTACTTTCCAATTATGATAATCACTTTTGACACATTCAAAGCTCTTTTCAATGTCTATTTTCTTTCGTGTAGTTTTTTATTTCATTCTTGTTAAATAATCCTTCATAAATCATCACTAACTCCAGCCATGTTTTGTAAACTATTTTAAAACTCATAATTTTGTTTAATTTAGTAGTATTTAAAGAATAATTTTATTAAATTTAGTAATAAAAAATATCTTGGAGGTTTATTAGTGGGAAAACTGAAAGGAATTGTTATTACTTCTCACACTTCTCTATTAATGTTTCTTAAATAACCAGTTATCTTAGTCCTTAAAAAGATATAGAAATCACCACATAAAATAGTGTAGGCCTATAAAAGGAACCACCTTGGCCTAAACTTACTGGAAAATTTATCGGAGCCATAGAACACTTGTAGAATAGCTTGTCATATGAAAGGAATCTTGCTCTAATACTAATTAAAGTTTTTTTTTTGCAAGACAATGGTGAATAGCTAAGAATTAAAATTTCTATTTTTTAGGGAAATACAAAAAGAAATAGTTTTAAAAAATTTGGAAATTCTTAAGAAAATCTCAAAAATTGTCCCACGTTCGAGGTTGGTTGCCCTTTAATTCACTTTGGACTAGTGATGCACTACACATTGTATAGAAGGATATAGTTGTAATAACATGATGTAAGAACCTTTTAAACTATTTTCATAATCCTAACCTAGTACCATAACTAGTTGAGGGGTTTGTCGACATGCGCTCCCAACCCTTTAATGAAATCCAACATGTTTTAGGAATTGTCAAGGCTTTTGGTTCCAATTAATATAAATTAGTATTATTTTCACTAATTAATTATTTTAATTGCAATACACATTTTATAAAATGTATTGAAATAATATTAAGATATGATTAAAAGTAGATTTTCAAGATAAATAAGGCGGATAGGTTGTCATGAAGAATTCTAATGTAAGTGGTCACCAACTCATTTAGTTCATGACATGCAAAAGTATGATATTTTTGGTATTTTACATATAATTGAAATTTGTAATGGAAATAATTTCTTATTTTCTTACAAAAAATTATTATTTTAGGCATTCTTTATTTAGGGAACATCAACTATTTTGACTAAGAATAATAGCTAAAAGGGATAGACATTATCAAATGGATAAGTAGCACAAACTCTTGTTTTAAAAAAGTTACTTCATTTAATATATGAAGATAATTAGAAGCATGCAACATATTTTTTTATGGTACAATATGGTGCATTTTGAATAGAATTTCTTATTATAAATTATATCATTGATTTATTTTTTGGAAGATTTTCCTTTCTTATTTTGAAACAAATTTATATGTTGTAGTTCTTATCTAATTATGAAAGTATAAGATTATTGATAGTGATTGTGGCATCAAGTGAAAAGAGAAAACAACACTACATAATATCCTGAAAATTAGATGTCTATATAATAGTTTGGTTCATCACACAAAGGACATGATAAATTTTCATGCTAGTAATCAATTAAGATAATCTATAATAAGTTATGCACGATTCTTAATATATGAAAAATCAAGTTTTGATGAAGTCTTTTATGTATTTTAAACTTTCTTAATTATAAAAGCTTATTTTTTATACTTGTGTCCAATAAATTTCTTTAAATAATATAACATTTCATTTTAATATTTTCAAACTTTTTTCATTAATTATTCTTTATCTTTCGACTATTTTGGACTTTTTGTCTTTGAAAATATTTTACTTTGCATTTTGAAAAATTTTGCTAAATAATTTAAAATTAATGTAAATTTGGTAGACCTGACCGTGTTCTTTTCTATTTTTTGAAAACTTTTAATTACCTTATTTGGTAGAATATTACTTTTTTTTTCTTAAGTTATGGTAGAATATTTTATTGATCTATTTTAAAAATTCATTTTTATTTAAATCTGGTACTTTCTATGGATTTATGGCACTTAAATTTATTTCGGATAATTTATTCATTGAAGTTTCTCATTTAAAATGTCCAAGAAATTTTAAATATTTTTTCTTAATCTTTAATAATTTTTGTAAATCTTTGATATTGTTCTTTATTTTTGTTTAACTAAATTATTTTTCATTAATTTTTTCCATTATTTTTATTAATCCGAATATCAAGCAAAAAAATATGTTTTTATGCCTATAGAATTTGATTAATATTGGTTTATTCATTAAGCTTGGATTACACCAAAAGATATTCTTCATCACAAAATCCATACCTCTAATATTAAACGATTTTAATTGTTTTAAATAAAATTTAAGACTTATATTTATGAGTGAAGTCGTTGTTAAATTTTAATAGCAAAAAACTTTTTTTTTAAACAAATCAAAAAATGTTACGTGCATTTTCCATGATTGATTTCATTATTGCAAAAAAAGACAAATTATTGAAAAAGAAAATTTTATCACTAAGGGATATTAAAAATAGATATATACAATATTAAATATGTTAAAAATTTTGAACAAAAAAAGTTTGCAACAACAATTCTAATAATGAAAAAAAAATGAAAAGTACTCCATAAAAAAGGAAGTAAAAACTATGATCATCATAGGTAAAATATTGAACTGAAAAACTCTTAATTATTGTGCTAATAAAAATAGAAACTATGAAAAGAAAAAAAAATGAAATATATCTTTGGATAATTCAATCATAAATAATATTTTATTAAAAAATTATTTAAATACATGAAAGTAAAAAACTTTCAATATTTATAAAAATTTTGAAATTTATTATTAAAAATATTTTTTAAACATTAATGATAAGGAATATGTTGATGTAAACATAGCAATTTTAAAGCAATGTAATAAAAAAATAATTATTAAGGCAATTAAACACTTTAACATTTAAATAGTATGATTAAAATTTAGTCAAAAAATCAACATTATTATCAACAAAAAAAAGACCCAACATAGATGACAAAGTATAAAATTGCCAAAACTGCATGATTCCAAAAAATAAAAAATCATGCATGTAGACATAATTATGAAAATAAAAAATAAATGTGCATAAAAAATATTAGTTAAATAACTAAAATATTAAAATATTTAAAATAAATTGGGTGACATGTTAATGACAAACATACAACAAAACCTATTTTGAATTTTGTTTTCAATTAAAAATGTGCATAAAAATAATAAAGCAAAAACTTATCTTGATAAAAGGAATTTAGGACGTTCAAAGGAATTAGCATACTAATTCAAAAACGTATTATATTGGAAAATCTTTTCTATTGTATAATATATTAAAAAAGGGATTGCAATAATTTGATTCAAAGATATTATGTGATAAAACAGTATCCCAAAAATAAATTAGAATATGAAATAAATAATTTTAATAAGTATTTAAATAATCATATATTATTAGAAATTTGTTGCCAAAAAAAATTCAAGAAATATAAACATATATCAAATTGTTTAGATAATAAAATAATCCTAAACATTTAAGATTTCTTAGATAACACCTCAAAATAAAATTTTATAAAAAATAAGGAGTATTCAAACTTATGTTTTTAGAAATAATTTTTATTTTAAATAAGTTGAAAAAAATTTCATTATAACTAAAAAGCTCAAGCAAATAAAATGAATTAAGAAATATTGAATAATAATTTAAAACAATCATTAAGATAGCCAAATCCTTAAATTATTATAAAAGTACTTATATGGTTCAGCAACAAAATATTTTATTAAAAAGTAAACATAAGAAAATTTTAATTAATATGTTAACAATTTAAAAAAAACACAATCATAAACGAAAATCATTACTATAGCAAATACTTATATAGTTAGAAAGCAATACCATGATTCATTTATCATAACATAATAAGAATTATGAAAAATTTATGAAAAAGAAGTAGTGAAAGATTCCATAAAAAAATATGAATATTTTTCTCATCCTTATATAATATTGGGCTTCTAAAGATGCAGTTTGATTAAATTACACAATCAATTGAATGGAAAAGAGTGAAAGAATAATTCATCTAAAAAGTAACAAACAAAAAATAATTAAATGTTAATAATTTGACACAATTTAAGCAAAAAAATGTTTCTAAAAAACAAATGTAAATATTATAGTGAAAAAAATAAAATTATTAAAGAAAAGTAAGAAAATAAAAAACCAACTATTGTTTTGTTTAGCTAGAATGAAAAATATAATTATCATAAATAATTAAAATGTCATCTTGATCAATCACACATTGATATGTCATTGTCTAGAAAAAAAAATTACAAAATTATCAAAAAAATATTTTTTTTAATTTTTATGAAAAATCATTTTAGCATAAATAATAAAGTTTATAGTTTATTAAAAAATTTATAGATTTTATGGTAATTAAAATGTTGAATTTTAATTTTAATATTTTACCATTTAAAGAGGTATTTTAAAAATGAATCCTCAAACAATATTAAATAAATAAAAAATCATAAAAAAATGTAAAAAAAAAGGATATAATGATGTTAAAAAGTTAATATTCAAAACATTATGTATAACACTAATAGCATGTATATGAAAATATAAACTTATTTAACTCAATTCTATAATTAAGAAAATTAACAATAAAAAAATCAATTAGATGACACAATGTCCAGTTCTTTAATTGTATTTGTGTAAGCTTGTCAATTTCAAAGAACTTACCTTGATAAAAGAAGGTATAAAAGTGGCCAAAAATTTAAAATCTCACACATAATAACTCAATTAATTAATTTAGAAAAATTAGTTTAATCATTCAAAAAAGAACTTCGAAATAGCACAAAATTGATTAATATGTTGACAAAATTTGAGAGTGCAAAAGACAAAAGTAAAATAAAAAGAAGTTATACATTTTGAGAATTAATAACATAAAAAATTATGCTTATTTACAAAAAAAATTATCATACTAGGGCAAAAACATTAAACATCTATTTAGAAAATGAACTTTTTATATATATGAAATAAAATAATTTGAATAATGCAAAAATGTTTGGACTTTGCATCAAAAAATAAAATAAAAAATAATTATTCATTAATATAGTTGAAAATATTGGAAATGATTTTTTAATTTTCAAAAGTTTTTGTGTCAAAATAAAATATATTAGCAAAATTATAATTATATAACGCTTTGATAAGAATGCTTTAAAATTACAATGTAATAGATTGATTGTCATATTTTTAAGAAAATTATTTTTATTTATATGAAGAAAAGGGATATAAGCAAACCAAGAAATTTAAACAATTAAAATCCCATTCTTAAGAGAACAAAAATGCTGTTGCACTTACATGACACTACAAATTTTAAGTCATATATTTAATATTGCTTAGTTCAATCCATATCTAATCTTCTATTGATTACATCATATGCTATAACACATGCCATTATTTTGTATGAATCAAGATTATAGAATTTAACACACTTTTTAGGTGGCCACTTAATGTCAAAATAGCATAAGAATATCAAAGTAGTATAAATGGTGTAGTTTATGTAAATTACTTGTGATCTTATTTGAATGTTCAAATGCAAAAAACATAACTACAATGCATTTATTGCTTTTACAAATTGTAAAAGTTGATAAATTTAAAGAATGAAATTTATATATTAAATATTTATTTAGGCATATTTATATTAATGTAACACATATGAAATGCGTGCCTTATTATCTCATAAATTATATATTCAAGAGCAATATAATATAAGAATATTTGCCATATCATCATGAAGGGATATAATGTTATAACCATCACTAAAGTTTAGCTACACTTGAGCAAAACTGCTAACACTGATTCACTTAAATTCACAAGTGAATTGCATAATAAAATACTTGATCAAACTCTTTAGTTAATTAATAAATTTCTAATTATAAAACACTTGATTTAAACATCATGCAAAAAAAAATGATTATCAACAAAAATAAGATTCTTCAAAAAAATTATGGCATAATCAAGTGTTCAAGAGTTATAACTATTTGTCTATCACTCAAGTGGCTTCATTTTTGTATATAAAACTATTTTGACAAATGAAAATTTAAAATATGTAGATTTATTTGAATAATATTACAAAAATGAGGTTTCTATTGACTTACCACAAAGTTTAAAAATTATAAATCATATTGTAATCTGAGACCCATATTTGAGTTATTGTGATTTTAAAAAGCAAAGAAATTTCAAAAAATATTATTACATATCCATTAATTAATTTAAGAACAATTAAATTATGTTTATGAAAACTGTACAAAAGTATAAGAAAAAAATAATAACATAAACGTAATGAACATATAAATTATTTTCCACATCTACACAAAAGATGAACAAAAACATTTCAAAATAATTTAATTTAACAAAGCTACACATTATAATAAAAAATATAAAACTAAAGATTTAAAAATGCAAACAACTGATAGAATAATGGGGTGATAAATTTGCTAAAAAAAATATAACATAATTATTAAGAAAATATTCTCGTTATGGACTACATGAAAATTTTTATAAGAAAAATCATCAAATTATTAATATTTTCAAAACAATCAGTAGTAAATAGATCGTATCAACATGTCGCAAAAATTAAATAATACCTCATAATTAATGATGTTTATTTGGGCATGTAGAGCGTTTACAACGACATTAATTGGCATTTCCTCTTCTTGTAATTCAACAATTTAAGTATTATGAAATGTTTTTTATAATTTAGTACATATATTTTATAATTAGCTAAAATTATTTCAATCTTTCGTAGGTGTTATTAAAGGGAATTTGCCTTTTTTATGGTAATATTATTATTTGATGTTCAAATTTTTTTAATTTTTTTATTTATAAAAATATATTTCACATACAAGTTAAGAAATTTTTTTTACTTATTAAAATTATCATATTTTTCTATCATTTTTTGTAAAATTACTATTCCCTGAATAATTTATTCTTTTTTTGTGAACTAATAAGCCATACTCTAGGAAAAATTGATATAATTTTCACGATTTTACACAATTCTTTTCCTTTTTTTTACTCTCTTATTTTAATTTAGTTATTTTATTTTCATATTATGTAACACAATATTGTTTTTTCAAAATTTATCAAAATGATGTCAATGGCAATTTTGAAATAATATATAATTTTAGTTTTGTAATTTATTTTCTTACATTGATTTTTTAACTTTTTTAATAGATGTCTTCATTGTCTATAGTTGTATACCAATTTCTTTGATATGTTACGCAAATAATTTTAACATTTCAAATGTTCAATATTTTAATTATTGAAAATCAATAACTGATTTTTATTTCCATATTTTGATTAATTTAAATTGTATATTGTAAAAATATCTCTTGTTTTTTCATTATGATATTTTCTTATATATGTTTCTCTATAAATCTTAACTCAATTTGGTTCACAATTTATTGGCATTGTTATAATTATTGAAATTCTTAAACTCATTAAACTAAAACTTTAGTTATATTTATGCTCTTTGTAACTTCTTATATTTTTTTTTTATTATTAATAGCGTTTATAGAATTATTTCTTTAGCAAATAAGAAAAAATGCTTTAAGAACTTTAATTCTTTATTTCATTTTTTAAAATTAAACTTAAAAATATTCAAATTTATGTAAAACTAAATAACTTAGAAAAACAAGTAGATAATTTAGATAATAGAGTATTGATAATAATAAAAACAATTCTTGACTAATATATTTTAAAAAATTTAAAAATATGTAAAATAATGTGACAAATTCTCAAAGAACCATCTTTCTTTATGTTTTTAGGGATTAGAGGGACGTGTGAACTACATCTTTTACTTACGAATGCTTTGTCAAATAAATCTTGGACTTGTTACGTGACTTCTGGATGCTTAGAAGAATTCATCCAATGATGTGTCAAATTTTGCATGGGTCTACAACATGTTTGATGCCGTAAAGGGGTTGCAAACCATGGGGTTTCTTCGTAAAAATTCTAATGATGGTAAATAAAATTGATTCAATTATGGGTGTTATCATAATATCTTGAACTATTATGGCTCTAATAAAGTTCTATCAACAAACTTTTGATCTATTTCATCATAAGGCAAAAATAAGATATTCTTAAATGGAGTGATCTATGATTTCCTTTTAATAAGCTGGATTTGTTTATATATGTTGATTGGTCTAGCTTAAAGCTTTGCAAATGATGTGCTAAATTATATTTTTATGCATGGCTCACAAGAAGGACATCTTGGTCATATAACAAGGGTCATCGTAAGATAATATTTTCTTTTGGCATAGAAAAAATATCACATAAAATATCTTTGAAAGTATTGGCAAATTTAAGTGCTATAGTTCTTTGTTTAATGACATAAATGGATATTTTTATAACAAAAAATAATGTGCAGGTTTGGGTGATTAGTGGTCCCAAGTTTGTTGCATGCTAAACCATTTGTATAAGTGCCATTGATTATAATGCTACTGTTAATAATGAACTTACAAACCTTTTCTCCACTATTGACGAAGGTATGGAAAGCGAAGGCATGACTACAGTCCTCACTTCTCTTAGGTTTGGTGAAGGCATGTCTCATAACTATAATGGCCTAGTGTCATCAATGGACTCATTGTAGTAGTCATTCTCTTGGTAGGAATAAGAAGCATATTCATTGATTTCTTATTCATACCTAGTGTTAAATTACCCAAAATTCTCTTTTGTGATATATCTTATTGTGTGTGTTATTGCACTAGTATATGACCTCAAACGTTGAAAACAAGTTGCCTTATCTTATTAAGGAATAGTTTGGTTAGTTTTGATAGTGAGTTTAAGGATAAGGATTGGTATGTGATGCGCTAGTACATGACTTCTAAATTATCTAATGTTAGTGGGTTAGAAGTCGAACTTAGTTGATGGTTCAACTCTTTTGGCTAGATAAAGCTCCCTCTATATATATTCTCTATGCCCAGCTCAAAATTCAAAAAAGTTGAGCAAAGGGACTTCATTTATAGCACAACATAAATAGTACTCATCAAAATAAGTAATGTACTCATTAACATATTTTTCTCCTTATGTTAGCCATGTTGTTGGTCATGTAACTAATTCTTTTACCAGAGTCATATGCATTTTTCTATGGTGATCCTCTTGTTAATAGTGCATATCTATGGTTTTTATTTATAACTCAGTATTGTTAACAAGCTGCACTCAAGGAAAGTACACCTTCTTTTTTCATCAAGTTTAAATCATTAGAAGCAATGTTCCAAGGAAAATTCAACTCTATGTAGTCTTCAGAGTTTATGTTACATTCAAAGATGGGAGTGTCATATTTTTATGGACTTCACGAATTTTGTTTCATCATTTTCTTATTATCAACCAAAGAAAGGGTTGTTGATTATAAGAAGTATTTTATTAAGGTGATTGGCAACATTAGCTTTGAAAAAGTTAAGCTCATTTTGAGCTTGTTCTAAGGCAATCTTAAAGCCATATTCCTCTTACTTCGCGTTATAATTTATATCCTAATTAGGAGATCATGAAGGGTCATTTGTGATTGCTTATTATGTGGGTGCTCCATGTTGTAATTTCTACAAGATATTGAGTGCATATATTTTACCCATTAGAGAAAGGAAAAGAAAAACCCCATGACCATTCTCTCCTTTTTTCAAATTTTGTTCCAACAAAAGAAAATTCGAAAAAAGGCTTAGTTTAGCTTTTCTTTTTTTATAAACATTGCAAACATTGGCATAATCAAGCTCTAAAGCAAAGTTTGTTGCTTATAAAGAAACCTTAAAAAACACACATATAAGATAGTTATCTACAAAAACTTTAGTGAAGAGTGCACCAAGGACTACATAGAGGGGATTCCATATGCTAAGCTTAGAACCACGTTAATAACACGAAAAAAGGCTATTTGAAATAGTGTTTGATAAAATTAATATTGCGATAAAGAAATAAAAAAGCTAATTTCACATGAGTGTAGATTAAAAACATTAAAAAATATTAGTGAGCATTATGGAAAACCAAAAGTAATGAGTTAACTTAAATACAAAGCTTGTCCAAACACTATAAAAAATACAATTGAGAATAAGAAAGAAGGTAGCAATAGATAGAAGTGGCAATCCAAGAAAACTTCACGTGTTGAAGTGATAAGAGAAGGATAGTGCAGGGAAAAAACATATCAAATAGGAATCAATGATGTGAAAGAAACATCAAAGTTAAAGGAACCATTGTTTAGTAGTGGTAAGGCATTGCAATAGAGTTGTAGGTAACAACTTTTGAAGAACGATGATTTAATGCACTATAGTTCTCATTATGATTAATCGTAGACCTCAATCAGAAGAAATGGAAAAAATTGACTTTTAGACATGTGAAGATCATCCTTTTCAATAACTATATAATGTAAAGTGGATTTAGAGTTCTACTAAGGTCTATATTAGAGCTTAAAATACTGAAAAATGCTTAATAAAATATTAACAAATATAATAAACATACTATGTCATATTGAGGATTAGGTGATGTGTGTGATATTTTAATACCTTCAAAGATTGGCATTTTAAAACTATAGCATAGGTTATTTAGTTGAGTAAAAAGCAATTACTTATAAATTAAGCACAAAAAGCTATAAAAGATATTTTTGTCACATCTTATTTCACACATATAAAATAGAAAATTAAGACAAATACTATGTGAAGTACTCTAATAGACAAAGGTAACTTTAACTTTAAATTATTACTTAAAATATAAAAGTTACTGAAGGATTGAACCTTTAGACGATGATGTGGAATTTAGCAAGAGCAAAAGTTTGTTTAGTTACCGACTCTCTAGAAAGAAGGTCTCTCACCTTTAATAATTATCTCTTACAAGTGATTTGATTATTGGTTCTCCTAGTGGAAAGTATTTCACCTTTAAACCTTGTCCCTCATGAATAAAGTTAGAATCTCTCCAATTATGGTTGAGCATATATGCATTGTTCATAAAGGTGGAAGCACCTAAACCAAATAAACTTTATTTTAACATTTTTTCTAATATGGTGAACATCGATATTCATAATTATTTTTAAATATTCATCACTAATTTAACAAAAATGAACAATAACATAGAAAGCTATGAAATTAGTTGAATTAATCATTTCCCAAATGGATTTTGAGTCTCAGACAAAGGTAATGGCAGGTCGCAAAATGGTGGAGTGAAATCGATGCTTTATGGGTGGAGGTCTCGACATGTTTATTTTATGTTTTGGGTAGGCACAAGTCCTACAACAAGAATAGGTTGGTGGGACTGAAGCGTTGGCATGGGTCATTGTATGTTAGTGAAGATGAAACGTTGATCAATTATTGTTCTCGTTTAAATTCAAGTCACACGAGAGCACGGGTCTTCTCAGTCAGTGAGTGTAGGTGCTAATTGTTCAAACGATAGTGTTGATGAAAACAAATAGTGATGAATGGTGGTAATTAGAAAAATTAATAAAAAAAATTAGTTTTAAGTATTATTTAAAATAATTTTCAACCAAAATTTTCGTCAACAAACTTGTCGAACTATTGTGACACCAGTAAATGCATATTTGTGAACTAATTTTAGACACTCCTAGATCTCCATCTATAGGTGAAAGAGAGCTTTCTCGATTATATCGAGGTCATGGGCACCGTAGTTCTAATATGTGTTACTTGATATGGTGCAGGATATCATATGTAAGTCAAGAGTTTTGTGTCAGAGGTTTGCCCTTCCACTAAACTAAAAATTTCCTAGCTTTACTATCTTTGGCAACAATTATCTCCTGATCTGTATTTTTCTCCTTATTATCTTTACTTATTCTGAAGCCTAATATAGTGCTACTAAAGGGTTTACTCAACATAGTTTATCAAACTCAAATGGCTCTTTAGGTATTGGATGTGGTGGTTTATAAGAAACTATATCCTTAAGGTTAAAGGTTGTACTAATCCCATACTCTTTTAAGAAATCCTATGCATACACATCAGTTCCCAGTTTTTGAATAACCTTGAAAGGTTGAGCTCCACATTCTTGTAGTTTTGTAAACTTAAAGAGGGAAATATTCAGGCCTAACTCTAATTATATCAAATACTTTTTCATAAAAGTATCTAATATTTCATTAAGCATTTTCTAGTTTGTCATGCCTTTTATTATTTAGATTAATTTTTTTAGACATTATTTCTTGAGAAGTAAAAAAATAAATAAAACTCAAAGTATAAAAGTCTATTAGCAAAGGAATAAGATTAATGAAAGATATTGGCTTACTATCATGAGCCTATATAACAGGTGATGGGTTTTGTAAGGTGGGAGCTCACTCTTATAGGAAACCAAAATAAGTCTCTTTGATCAAGGATCTTTCTAACATGGGTAATGTGGTCAAGCTTAAATTATGTCTTTCCCTTCTCTTTATTTGTGGGCATAGAATTTTTTATAAATTTGCTTGGCATAAGCAATTAATGTCTCTCTTAAGATAGAGTTGGTGTAATGTGTTGATCATTTCATCATAAATAAAAGAACACATGTTAGATTTATCCTTCAAAGTCACATTCCTATAAAAGAGCCAAGATCTTTCAAGGATAAGATGACTTATTTACATAGGTATGAAATCACATAAAACTTAGTCATTATATCTACCCAATTTTAGGAGCACGTAACATCATTGCTTAATAACTATAAAGGTTCTATCTATCCAAGATATAGTGTACGGGTTAGGGTGTTTTAATAAATAAGCTTTGATTAGTGGAATCAAGGGATGTTATATTAATGTAACTACAACACTCTATGGTCATCATATATAGTTGTTAATGTTTATGTTGGTGCTATGCATATTGTTCTATATCTAATCATCTTATTATTGAGTTGTAGCGGTGCATTTTATTATTAAATTTTCATTTTTTCCCTAACAATTTTGTCATATAAAATTTATGTTTTTCTCATGTTCTAACTTTTCTTATTCATTAACACTTTCTAATTTCATAGTCATGCATCTCTTTAAGTAGTTTGCAGCTACATACCCTTTTCATGGTACATAAAATAAGAAATTATTTATTATGTGAGTTGGCTTAAAGATGGTTATGAAGGAGTAGATGGGAATATGAGTTTGGGAGGTTTACAAACTATAATGGATAGGGTAGATGATTAGTGTTGAGAAATTTTGTTGTTGGCCTTTAAAGTGTTTTGCTCATAATTTCTCTTAAAATTTGAAGTTCTACTGTTTTCACAGTTCTAGTTATGAGATAACCTTTCATTAAAGTAGTAACATTTCTCAAGTGAGGCTTGACATGTATATATTGCTTTAAACCTACCCTAAAATGAGATAGTAGTATACGGTCAGGTTCATCGATATCGCATTTTGGTTTATAATCCCAAGTTTATTAATGTACTCCTCAATGGATCTACCACTATAGAATAACATTGTTCATTTATCTAGAATTTTTGCACTAAAGACAATGGGAACAAACCTGTTGTACAACCTAACGTTAATATTTCTCAAAGATTGGGCACTTAATCATCATTGATAACATATTATCATTCTATGTTTGTGTAGGACCTACAACTAGGACTGATGAGTTTTGTCATAATAAACTAAAATTCTTTTTACTTACTCATTTGTTGTCAATAAAAGTAATCATCATAGTAGTCTACTAGTCTACAAAATCTTAAGAATAAAATTTGACATTAAGGATGTGTTGTCTATGTCAATGCCTCTTAGGTATTTCCTCCTTACTAGATATATCGAGATCATCATTTTTGTTTGGCTCATCAAAAAGTTTGTTTCTTCTTCTATGATCATGATCTCTTCTATGGATATTTTGATCAGTGTCATCGAAAGGATCATGTCTTTTATAGTTTCTACATCTCTGAAGATTTCTTTCTTCTAAATCATTTTGTGTGACACTTCTTTTATTATCTGTTTCTCTTTTAGGATTTTGATCGTGTTGGGCTAATTATTGGCATATTTTTAGCATGAGATCTTGGTTTAAATTTTTTTTTTATTTTAAACTAATTCTTAATTTTGATTTTGCTATTTGATGAGAATTACTAGATCTCATCACAATTAAAGAATTTTCATAAAAATAATAGAAAGGAAGGAAAATAATTTGATATTTCTTTCTTTTTTCTTTATTTTTAATAAAAAAATATGAAAACAAAGTAATCACAGCTATATGCCAACAAATTTGACATATGATATGCTTCTAACAAAATGGCAAATGATGAAGGCCCCAACTTTTACAAGACTGCCTCTTGGATAGAACTAGATAGTTACCAGGAAAGATGATGAGGAGTCTTATCACTATGTTTGTACCATTTCTTAAAACAAAGTTCTGCCAAAAAAGGAAAAACATTTAGTAGAAATAGTTTTTGTAGAAACAAATTTAAAATTTCTTTAGAGAATAAAGAAACATTTTTAATAACAAAACGATAATATTTTTAATATTAAAAAATTAGTTTGAAACCAATACTGTTGTATTAAGTAGAAGATTTTTTTAATAGAAAAACTAAAGTCTAATACAAAACTTTTAGTGCACTAAATAAAAAAATTTTTTTAGTAGAATGTCAAAGTCTTCGATACCAAAGTTGAAGTTGGTAGATTTTGATATCTACCAAGGTGTAAGATCATACAATATTGAAGATACTCAAAACATTGTTTTGAAATATAGAAATGTACTATATAATAATCTAGGTAAACTGACATGTGAGGCATTTAAGAACTATTCAAAGATTGGCATTCTAAAAGTATAGCACAGATTATTAAGTTGAGTAGACTACTCCTTAAGAATAATGCATAAAATCCACCAAATAAATTTTTGCAACATCCAATTTTTGACATAAAATAAAAAATTTAGACAAACACTCTGTGAAATACTATGATGAAAAAGAGTAACTTTATTGTTAGATTATTGCCTAGAAAATAAAAGTTGCTAAATGATTAAACCTTTTGATATTAATAACATATGTTTAAAACATAATGAACACAAACAGAATCAGATGAGATCAATTTTGGAACATATTCACATTTAAACATTTTCCTCAAATTGGTCTTAATTGTTTAACATTGTGAAGGATCTTTCATTGTTGCATGCTTTCATGGTCCATCTTAACTTCATTTTGCATTTGACATTTGATGTCAACATTGTGGAGTTCTAGTTTGCATGTAGATTTAATTGGTGTAGGGCATATGCTACACTTCCTTCCCTTATCTTTTTTCTTCCATCATTATTCTTCTTATTTATAGAATTAGAGCTTAATTTAATTCTAACTAAGGGATTCCTATCATATGTATCTCCACTATTAATTATTTTGTTATCAAAGCCAACTTTGTGTTTTTCAAATGACCAAGATTATCCACAACCACTGATTTTTGCATTGTCGCACTTAGCAGCACCTCTCTCGTTTTTAGCAATTTTTTTTACCCTCATCATGGCCTTGAATCATTACATTTTGCATTACACATGATGTCAGCACATTGTTATGTGCTTTCCAACAATTATTCTTGATCAACAGCTCTTCAACAACCACACTCATGGCCTTATTATATTGTCTATGAGGCATAATCTTATTATGCATCATATTGACCAAGTTGCTCACAAGACAGTAATAGTTTCTAGTAGCTAGTATCCTTTACCCACAAATTAATGGATAACTTTGCTAAGTAATTACATTTAACTAGTTCAACATAAATTGAAATTAAAAATGGATCATCAAATGTCAAATCCTCTTTTAATATTATTTCTAACATTGTTTGAATGCAAGTTTTCAAACAATTTATCATTGAAATTTTACCATATTTTAATGTAATTATAAAGTTAGTGGTGGCTTGCTTTTTATTTTGCATTAGGTATATTTTGTTAAGATTAGAATTATATTTATATTTGTCAAATTAGGTTACAAAATTCTCATCCATTTTAGTGTTTTCTTATGAAAACTTATCATTCTTGAAAAAAATAATCTCTTCCTTTCAATATCGTAAACATGAGCATCTATATTCATGTTTTAGGTACATTCATTTCAATTACACTCAAACCATAAAATGATTCATATTATACATTTATATTATATTACTTAATCAAATATCAGAATCAATTTGACAATTATGTGAAATTTCTTAATATGTTCAATACTAAAAATTTTTTGGCCAGCTATAATCTTTATTAGTGAGAATATTATTATTTATTAGAGATTATCGTGTTTACTTATGTCTACAATATTAATCATATTTACATTCTTTTACCCATGTTAATGAACTTCGATAAATCCATTCAACATAAAGTCACTCAAATATATTGTATTTTTATCCACTTTGGAAATACTCTAATTAATATTTCTTGTGACTGATTTATATTACGACATTTATATTACTCTTAGAAGAACTTAGTTGTGTTAGTAGGTCCTTGACAATTTGATCATGTAATTTCAATGACTTAAAATATCAATCTTGTTGTTAAACACTTCACGTTTATGCTTCATTGATGATAACCAATTAATCGATGATTTGACTTTCTCTAATACAACTGCAAATTTAAAGATCTTTCAAAAATTCAACCACTTAAAAGAACTCTAAATGAAACTATGAATGTCTTAATAATGTCCTACTAATTTTACTTCTTATTGTAGTAATAAAACTTTTAAACATTGCCTTTATAAAACAAATTCACCCGAGTTTATCTATCTTAAGATCATTCTAACAAGGGCATGAAATGATAAATAAGCTGAATTTATGTTACTTCCAAAAATTTTCTTGTCCCTAATTTAGAATATAAAACAAAGTGTAAAAGCTTATTAGGTTATATCTAGAATCTTTTTGGATAAAATGATTAGTCACACTTTTAAAATAAAAGTTGACCTCAATGAATACTCTAAGAGTGTCAATATATAGAGTTTGTAATCTCTATGTTTGTTTAACTAATATAATAAGACAAGTTGTAATTGGAGACTTCTAATGATCATATAAGGATTTTTTTTCATGATTGCAATTGTATGATTTAGTTGTTTAAAAGGGTTTATGTATAAGGAAAGTTTTTTATACATGGAAATTAATCTTTTGATAGATGGATTCCAATTTTAAACAATTTAATGGCTTTTATGAACGAAAATATGAAATTTCCATTATAAAATTAGATTTCTTCATCATTTAGATTTTGAACCCAAGCATGCAGTTATAGTCAAAAGCATATATTGGCCTTGTTTCATTTTCTTTTACTTTTCGTTCACTTTTCTTTATCTTTGTGGAATTAAGGAATGACCTAAATCTAGTTATTAGACTCTGTTCCATCATTCTTGTTTTAATTTTTATTTGTAATGAAATATTTATCATATTTTAATGAATTGTACATTTCTTTAACTAATAAGATATTAAATTATTTTTGATAATTTAAATCTTCTGTTTTCTTCTTTTTTTTCTCAATATATATGACATATTTTTTGACAAAATTTACTTTTTATTTTGATTATTTTTAGATATTTTGTAGCTTCTACTTTTTTCATTTTTTCACACGTAGAAAACATTAGTTCCACTTGTTTTTTTTGGTATATGATGTTTTCTTGTCACATTGTGTTAATGTTGTGCTTTAAAAATGTTTCTAATATTATCTATTTTTTGAACTTATTTGCTTTTATTTTCTATATTTTTTTCCCTTTTATAACATTGCCCATTTCTTATGCTTGCAATTGTATGTCAAATTATTTTTTTATAAGTTTTATAAATTTAACACTATATATGTTTAATAATGCTATATAATTTTTAGATTTTATAGTTTTTACTATTTTAAATTTTCATAATTTTAACAAAACATTTCTTTTTCCTAGTTTTATGTAAAAACAATTTACCATTTTTTATAATTTTTGTTAGCATACACATTTGGGTATAATAATACTTTTAATCTTTCTTGGCAATTTAGTTTATATTTGGACAAACAGTGGCTTGCCTATAATTCAAAATAAATAATTAAAAAAACTTAAATTGATCAAATGCTTGTTTTAATGTTATTCTATTAATTATATTTTAGTTATTTTTTCATTTCCTTTTCATATTTCTTACCTTTCAAATGCAAAAATAAATAATAAATAATAAATTATATAGAAATAATTTTTATTTTATATCAATTTTAATAAAAGCATAAATTTGTGAAAAATTATGACTGGACAAATTTTTCATATTAAAATTAATTACTAATAACTGAAGAAAATTATTTTTTAATAATATGTTTGTGAAAATCATTCTAATGGAATCAAAGATGCACATATATTTATGAAAATTAATTGAATAAGTTATCATAATATTTGTAATATTTTCATATAGGTACAAATTCATGACAAAACACATCTAATTATTATATACGTGCTAAAAGATTGGTGAAAGTAAATGTAGTTATAAAAAGATTAGAAACATTATGAAAATAATACTATTTGTAAATCTATCATATTATAAAAATTATGTTGCTAAGGTGTACAAATTGAAAACATTAACCAAAAAAATTAATTGAAAAATAAATAAGCAAAAAAGATTATTTTTAAAATTAAAAATATTGCATGAAATAATTAATGAAAACTTTGCTAAATAATAAAAGAAGATTCTTCTATAAAAAGTAAAAAAGAATACTCAATATTAAATGAGAGAAATGTGTAGAAGACAATAATTTAAATATCATAATTAAAAAATATATACATTAAATACCATTTCAATAAACATTTTGAGAGGAAAAAATGGTAAATCATCACAAAACAAGTGCACCTATATTTTTAAACAATGTAAATTATATATTAAAAAATAATTTACATGATTAAATATTGACAAATGTTTCAATGTAAAAAAAATAAGAGAGTTGCAAAAAATGAAACCATTACAAGTTATTTGAGTAATTATCACTTATATGCTTTCAATTGAATACAAATTTCTTAAAAATGCAAAGATCACAAACTTGTTAAATTTTGAAATAATCAAATGAATTATTATTATTTATTTGAATGAATAATTTAATATTTGATCATTATGTTCAATATATCAGGTAGTGATAAAAAAAAATGCAATAAAATATAACCTGAAACCTTTTTAATATATAAATAATTAAAAATTATAATTTTCAAAACTGTAGGAAAAAAGATTAATTGAAATTTCTAAAACAAAAGAAATACTACAATTGAATATTATTGATAAATATAAAATATTGAAAATATACAAACTATGGTCAATAAAGTGTAATGAAGAAAAAAAGAATAAAGGAAAAAACATGAGTAAACAATTTCAATGTTTTCAAAACAATAACGGCAATATCTAAAGAAAATTATAAGTTAAAATATATTTTTTTATATTGAAGAATTAAATTTTAGGTTAATAATTTCTAGTTTTTAAAAAAGTTAAATATAAAATAATTAATAATAATTATATATGTTCCAAAAGGCTAATTTTTCTTTATAGTTAAATATTATATATTAAAAAATTAATGCAATTTTCATGAACGCCCTTTTACAAATAAGAAAGTCATAGATTTTGAAAACTTTACCGCATGAAAAATAATAAGTAGAAAATATAACTTTCATATGCTTGTAAAAATATAGAAACATAAAAATGCAACGTTATTGAGTAAAATACTTAACCACATATAACATATAGGTATAATATTTTCGCAAAAAATATTTTCCATATAGATTGCTCGCAACTTTTGAAATATTAAAAAATTAGCAATACTTTCTAAGAAAACTTTTCCTAAAACCTTTAATAAAAATAAACTTTGTAATTATAAAATAATACAATTTTTAATTAAAAATATGGAAATAAAAATTAGAAAATTAAGTGAAAGATATTCAATATTAGAAATGGTTTTCCCAATTTGCCAAAAAATACAAAAATAAAAATTTTAATTTTAAACATTTGTATAAGAAAGTGTTAATGTCTAAAAACAGTAAGATTGTGTGATATAAGCCAAGCAATATAACAAATTAAGCATGTGAACATAAATGTTATAATATATATTAAATAATTATAAGTTATTTGAAATCATTTTGTTTAGAACAAAAATATTGTAGATGTCCAGCAATATGTAAATTATTGGTAAAAAATATTGAAAGAATTAATATCATATGTAAGGATTATAGAAACATAACTATTTTGTATATAATTAAGATAATCATTAAGAATAATATTGCAACAAAGAGTTTTCTAATTGATACAGAATAATATTTTGTATGGAATTAATATTGAAAAAATGTCTAACTAAAAATATTAGTTGGTTAAATAAGACATGTTGATATCAAATAACAGAGGTTAAGAAACAAAAAAAGTATTAATTGTAAAAAATATTTTTAAACTTTTTTTTAAATATAAATAAGACATTACAAAGTTGCATAGTAGTGTAAATAAAGAAACATGTTTTTTAATTAAAAGATAATAAAATTGAAACATATAAAAATAATTATGATAATTGAATACTTAATATATCAAAAACTATCCATAACTTAGTTATAAAAATTATCCACATGAAAGTGAAATATGTTTCAAAAGAAAATAATTTATTTATAATCAAATTGTTAAAATCAAAGGTACATAACACTTAAATAATTAAAGTATCATGCAACAAATAGATACAACCAACTCATTTGCAATGATGCTTAAGGTCGATATAAAGAATACATAAGACCTTCTTAAAATGCCTTTACACATTCATATATAATGACTTTCGATATGGATAAAGGTGTTGTAAAAAGATTTAAGAGCATATATTTTTGCTTTAGTGTTTGATCTAGATAATAATAGTTTTTAAGGTTGATCATTGTTTTCATAATGCTGATTTAAGGTGCTAACTTTTGCTACACATATCTATCTCCCATTACTTTTTTGCATTATGATATTGTGATTCTTATTTTATCATTTTATTAAAAATTTAATTTTTTTTAAATTTTCAAGTATTTATTACTAATCATTGTGTAATATTATTAATTTTTGAGAACTTATATTCCGTGATTTATAATATTTTATATTTTAATCATTTATTTTTTTAATTCTGCAATGAATTTTAATTACATTACTTGGTGGTTATGTTTTTAGTTGTGAGACCTCAAAGAAACTTTACTAGCATTTTCTATAAAATCATAAGCCTTTTATCTTTTTAAATGATTTTACAGTAATTTAAAATTTAGACCTTTCCATAACAAAGACATAATTTTTCTGCTAGAGTGGTACAACAATTTATTTTTATCAACATTTAAATAAGTTTAATTTTTTAAATTGTTTGATATTTTTTTTAATTTTCTCCTTTTTTTAAATTTCCTAATTTCATTAATTTTTTTAGCTTTGATGATAAAAATTTCTTTGAAATAATTAAAATTTTTATTTGCATAAAATTGTATACTTATGATTTAATGAAAAAAAATATTTTGTCAATAATAGCATAATTAGAAATATGTTTGAGGAAAAGAAAAATATTTATTAAAATTAAAAAAAATATGAGATGTTATACCTTTTATAATATGATATCTAAAAATTATGTAGATAACATGTAAGTTGAAAAATAGGTGCTACAAAATAAAATTCATAAAATATATGAATTTGTTAAGATAATTAAAATTTTCAATTTTGAAAAAATAGTTCAAAGAAATATCTTTCAGAATTAATTATTGATAATGTTTCTCCTTATAAGACACTTTGCTTCAAAAGTAGTTTGATTTCACGATTAGTGTCATCAAGTTTATTCATGACTTAGTGTCTAAACGTCCAATAACATGACTAATTGATTTATGAATGCAGAGAGTAGTGCCTTGATTCAAGATACTTCTATTTTTGTTCAGGAGTGATGCCTCGATCTGATTATAGTATTGAATTGGTTTGACATTAATGCTCCAGGCCTAAAAATATTAACATATGTTACATTATTTAATTTTTGTAGAATTAGTTCTTTTTTATTTTTTAAATTTAATTAATTATCATAGAAACAAGTATGGCAAAATTTAAGAAAAATGATTCATAACATGATCATGATATTGTTATCAAAGTTTCTAAAAATTAAGAAATATTTATGTTTAAGTTAATAATTTAAATTGAAATTTAAATTTATAGCTTGCATAGAGGATTTAAGTTAAGTTAAAATTCTGAAAAAAAAATTGAAAGTGCCAATAAATTTATACAAAATATTTTTTTTGGTGGCCTCAACTCCAACCAAGATGATTTTAAAGAGATTTGATATTTATTACTCCTCTTCTTTAACATTTTCCATTAAGAAACACATTAGCTATCTCAAATTTTGAACTTTACTCAACCAAATTTATAAAAAATATTTTGGTTTGTTGCAAATCAAATAAAGCTTCATGGTTAGGGGTCAACATTATAAAATCAAGCTTATTGAACTTCTTAACATCTTTTTGAAGGTCCTCTTCACCACTTATCTAGTTAAAATATATTCAATCTTTAAGATTATGCTAAACCCTCATTTAATTAGGTTATGATTATCAAAATATCTTTTATCCTCCACATCATCATGATAACAGCATTCAACATTTTATAATATAGCAAAAATAAACCTTTAAAAGCAAAATAAAATTCCATTATTTATGTTCATTCGATCAAATAACTACTTTTCTTAATAATAAAGATTCAATTATACACACACATATACTAGCACATACAGACAGAGACACAAAAACAAACGTAAACACGCACACCTGCACACGCACACACACACACACACAAACGTATATATTTATTAAATAAATAATCAAAACAAGAATTCAAAAGGAAAATATTTACTCCACAAAAATTATGATAAGAAAATTAAGAAAGTGGACTTTTAGGAAGATGATCATGTGCTTTTAAATGTAAGTCCTATGAAATGCATTACAATATTTGGAAAAATACAATAATTAAAGGCGAGACATTTTGTGTCATTGTAGATTATTGAAAAAAAAAATTTATTATTTATAAGATAGTTTTGTGATAATCATTGCTAGACTACATCTTGTATTTTGCCTTTTAGACTTAATAAAACATGTTGCTAATGATACTTATATATGTAAATTATTTTATAAGGAAATTCCAAAGGAATTCTTTACAAGAGAAATCAAGAAAATATGGAAAACGAGCATCCCATGGACAAGTTATACTAACTATTTAATACTTGGAAAGTTGAGGAAGAGATGCTTCAAAGACATCTAAACATTTTTTGAATTTGAATTATTGATGTTTAATGTAGAGGGATGTTTACAAAATAACAAAAAACCTTTAAGATGCATTTAATGTTTATTGAAATAATGTAAGTGCATCTAAATTTTTTTTAAATGTCATGAAATGAAATTTGCATTTAGATATTTTTGTATAACATAACAAAGACTATTATTTAAAAGAACTAATGATATGGAGAGGAAGTCAAATTTTAAAGAAAAAATGAAAATGAGTCTCAAATAATAATTCTACATGAATTGAAAGAGGACAGGTCATAAAAAAAAACCAAAAAATATTAAAAACAACATTAATTTAATTCTAAGGGAATTTTTAAAGAAAAATAATAAATGTGCCAGACTAGAAACAAATGAATTTTTTAATAAAATAAAGAGTTCATGTAGCACTTTTTCATGAAGCTGATCAAAAGACTGTTGGATATTATTTGTAGTAGGATGTGCAAGAAATACAAATATATGTAAGGTTTATATCACAAGGGGTATCTAACAAAAAAATTAATATATTAGAAGAGGAGAATATCTAGAGGAACGTAATCGATAACAAAGATAACATATGTAACAGTGAAAAACAAAATGATTGTAAATGTTATGAGGGAGACAAAACAAGTTATTATGGTAGTGCTTTTAAGAAATATGAGACTTATTATTGTAAGTTGTGACCAAATTGTTAAATAAATGGATGGAATGGTCCAAAAGTATTGTATAATGGATATAGTTTGACTATCAAATGATAGTTGATAGTTTGATGATCATTTAAAAGAGTATTGGATGGTTAATGTATTGCATTTTTTACCGTTAGTTATGATGCCCTTTTTTATGATAAAACCTTTACGTTTTACTAAGGAATTTTTTAGTTGAATAATATGCAATGTTTTGTAAAGATCCAAAAGAGTCGTTCATATCTATTAGTTATTTCATGGATAAGGGCTAGATTTATATAGAAAAATTTTATCATAGCCACTTAAAATTCAAGATAAAATTGTTTCAAGCATTACTTCGAAACATCTTAAAACAGTTTTTCAAAAAGGACTAATGTAATGGCCTGATTAACGTCAAGGGAATTAATCATTATGTCAGACTAATTGGTGCCACTTGGTCCTGCCTAAGAGGCTGTAAACCAGCAGATCAAATGATATAAAGATGGATGAGTTCTCACAATTGGATCAAGGTGGATTAGAATAATGCTAACTGATACAATAGGATGAGATTTGGATCATTTGATCCATTGATGAAAAAGTTGGAAATTATCACATTAGTAGGATTCATACATAGAGAAAGATGCGTCATTCGATTGAATGATACATTATTTTAATAGGAAAAAATAAAAAATAAATTTAAAGAAATTGAACATGATCGTGGTCATCCATATTCGAGCAAGGATCGAGCACTCATAGTTGATGAAAAATTTATCATCTAATCAAAGCTAGAATGGTGAGAAATAAAGCATGCTTTTGGCAGAGTTGTTAGACATAAGTTAGTCCCATATTTTTGAAAAGAAAATTTTTTTTCTTGTTATAATATCCTTAATGACTATATATTGGTTGCAAAATTGGGGTTGGCTCCCCCTTTCATGCTGCGGATTTTGTCACCCAGGACACTAATTTGTTTACATGTCATTTCATGGTTATGAGTGTAATGAGACCGAATTTGTAGACAAAATTCAAGATCATTATCTTTCAAATTCTACCTTGCTCTAATCTAGTTCAGGTTGCACTCTGATTAATTTTCTAGCTTGTTTTCAACTTGTTGCCTAACCCAAGGTTACAAGACCAAGTTGGTCTTAGTCGACCAAACTGATTTACACATCAGTAGCTTGTGGGGCAAGTTACTTTTTTTTTAATTAAGAAAAAAAAGATTGAGATAGAATTGAAATCTTATAATTTTAATAAATCAAAGATACGATCAACAAATGAAACAATTAAATCTGAATGTGAACGTAAGATGGTGGAGGTGTATCTTATAATTAATATGCAAACATATTATTTTATAATAATGATATAGACCTTTCCAAAATTGATGGCATGTCTTTAATCTTTGAAACTCAATAAAAATTTTAAGGTATTTTGGAAACCACTAATTCATCGTCTTTAAAGCTATTAGGTTTGATTAACAAAACCAAACCTACTTCACACTAAACTAACCTATTAGAATAAAAATTTAAAAAATTATGACCAAGCTCATCAAACAATATGGTAACTTAACTACTCTCCCTTTTCATTACTACAAGAAATAAATATTTAGATAAAAAATAACAAGTAAAAAAACGTATATTATTATGATATGTGGTATTAAAAATCAATTGTTTTTTCTCCCACTTAATTGATGCTCCCTCACTACATGTTCCTACTCACTTATTTAAACAATGTTTATTCTCCCTCTTTAATGTTATGAAAAGGAATATATAAATTATACCATATCTATTACACTAGTTATTATCTCATGATTTGCAATTGATTGGTCATAAGGAATTTTGTAAATATATCTTCCAATTCTTGTTTGATAGAAACACATGAATTTTACTAAGTCTTTACCTAATTGATCTCTTATAAACTATATCTTACACATTATGTTGTTCTAAGAATGATGAACTTGCCTCTTTATTAAAGCTAAGGTACTAATATATCATCAATTCTAATGGGAATATGTGAGTCATCTAAACCATAAACTTAAAATTATTATCACAAACATAACACTTAGGTAACACAACTTTCAATCACTACATACTCAGCTTTTATGTTAAAGATGGCTATGCAATTTTCCTTTCTTTCTTGTCGATGAAAATAAAATATTTCCTAGTAATTCACGTGTGCCTAGGGTTTTTTCTTATGTACCTTAGAGCTTAGAAAGTCTAAATCTATGATACTTATAAGATCTAAGGAACAAGCTTTTTTTGGGTGCCTTAAGCTTTTCATTATATTTTTACATATTAGAAGATTACCACAATCACCTTTAGATGACTTAGGATTTCATTGGAATCTAGCACATAGGCCAACAATAAAAGAGATATCTACTCTACTTATATATGATATAATAAGAATCTAACAAGTGCCTCATAATGTTTTTCAATAATGTGGTTCTTCATTTCATCTTAATCTAAAAATATTGATTTATTTATTAGAATCTTCAAATATTTTTTTTTTACTTTAATACCTAAATTTCTTAAATAAATATTTTAAATATTTAGTTTATGAAATAACAATCTCAACTTTTAATTACATAATTTGAAATCCAAGCACAAATCCTTGCATATTTTATTTGTGCTTCCAAAAATTATGTCGTCAACACAAAATTGTACAAGTAATAAATATTAATTAAATATATTAAGAATAGTGTGCTATCCAATTTTTTCTTTTCTAAAATAACTATTAACAAGATAATTACCTAATGTATGATACCGTGAATGAGGAGCTCGCTTAAGGCCATAAAATATCTTCTTAAGCTTATATACATATAAGGTACAAGGGTCTCAGAACTTAGAGGTTTTTTTACATATATATCTTCTTTTATTATCCTATTTTAATATAGATATTTTACATCCATTTCAAATAATCAAAAATTTTTACGGCATGAATATGCAATGAGAAGTCTATTGGTCTCTAATCTTGTTATTAACATAAATGACTACTCAAAATATATACCATCAACTTGGTTATAACCCTTAGCAACAAGTCTACATTTGTTTCTAATGATCACTTCATTTTCACCTTATTTATTTTTAAAATTCCTTTTAGCTCCGATAATTTATTAATCACTAGCCCTGAAAACTAGTTCCCACATTTGGTTTGTCTCAAACATATCTGACTCCTCTTTCATTTTATGAAACTAATAGTCAAGCTTATGTGGTTCTCATATTTATACTAGTTCTATGATAGCTACAAGATTAATTTCTCACGTAGAAGCTCTTGTCCTAACACCTAAATTAAATTCTTCTTTAATTGTTTTTTTTTTATGTGAAGCTTGGTGCCTCAAATCTTTAGGTAATTGATGAATAGTCTCTTATACTTTTATTTTACTTTCTCTTTCAACTTCATCTTCACTAAAGTTTAGGTTCTTTATGGACAATATCTACTCATCTAAAGTTTTATTACCTTATCTTATAACTAGACTCATCACGCACTATAATCATTCTCTTCCCTTTGAGAATCTATGTCATAAAATCTAACTTTTTTTAAAAGAAGAGGAACTGATAAAAACTTCTAAGCATACTTATTCATCAAACCACTTCAAGTTGGGCATTTCAATAATAAGAATGGTTTATTTATATACAAAAACATGACACTAGCTTACATTTAGTTTTTTATTATTAAATAACTCTTGAGGTGTTTTCTTAAGTGTTAGACTTAAAATTAATTATATTCATTGTATGACAAGTTGTGTTAGTTCCCTTGGCCAAAAATTATTTTAGTAGGTTGAATTTGATTGACATAGTTCTACCCATCACTATCAAGATCCTATTCCATCTTTTTATAATCCCATTTCATTTGTGGGAATAAGGATTTTTAAGTTTATGCCCCTTATTTTTAAACTTGTTATCATTATCAAATTGTATACAAATTAATTTTATATATGTTTGACTTTCTATCCTTTTTTATCATATAAAAAAATATTTCACAAAAAGTTTTACTTAGTAATCACAAAGTGTACATTTTATTTATCTTATTTATAAGTGTAATTCACAAGTATGTTACCTTTAACCTATGAATGTGTCAAAAGTATTTTATCTCTAAAAAATTATTATGAAGGTAATTTATTTTAGATTTTCTATTCTATAACCTTAGGAAACCAAATGAGCATGCTTAGTCATTTTGAAGCAAGTCTTTGAACTAGAAATATTTTCCTAATTTGGCAATCCTTAATGGTATGTCATTTTCTACAACTATAAAAGTTAGTAAAATTTGAAATATCAGCCAAATTCAAAAGTCGACATATATTTATGTTTAGAAAAGTAAACTTTAGGTGAAATATCAGACATTTTTTCTTCTTAAATAAAATAATTTTTTTCAAGCTCATAATTTCTTTTTTTAAGGACGTAATCTAATGATCACAAAATCGTTTTTATCATATAACTTTTTTCAATCACATTTCCTAAAAAGCTAAATTGATCATTGTTTTATTTATAAAATATTTTTAAATTTTTATTGATAGATATTAAAGAAGTTAAAACACTAATAGGTTCTATGTAATTTTTTTTAGAAACTTTAAGAGGCCATGAGCTTATCTTAATCTTTTATTCTTCACTTGATGTACCTGATTCATTATCATTTGACATGAATATAATTTCTTCCTCCTTACTACTTGAAGTTTTGGAGTCTAATTTGGCTCAAGCACTCCAAGTAGCTAGAAAAAATTTCTTTATTTTATTTTTTCTTTTTTTCTTTTTACTATATTTGAGTTGTGGATAGTATGGTATAATATGATTAGTTTCACCACAATCACAACATCTTGCTGTCTTTATCTTCTCCCTTTTATTTTCTTACAAATTCTTATTATCAAAACCTTTTGCCAAATTTTTATCTAAACTTTTAACATGAAAATTTATCTCTTCCTCCAAGCCCATTGAGTAGATAAATGTCATATCTATATTGTCTTTGTTAGCTTTAATGGTTAATGGTTCTATGTACCAGGCTCAATGCTTTGCTTGCTTAAGGAGGCCCCCTTTTCAACTTTTCTATTAATCTCAATCTTTGTCGTTAATAATTGTCCAAGTAACTCATCAAATGTTGGGTTGTTATTTCTTTAACTATGTTTATGATAGTTGTAAGAATATCATACTCATTGGATAGAATCCTTACTAATTCTCTTAGAAGATCTATATTGAGAAACACTTTTCTAAGATTTTCTAATCCATTAGTAATATTAGTAAATTGTATAGTAATATTCTTTATAGTTTCTCTTAAATTTATTCTAAAAAGCACATAAGCATGTGAAAGAAGGTTTACCTTTATTTCTTTAACTTACAAAGTGCCTCCATAAATAACTTTTAAATTTTTCCAAACATCATGTAAAGCATATAAATTCATAACTTGATTAAATTTATTTTTTAAGGCACAATGAAAGTACCTGGCAATTAATTTTGTCATTCTCACTTATTTTGTAAAGAACCTGCTTTGATACTAAATAAAATAAAAACAAGTATATGAATCCCACAATGAGTCTTGACTTATGAGTTTTATAACAATTTTTTTACACTATATTTATCTTTTAAAATTTGTTTATAAAAATAGTTTTATTTTTTAGAAAGTTTTAAATTTATATATTTCTATTTTTTTATGATTAAAAAATAAATAATGAAAACTAAAATAATACAATTAAATTTTCATATTGTTTGTTTCAAACTAGAACATACATCGACCCTTAACTAAAATAAAATAATCATCACAATGAAATACTCTACAACTTAAAGTTTTTTCTTACATGTTACCTCATACCTACTAGCTTTTATTAGTTTAATTATAACATAGGATTTTGAAAGCTTAACAGCAAGTTAGGATTTTATGATGCTGAACTAAACTGAGGCTTTTATAAATATTATACCACCCAACCCAAACGGAAAAGGAAAAATACAATGCAAAGGAAAAAGTATGATAAATTTATATAACTTTTGATGCTTGTTGATAAATAGAGGAAGACATAATGAGCTTATCATTATTATGATAGTATGAAATTGAAAATTTAGAGGTGCTAAGATTGGCTAAAAGAAATTGACATTTTGTGAAAAGGAAGATATAATTGTTGTCAAAAGATTTTATGACAGCAGAAAATCTTTTGTGCTTTGTTTAGATCTCAAATATTATTTCATGTTTAGTACTTATTTCAAGAATGACAGTTACGTTTATATAGGAAAAATTGTTTCAAATGATGCTTCTAAATAGCTTAAAAACCTCTTCCAAACAACTCAAAATATTTATTTGAATTGGTTAATGCAATAGCTCAAATAATGACTAAGAAATTAGCCATTAGGTGGGATCGACCAGCACCATTTGAACTTATTAGAGAGATCAAGGAGTACTAGAAATTTGAAAATTGTAATTTAATCTCATTTCTAAACTACATAGTTTTGAATCTATCAATCTAATTATTATATTCTTGAAATATAATTGTCAAGATTAAAATAAAACATACATTAATCATTTACCATGATTCAATCAAATAAGCTTTTAAATAATAGTCCAGATTAAAAATCAATCACATTGCTATCATTTACCTTATAGTGACAAAACAACTTTTTCATCTAACAAATTATATTAAAATAAATCATGTGCTTTTATTTATCATGATCTATCCAAGACTTGGAAATTCCCAATCATTCGATGACTTGTTATAGTTACTTTATGAACACCATTGGTCTGCCCTAATCTATTATTTTTTATAAATTGCTATTTTAAAATAGTTATTGAATTCAAGTTATTAGACCAATAATAATTTATAGCAATATTTGGTAACAGGTTTTAGGAACAATATTAATTATTTTTTAAATATACTTTTAATATTAAAAAATTTGTTAATGACTAAATTATTTGCACAAGATATGAAGTTTTAAGTCTTTTCAAGTGTTATTATTTATTATTTCTATTAATTGTGTCATTCATTCTTTGATCTCTGACTGTATTACCTTCTTTGATTCGCTAATTTTTTATTCTTTTATTTGTTTATTCAAGTAAAAGCATAACATACATATTTTTTTAATAGTTTATCAAACATATGATTACGGTAAGCATCAAATTCAAATGTGCAATTGTAATTTTTCTTTATCTACTTTTTTCATTTTGTTGAAATGCTGTTATAGTGCTTTTATTTGTATAATATTTTTGTTAGTATTGTTTATTAGTGAAGGGCTTACACTAATTAGTTAGATTTTTTTACCTTCGTATGGGCTTGATGTAAGCTTCAATTTGAGTTAAGTCATCAAAACTTGTTATGCTACTTATTACTTCTAAATTTCCTAATTAAAATTTTCCTCTAAAACTTAAACATAATTAATCTATTCTAAAAACATTAAAATTTTAAAAAATTATTAAAAAATTTATTGGAGCTTAATCGGCAACCTAAAATAGTTACTTTAAAATATACTTTTAAAAAGTTTTTCAAAAGTCTATACTTTTTTTCCTAATCATTTATCATTTTTGCTAAAGCACATTTCAACTACTATCTAAACAATGTTCTTTTCTAATGAGAAGAAATTCTTCAAAGAGAATAATAGCTCAAAATGGTATTTCAATGAATTTTATTGAGAGTGCATCTTTCAATTAGCCATCACCCTTTTCTATTCAATATAATCTCTATTGGAAGACTAGGATTGCCATTCACTTGATGGTAGTAGATAAGAAATTACGAAAGCTACTAGCAATTCATTTTAAAAAAGTTCAAAAGGTGTACTAAAGCACCTAGAATTGATCAAAACTTGGTAAGGTTGAATGAAGAGTGCTTAAGGAAGGTGTCGAATATGTTTTTGCTAATAAAACACTTCTCTTTCTTCTCGTCAATTTGCGGTTTAGCACTCTGAAGGTGATTCTATTGGGCTTTCATTGTTTTGATGTTCCTTTTGTCAAAATAAAGGGAGCATCAGTTCCATTTAAGTATGGTCAACCTCTTGGTTCTTATTTGGCCACTTTTCTCTTTTTGCAAACCTAATGTGGGTCTTGACTCTTCGATGCCCATGGTGGGTTAAGTAATGTCTGCTTTATGACCTATGAAAAGATTCCAATATTTACAACATCAAATAAATGGTAAATTCTACCTGATTAGGCACCTAATTTGTATTAATAAAAATCACTTCAACGATCCAACCGATTGGGAGAGAATCAATAGATTCCTCTTCAAGAACTCTTCATCCTACCTAACCCACAGGATATAGCTAACGTAGAAAGGTACATTTGTTCTTAAATAATTTAAAAGTAATATCACAGCACATAATTATAAGTTTTTTAGAATTTTTTCCAAAGAATTTATTAAAAGAAAAAGAGAAAGGTTACTGTAATGAAGGATTACCTTAACAATCAACTCAGTCCATTAGAACTAAACATTACTCTGAAACAAATGTAAAAGGAATAGAATATATAACACCATAGAATGATGCAAAAACTATAGTGTAATTATAAATATTAAAAAAAAAGAAAAGTTATAAAAATTGAAAAATATTATGAATAATATGCATAAAATATCAATGATTTATGATTAAAAAAATATATTCACTAAAAGTATTAATGTGAAATAAAAGCTTTATAACTATGACAAAAGCACATAAATAATAAAAAAAATAATAATGCATAAATTATGTTAATTCATTGACAAAAAGTTCCATTTGAAAAAGTGGTATATCATCTATTTCACAAAATTATTATAATAAAAGTACTAAAAAAATAATTTTTCTATAACAAAATAATTTTAATGCATTATGCCATTATAAATTATAAAATACATATAGAACAAAAAATAAATATTTTCAAAATGAAAATAATTAATATATGTAAAATCTGTTACATAATATATTAATAAAATGATTCATTATGTACTCTTTCAAATGTATGATATATCAACAAAAAGTTTCTAGTAATAGAAAGAAATGATTTTAAGGAATTCAAATAAGGAAGCACAAAACACTAAAATTGTTAAAGCACTCAAAATGTGCAATTCTATTCCTTTTCTGCATTGTTCATAGCAATGTGAAAGCAATTCATTGAAAATTAGAGCATCATAAAACGTAAAAAGTATAAAACAATTAACAAAGGAAATCACAAATATTTATAACTATTTTAGTAAGAAGAATTTTTTTATTCAAAATATAAAATGCAAAAAAACTTATTATAATTGAAGATGCTTTATTAAATAACATATTACCAACGAGTAATACCGATAAAGGAACTACAATATTTAAAAAACTTATTCTAGTCTAACAAAATTTAAAAAATTCAAGATAAGTACAAAAAAAAAATGAAAAAAGGAGAGAAAATTTATTTAACTATAAAAAAATTAAAGGCATTCTTCAATCACAAAAGAATTATATATATAAAAAATATTTTTTATAAAACAATAATTAAAACTTTAAAAATAATGTGCATAACTCATAGAAATATATTAAAAAACTTAAAAATGATTGTAAAAAAAATTTAATTGATTATCCAAAATATCCAAAACAAGTAAAGTAGAATAGAAATTTATAAGATTGACATGTTCAACAAAGGTAAAATTTTAATGACGCTTAGGATGGATGTCGAGAAGTCCTATGGACATATGGGATGGCTTTCATTTTATCATATTACCAAACAAAGGGTTTCACAACTGAAAAAGAAGAAGTTTCGTTTTTTTTTTCTTATTGTGTAAATATTTTTATTTCAATTAAATCGAAGAGTATGTTTTATTATTACTATTCACTCTTATAATGTAGTTTCCAAGGTAGTTTTAAAATTTTTGAAATGGTAATATAGTTTACTATTTATATAATTTATCTTTAATAACTTCAATATTCAAAAGACTTTGTGATTTTTAAATTTTCAAAAATTTTTATTTTCTTTATTTCATTTTTATGTGCCTCTTCCTTTGAAAGTAAATTATTTTTTGGTTTAATAATTCTTTCATATTTCTAATTAATTTTAAATTTTATTTGTAAGAATCACTTTTATTTCATTCCTAATGGATTAGTCATTTATAACATGTAAAATTACATAGAAGGTAACTTTTCACAATTTTTTTTGCATAGATTAAATATTTAATATTTTTAATTACTGAAAGTATTTCTTATATTTATAGTTATGTAAAAAATTTATTCAAATCAGTTATTTAATTTTAACAAAAATAATTTCATTTTTATTTTGTAAGAAAAATTTTAAAAAATTAAGTTGAATTATTATGATACGAAATATGAAAAAATTATATCAAAAAAATTGAAAAATGGAAATATTTTATACTACCTAGAAATCTTTTTATAATATTGGAAGAAAATCAAATAATAACCAAAAAGAGATTAAGGAGATATAAAATCTTTAAAAAATGTTAATATAGAAGATGAAGTAATAAAAAGAAGTACAATATGATAAACAAAACTAAAACTTAAAATTATATATCAAATATTTTCCAAAATAGTTGTTTAAGCCTTAATAATATCATTTTAAAAATAAACAAATGATAATAAAATCAAAAATAAAAGTAAAAGAGAATGCTAGTCTTAAGAAGAAATTTTGACACAAAAATTTTTCTAAATAATAATGGTATAAATTTGTATTTTAAAAAATTAAAATATTATATGTTTTTAGCATGTCAAAAAAATTAATGTTATAATAAGATAATTAGAAACATTTGTCTACTAAAATTTTATGAATAAGACAAAGTAACAAAGTTACTCTTAAATAATCAGCTTGATTAGTTTGAAATTATGTTCTTAAAAATTTTAGTACTACATAAAAATAATACCAAATTTATATGTTGATAACTTTCTGAATAACTATGAATAAAATTGCTTTTCATTAAAAAAAATATTCAAACTTGATTGTTAATGAATATAAAAACTTGTAACAAAAAAATAAATCATCCTCGAATATTAGAAATGATATTTTTGTGAAGTTGACAAAAAAGGTCTATATGATGTGAGCATGACAAATATTTAGATAAATGTTGTCTTAATTAAACAACTAATTAAAAATCCTAAAAATTATAAAATGACAAAAAGTTTCTAAAAAGATAATGGAAATAATTTTAGAAAATAAATCATATAAAATATAAACTCATAAATTACTTCAAAAATATAGAATTATCTATTTAATAAAATTAGAAAAAATTTTAAACATTTATTTAAAATATTTTATGAAATACTTAATATATCAACATAGCATTACAAGAAAGAAATCTTTTGGAGTTGTATTATATACCCACCAAAAAAGTCACAACAAATCGAAACATGGATAGTTTACCATTTGAAAACAACATAATAGAATATAAAGAGATATTTAAAAACATTAAATTTCTTTGCCAAGTAAAATTAAATTATTAAAGACAACAATCTTTTATAACAACTAAAATATAAACAATTTTTACAATAATAGCAATATATAACATTCAATAATTATTTTCTTGTAAACATGTTGAATAAAAATATTTTTCAACAATAAAATTTTTCTTTTGTTGTTACAAGTATCATAAATGAGTTATTACAAAAAGCAAATGCTTATACCATTTAAAAATCTCGTATTACTTTTAAAATTAAATAATTAAAATATTAATCTTGATAAATGTAATAAAAAATTGATAAAAAAAGAAAATATCAATGATTAGTATTAAAAAAATATTAAAAAATATCTAAACTAAATGAATGAAGTTAATAAAATAAGCAAAAAAAAGACCATGTTGCAAATAAAAATGTCAAAAATAAAAAAATATAAAAAGCCATGAACAAAACTTAAAAATTGAAATATTAAAATTATTTTTAACATCTTATTGAACAATAATATTCTCATTTTCACAAATATAATAAACACTCAGAAAGTAATGATGTCAACTAAGATGTGAAATTTATTATAAATTATATATTTAAAATGTATATGATCAGATGAGTGAATTATGTATTTAACATATTTTTATTTCTTAAACTTTTTCAGAAAAATTTTTACACTTCAAAAAATAATTTTTTTAAAAATAAAATTTTGAAAATAAGATTACTCAACATTAAATGAAAAACTAGGATTTTTAAATGGTTTAGCAAAACTTGTTCCTAAATCCACCCCTAATGACTAATCAGACTTCTACGATTCACCCATTGTCACCGAAGCCAATAAACAAAATTCACACTAATACTGCAACGAGACAAAAAATCCATAAATAACTTGACTATAAGAAACAATTTGGAAACTTCACAAATTTTGCATAAAATAATTTGTATATTTCTCAAATACTAAAATATGTTTTTTTAATGCTAGCTATCATGTGATATGAACAAAAATGATGGTACCACTACTATTTGATTCTAAGTGTTCGAAGCATATTTTGTTTGATTAGAACAATTGATAAAGGAAGTATATTTAATCGTAATGGGATAAGATCTAGAACATTATATTCAAAGGCTAGATAGAAGGTGATGTTAAATGGGTTATTATTAATGAAGGGAGATAGACTTTAAGTATATCAATCAATCATTCGAGATGAATGGCTAAATGTACATAAACTTCCACAAACATTGGTTTAATTTTGATTATTTGATAGAAAAAATGTGCGATTAGTTGGTATAGAAGAGCTCAACTTTGTTATTAGAATTTTTTTTCTCACAATGCAAAAAAGTTCGCAGGACTTATGCTTAAAATATTTTCATTATTATTCAACCTATTAAGGTTGGCAATCCCATGGTGTTTTTAGAATGTCATAACCTAGGTCACCAGTGTATATATGTAAATATGACTTTGACTTATCCAAATTCATTAACAAATTCACGAGTCCCCCATCACACCTTACAATTAAGTTGATTAAAGAGTTATGCCTTGAACCAATTGACCCAAAATTGCTACAAGAATAGTGCCTTAAATTGATAATCTGAGCAAAACTGTATCGATTTTTGTCATGCTCCTAATGTGTGGCTCCTCAAGGCCTGTGCCTATATTGCAGGCCATAGACCTTAGTCATGCCCTTCAGGATTTGCAGTGCAAAAAATATTTATAAGATTTCAAATATATTTTATATATATATATGTAGATATATATTTATGTATACGAAAATTACTTAACTAATTATAAGATTTCAAAAAGTCAAATATATTAATTAAAAAAAGCAAACACAACATAAATGTAAACTAAAATATGTATAAAAATAGATAAGAATTTGTGCCGTAATTGCATGGAAATTACAAGTTTTAACAAGCTATCCTTAAAGATTTAGAAATATATTTTTTATGGAATAGCAACTTCACAAATACAATTTTTATTGGTATCGAAGTTAGTAATTTAAGCCATCAAAATTTTATTAACTATTTTTGCTATAACCTTGCTCCAATAAACTCAAACAAACTACAATTAACCTTGAGATTTAAATGATATAATAGTAAGCTAAAGAAAGGATTATCAAATATTTAGCTTGACTATGTGATCATCACATCAAAATATACAACAAAATTTGTTATAAATATCAATTATTAGTATCTCAAAAAATTTGCAGACAAAACAATAAAAAATATCAAAGTCTATATATAGTATAAAATTAAAAGATTAAATAAATTTATTACATGTATGTTAGAATAAAAACCAAACAATTTTAAAAAAATAAAAAATTTGGAAAGATACAAAGCTAAAATTTTTAAAGTTTTGATACATACAAATTAAAGACAACACTTAAGGGTAATTATTATCACCAAAAATTTATTGCAAAATAAAATATTAAATTTAAAAATCATTATGACAAAAGTTATCAACAGTATAACAAAAAAAATATTTTAGTCCAAAAAAACATGATTAACATGAAGAAAAGGACAAGTACCATCACTATTAAATGTCTAACGCATAAAAAAGTTGTTTAGCATTTGAAAAAAAAATATAGCTTTATTGAACACACATCACATTCAAGAAAATGGCTCCTTAAAAAATATTAGCATGCCAAGATTTATGTTACTTAAAAACATAAATGATTTCCATAAATAAAATATAAATGATGTTATACTTTTTTTGAACTAATTAAATATATCTATGGACGAAATTAATGTTAAATAACACTCACAAAAAAGAAATTATGAAAGAAAATAAAAGTAAATATTTAATGAAGCCATAATTATATTTAAAAATTTAATAAAAAAACGTATGCGATAAAAATGTGTTTTTTTTAACATATACGTACTTTTAAAGATGGTAAATAAGAAGGAATAAAAAAATAATATGAAATTATTAACATACATGAAATTTTCAACATAAAAGTTTTGACTGCATGACATCATAATACATTATTCGTAGTTTGCTAATGTCGAATATCATTGTTGTAAAAATGATACGAAAGAATATTTAAAAAAAACAATTTTTGAGAAATGTGAAAATTGTTAAAGAAATACAAATTTTTAGAAATATTGAAATAGTTAACCCTTAAAATATTGAAAACAATGTGCATAATTTGTCAAAAAAATGTTTTAGAAAAATGTAATAAACTTAGCAATTTACACCTAGAAATAACATATAAATTAATTTATAATTTAAAGCTATGTAATGTTGAAAATATTATTATTAAGTGCCACCATATAATTTTACTTTCATTCTAATATAAATAATATTTTAGTGAAAAAAGAAAGTGTGCTATAGATTAAAAAATGTACAATTTAAAGGTATAATAATTGAAAAACACATGATTATAGCAAATTTAAAAAATTTTGCTGTAACTAGAGCATTAAAATTAAAGAAAAATTACATTTTTTTGTAAAACGATAAAATTTAAAAAAAATTTAAAATTTTCAAATTGACATATAATGCATGATAATTATATATAATATCTCATGAATTACTAAATATGTAAAAAAACAATTTTGTTAATCCTTTTTCATAGTAATTTAAATAAAAAGCGAATGTACTCATTCAATTATTATACGTCCTCATTAATTACAATGTAAAAAATATAAAAAAATACCATAATCTTTATAAGAAAACTTTTAAATAATGGAATAAATATTACAAAATATAATGAAATGACAAGCTATATTAATAAAAAAATTTAAATGTCAAAGATTACTTATGTTTTATATTTTTTGATATTTTATTAAAACTCACTTTTCTATCTATAATATATCAATAAAAACATTTTTTTCAAATATCCAAAAATAGTATAATTAATATATTAGAAAAAAAGATTCTTTTAAACAAGAAATATAAAAAATAAACATTTTAATAAACACTATGTGCAAATCCTATTTGAAAAATGTTATGGAAAGCAAGGAAACATTTTAAATTAAAATAAATGGCTCCTAAAAAATAAGACATCTATTTATCATATATAATGCATAAAATCAAAAGTCAATCATAAAAAATTATCATAAAGTAAAAAGAAAATTAGTAATGAATTTAAATGAGACATATATAGTATAACAAAAAAAATTAAGATTTCTAGAAGTAGAAAGTTACCAAAACAAGATATAAAACAAATGTTCCAGAGTAAATATAAAGTATGAAAAAAATGAAAATGAAAAATATCAAACTAAATATATCTTTAAAAAATAAAAAAAATAAAAGTTCTTTAGGAAAATCACTCATTTTGTATATCTTATTCAATGTGTAAGTTATCAAAATTTATTTTAACTAGTCTAAGAATTGTAAGTGCTTTGTCAGGGATAAAAAAGTGATAATATAATGGAAATTTATGATATAACACTTAAATAAATTAGTAGCATGAAAGAAAATCTTCTTAGAGAAGGAATATTTTGAAATGTTAATTTCTAACGATGAGATATTAAATATAATGAATATTGTTAAGAAAGTAAACAATCCAAAATCTTAAGAAATTATGTACCAAAATTTAGTTGTTGTATTACAAAAATAAAAAATACATGTGTATAACAGTCTGTGTAAAGATTATCTTTAATAGTATATTAAAAGAGGAATTTAAAAAGTACATAAAATATATATGATTAATATTAAAAAATTGAAGGGAATTAAAATATCTAGATAGTATATTAATAAAAAGTTTTGTTAAAAATTCAAAAATAATAAACTTAATGTTGTAAATCAAGAAATTCAAAACGTTGAAAAGTAAAAAAAACAAAATTGCAATAATGAAATAACTAAAAAATAAAAATAAATTGTACATAGATTTACAAAATAATTAAAAAATAGATTATTTTAAATCATAAAATGTTTATGCAAATGGAGTGATTATATTATAAAAAAGTCAGAATAAGTTATGTGATATACTAATAAAATATTTCAGAAAAGTTCACTTTTCTATTATATAATATAGGAATTTATTGATTATTTAATTAGAAGTATGTAAGTTATGTGATATGAAAGAGTAATATAAAACATGACATTAAAAATAATAATGGATTAAACATCTCCCAATTTATATAAATTGAAATATGACATAAAATAGTTAAAAGTAAATAACAGACATATAAAATTTTTTTATTTCAAAATAATAAACGTTAAAAAAATGATGAGTTAATTTTAAAAAATAGAGAAAATTAATTTAACAAAATATTCTAATATCTTGAAAATACATTAAAATGTGTTTTTTTTATTGACTTAAGCAAAAAAAACTTAATTTTGCAAAAAGAAATTGTTATGAATTTTAACATATAAATATGTCATTATTGTTACTCAATTCTAAAAATGTTAATAACTAAGTGCATATGTTTTCCACAAAAATTTTTGAATTCTAACCACAAATTCAAAAAAATATTTATATCCGATGAAAATAAAAACTTTAGATAACTAAAGGAAATTTAAAATCTTAAAAAATATTTTTGTTGTAATTGTCACAAAATATAATCTCAATAAATAATTAACAATATCCTATATTAAAAATAATTAAAATGAAAAACATTAAAATCTTAAAGAATTGTATAAAAATTACATCAACACAAAAATTCAATTAACAAAAAATATAAGATGATATTGAGTCGTTTGCATTTCAATTTTGAAATCCCATTTTGTAGAGTAAGCTCAAAAACATTTTTGAGATAACACTACAAGGATAATGTGTATTAGTTGTTTGTTGAGCTATTATGAATATGTAGTAATAACTAGTGAAAGTGAAAAATTGTGATGGAGCATGGCATATATACACCTTAATTTTGATTGAAGATTTATGACTTAGGTTAATGGTCTGAGTAATTTCCTTATGTAGGGTCAAGTGGATTTGCTTCAAATGTTGTTGCTAAACCATTGCAAGATCTTATATTCATTACATTTTTATTAGTAAAATCATTAAATCTTTCCATTATAGATAAGTTGTAAATACATTTAAAAAATGAATCAACCTTCCCAATTAAACCATTCTTCTTGAGTTTCATTTGGTATGTTTAGTTCTAGACCACATGCTACTCTACATAATATATCATAGATTCAAAATATATGATATAAATTAAGAAAATAAGTTTAAAATAAGCTTAATATTTTCTCTACTTTAAGGTGATCAAATTTGTTGAGTAATGTTGCATATGTATGATATAGTTTTTGTATTAATTTAAAGTAAAAAATTATAATTATAAATGGGTCATATATTTACAATGATCTCATTATGTATATATGACTATAATTTATGATAGAAATATGAAGTACGAACATTGTTTTATGGGTTATCTATCTTATCATATTCTTTTTAATGTTCTAAGAGATGAGTTCTTCTGCATATAATATTTAGACAAACTCCTTTTCATGTGTAAAATTTTTATTTCTTATGAGAATTCCAAGTTCTCATTAAATTGTAATTTAGTTGAACTTTTTGGATATTATTTGTCATATTGATATGATTCTTCTTTTAATATTGAATAACAAACCTCTTCTTGTTAGTTAGTTGTATCTTCCACAAAATAATAGGCATTTTGTTTTGTATTTCTGCATAACATTTTATATGGAATATTACAAATTTTAACATTCTACTTTTGTGATCCATTTATTTTCATTCATTGCAAAGATTACTAAAGAAAAAAATGTTACAATGTTGTAGTAGAAATATCATACTCTCTTTATGTGCATGACTTTTTTGTTAGGTTAAAATTTGTTAACAAAAACATTATCATAGTTTTGTGAGCATATATGGTACAAAACAATCCTAATAGACTACATATAATGAAAAAAACAAATTTTATATTAGCATCCCCCTTTTTATACTATTTTTATAAGATGACCTTAATTTAATGTATTAAATTTGTAATGCTTGTATAATTTGAGTGATCATTTAGAAGAAAAATTGAAACATAAAAAAACATTAAAGCTTTTCATTGTGTTATCTATTCATTTATGTCATACTTGCATGATAAACTTATGCTACAAATATTTAAACAAGAGATCGCTGGTTTATTAGGGCAATAAGCTTTATCAACCAATTTCCAAACGTGCTCTATTGATTGTAAGTTCATATACAATTGCTATATTCATATGACTAGTTTAATCACTCTAAGAAAAAAAATAAAGCTATTTGACTTTCTTTTAAAAATGAGTGATTCATCAATAGTATAAGTGGGACTATTCCTTTATCTTAGAGTAGATGGATGAACACATGTCATTCTATTATATTAATTTAGTTTATTCAAAGCATTATAATATCTTCATCATACATTTAGATATTATGTTACTTTTGTCAAAAAGGGATTTAGTTAAAAGCTATAAGAAATTTTTTATGTGTTACAAATTTTTATCTTTCAGCCATTATAATTGTTGTTGTGTTATGGTGAAGGTTGGCTAATCACTATCAGCTCATGGTTACTATGATGAATCAGTGATTGATGAAGTTGTTGCAAGTATTTCTAGTACGCCTACCATATGGCAAATGTTGCTAGTTTAGTGGAAGCTTGGCTAAGTCGACTGTAGTTTAATGAAGGCTTCGTGTTCGTGGAAGACCCATTTTAAATCATTATGTTTGTTATGTATTTTTATTATTTCTTTTAGTCATTTTTTATTTAATAGTAGCATCTTTATAAATGTAAAGAAGGGTTTCAAATGATCAAAATAATGGTTACATAGCAAAAATCATTTATGTCAAAAATTCAAAAAGGCACCATTCCCCTGCTCTTATTGTAGGTGGTCTCATTTCAACTATTGTCATAACCGGTTGTTTGAAATGTAGAAGTTTTTAAAGCAAGGACATTCTCTTGTATTTTTTATGTTGAGTTTTTTCAAATATCTATTAAAAATGTGGATTCTCCTCTTTTAACTTTTTTGGAAACAATAAGCATTGTGGAAAAAGCTTTTAAAGTTCTTTTTTGAATTGTAAACTATAATTTTTTGAATGTTTTTGTCCATCCAAACATTATTCTTGATGATAGGGGCCATTGGTCATCTACAAATATTCAACTTAACATAATAGGACAAAATTTTTTACACTTTCCTTTGTCTAAAAGTCTACAAAGTTTGCTCTTGTTTCAAAGAAATGCAGGATTTTAGAAAGCTGTTTGGTAAATTGGTTCAAATCACTAGTTTATACTAGAAAGTCAAGAAGCAAAAAAATAGAAAAGGAAAGTAACATCATGACAAAAACGCAAAGCACTGCTAAGTTCTTTCAAAGTATAATATAATTGTAGCCATTTAAATACATCACAAATAATACTATGCATATAATTTCAATAGTTAACAGCAATACGATATTTTTAAGTTTTTTAAACTTGAATGGGGTGTCATCAAGGTTCTTGGAAATATGTCTAAGAAGTACAATAGGATTAACATTTGTAATTTAAATTAAGAAAATCGTAAATAAAAATAAAGTTTTGATTAATAAAAATTATATCCTCTAAAAAATTAATTTTAAATAGACTAAAAGATTGCATATAATAATAAAAAAAAATTTGAAAGTGAATTAAGTAATTTAATACCTAAATGTGCAACATGAATCATGTTATAATTTTAGTATAAGAAAAACCCACGTAACTAAGGCGTAATTAGAGATGCTCATGTTTAGAATATTGAATGCAAGGTTTCACATCTTTCAAGGCAAATGTTTTCATATGACAATTCTACAATGGTAAAATATTTTGTAATTTAATTTCTTATAAAATATAGTCTATTCTTCCAAAAAATATATCTAATGTAAAAATAGTAGGCTGAAAGTGTTACGACAACAATATCAAAATTTTGTAAAATTTTAATGAAAATTGTTTTGAAAGCTTGCTTTCAAAAAGTTACAAATAGTTTATGAAATTGATTTAACCCTTTATAAGCCATTTGCAATTTCAACTAATGCTGAAGTAGTTAGGGTGCAATAACTTTGCTATCTTAATTTTTGTTTGGAGGTAAGGGAGAGAAGTCACTTGAAACTTTAGCTTTTATAGGAGCTACTAGGCCGATACGAAGCATAATAAAGTTGACATATACATGATAATGAAGCCATGAGAGGAGTTACTAAAACGCTATTGCTTAAGAATAATTTAAAAAAAAACACAAAGCTAATGTGCTAACATCATGCCTGCATTCAAAATACAATAATGTGAAGGCATAATGTGGGATGTAGAAAATGTTAAAAATGATAGAAGAAAAGCCAAATGTGGCAATGCAACAAGTAGTGGTTTTGAATCATAATGGTTCGGAAAAGGTTTCTTGATCCATGTCATACTGAACTAACATCTAACACAACATTCTAGGCTCAAAATAAAAGTCAATGAAAGAGAATATTTAAAACACTTAAGAATATTTTAGGACTATAAAAAAATTTTGTTTTTAAAAAAACTAGAATAAGTATGTTATTTTTAATTAATTTTCTTACAACAATAATTATTAGTCTAGCATAGAGATGATACCAAACATAATATTATATAATACGATGCTTTAATTATCATTATATTTGTATGAACAAACCAATAATACCCTAATTGATATATATATATATATATATATATATATATATATATATATATATATATATATATATATATATATATATATGATTTTATATTCTATTAAGAAGATCTAAACAATAAAAACATGAATTCAAAAGGAATAGATTTATGCTACAACAATTATGATAAGAAAATTAAGAAAGTGGGCTTTTAAGAAGAGGATCATGTATTTTTAAAGAAAAAACCTATGAAATGAATTACAATGTTTGGAAAAATAGAATAACTAAAGACGAGACATTTTGTGCTTTCATAGATTATTGAAATAAATTGTTCTATTACATACAAGATAGTTGTCATTGTTATTGTCATTGTCGTAGTACATCATGTATTTTTTCTTTTGGTCCTTATAAAACCTTTTCGAAATGGTAGTTTAATATGCAAATATGTTAAAAGAAACATGGCCGTGTATCATAAATTATTTCATAAGGAAATGACAATCGTATTCGTAAAAATAGAAATCAAGAAAATAAGGAAAATGGGCATCTTATTGACAAGTTATACTAACTAGTAGCCACATGGAAAGTAATTGAATAGATGCTTTTAAGTCATCCCAACTTTTTTAAAATCTAAATAATTAAATTCTTATATGGAGTAATGTTTAAAAAATAACCAAAAGAATTTAAAACATTTTTAATGTTTGTTGAGATAATGTAAGTGAATTTAAAAATTTATTTTGGACATCATGAAATTAATTTCCATATAGATATTTGTGTATAAGATCATGTAGGCTATTATTGGAAAGAACTAATAATATGGAGGGGAAGTCAAATGTTAAAGAATAAATGAAAAGGAACCTCAAATAATAATTCTACATGAATTTGAAGTGGACATTTCATAAAAAGAAATATCAAAATATATTAAAAATAACATTAATTTAATTCTAAAGGAATTTTTTAAAAAATATTATAAGTACCAAACAAGAAACATATGAATTTTTTACTACAAAAAATACTTCTTGGAGTAGTCTTTTAAGAAATTGGTCAAATGCTTCTAGGATGTCATTTGCAATGGAATGTTTAAGAAATACAAATCTTTATAAGGATTTTATTCCAAGGGTTATATATCAAAAAATTAATGTAGTAAAAGAGGAGAATCCCAAGAGGAATGCAATCAATAAGAAAAATACTATAAGTAGGACTGAAATAAAAAAATACTATGAAGGTTGGAAATAGGGACAAATAAAAATATTAAGGCTGTGCCAACAAGAAAGTTGAGACATATTATTGTAAGTTGAGACTAGTTGATTCCATAAATAGATGGAATGGCCCAAAAATATTATGGAATGGTGATAGTGTCACTATCAAATGATGGTTGAAAGTTTGATGATCATTTCAAAGAGTATTTGATGGTTAATGTATGGTATTTTTTACTCCTAGTTATGATATTTTTTTATGATAAAAACCTTATGTATTACTGATTGTTTTTTTAGTTAAATAATGTACAATGTTTTCTTAAGATCATAATGATTGGTTCATATTTATTAGTTATTTCATGAACAAGTGATAGATTTATATCAAAAAAATTTGATCATAGAAATTAGAAAGTCAAAAAAAAAATTGCAAAGAATGCATCCAAATAGCGTGAAATATTTTTGAGAGATGACTAATGTAATAGCTTTATTACTAACTAAAGAATAAGTAGTTATGTGCGATTGACATGTGTCATTGACGCCAATCTAAGAAGTTCTAAACTATCATAACAAAGACTATAAAGGTGGATGAGTTCTAAATAGTTAAATCAAAGTGGATTAGATGTTGGCTTACTGATCCAATAGGATGAGATCTGAATCATTTGATTTATCATTGGAAAAGATTAGAAAGACCTCATATATAAGATGCAAACATAGATAATGATGACTTATCTAATTCAAGGATAAATTATTTTCAAAGAGAAAAAATAACAAAAAAATTTCAATGAAGTCAAACATGATCTTGGCTCTCAAATTTCAAGCTTGGATCAAGTACGCATAGTGGATGAAACATTTATTGTCCAATCAAAGATCAAATGTTGAGAAATAGAGCACATTTTAGCAATGAGTTATTAGATGAAAGTTAGTCCCATATTAATGAAAAGAAAAGTAGTTTGCTCTTTATAACACCCTTCATGGGTGTATAAATAATTTCTTGGCCCAATCTAGCTTGGATGCACCCTAAATAATTTGCTGGCATTTTTTCGACCGACCTCCTAACTCGATGCTACCTAGCCCAGTTGGACTTAGTTGGCCCATGTGCTTTGTTGAAAGTTTAATATTTGACATAAAATTTGAGAATGATGTATCACATAGATTTAATAAGAGAAAAGGATTGAATGAAAAATAAAATCCTATAAGTTTCTTAAATCAAGAGTAGGATGAACAAGTCAAATAATTAAAATAGGATGAGAAAATGATATGAATGAAGTTGTAACTTACAATCAATGAGTTAACATTCTATTTTATAATAAAAATATAACGTTTTTCAAAGTTGATACGTATATCAATAATCCTTGAAGCTTACTAAGCACTTCAAGGTATTTTTGGTGATCGTTAATTAACCATATTCAAAAGTCTTAAGCCTGGTCACTAAAAGAAAATCTAACTCACACTAAACAAATCCATTGGAATAAAATGTTAAATAATTATAGATTGACTCGTCAAACACAACAGTAATTTAACAGTCTCTTCCTTTTGATGACTATAAGATATTAATGTTTAGATAAAAATTATAATAAGTAAAAATCATATATTATTGTGACAAATGGTAATAAAAATGAAAAGCTTTTCCTCCTAGTTAATTTATGCTCCCACTTATTACATGTTCCTTCTCACTTATTTAAATCATGATAATTCTCCCATTTTAATATTATGAAAAGGGTTGTATAATTTATAAAATTTTCATTGCCCTTAATTGTCGTCTTATGATTTGAAATTGATTGATTATAAGGAATTTTTTAAATATGTCTATCAATTTATTTTTTGTAAGAACATATGGGAATTTTACAATAGAATTTGCCACTTGGTCTCTAATAAAGTTGTACCGTATACAATGTGTTTGCTCCTAAAAACATGAACTTAGTTCTTTGCTAAACCCAAGGAATTAGTGTTATCAATTGCAATGGCGTACAAGAAATCTAAACCATAACCTTGAAATTGTTGTCTCAAACATAACACTTGAGTAACACAAATTTTTGTCACTACATACTCGTCTTCTGTGGCCGATATGGCTAAGAAATGTTTACTTCTTTGTTGACTAGAAACTTAAAATATTTCTTAGTGATTAATATGTACCTAAGTTTCCTTCTTATCTACCTAAGAGCTTACAAAGTATGAATGTATAAAACTTATAAGATCTCATGAATGAGTATTTTTAGGATGCGTTAAACCTATGTTCATGATACTTTCAGCATATTTGAAGACTAATTTTATTGGCTTTAGTTGTCTTTTCTTAGGATGTTACTAGAATCAAGCACATAAGCTAACACTAAATAAGATGTTGAGTTTACTAATCATAAAATATTGTAAAGAGCTAACAAGTTCTTCAAAATGTTTTTATCAATGCGTTTCTTATTTTTATCTAAATCTAAATACACTAATCGATCCATTAGAATCTTCTTATTTTTCATATTTTCATATGCAAATTTTTTGAATAAATATTTAAAATACTTATTTTTTAAATACAAATCTCAACTTTTAGTTACATAATTAGTAATCCAAAGAAGAAATTCATCTCACCCATTATAAATATCTAAAACTTCCACATTATTAAATCACTAAGTTCCTTTAACATATTTTCATTTAGGCTTCCAAAAGTTTTGTCATCAACATAAACTTGTACAAGCAAGAAATTGTTATTTAATGATTTTAGGAATAATGTGTTATCTATTTTTTCCTTTCCTAAAATACTATCAACTAGATAATTACTAAATCTATGATACCATGAATGAGAACTTACTTAAGGTAATAAAATTCCTTCCTATGATTATATACATAATCACCATATGAATGGGTCTTAAAACTTGGGGGTTGTTTAACACAGATATCTTCTTTTATTACGTTAATTTAAAATTAATATTTTGCATCCTTTTCAAATATTCTAAAATTTTTATGACATGAATATGCTAAGATAAGTCTATTAACCTCTAATCTTACTACTAATATAAATGACTCCTAAAATTATATACCTTCAACTTTGCTTTAACCTTTGGTAATTAGTCTATCTTTTCTTCCAGTGATCAATCTACTTTTATCTAATCTACTTTTATATATCAATTTTGCTCCAATCACTTGTTTATCACTATGCCTAAGAACTAGTTCCAACACTTTGTTTCTCTCAAGCTAATTAGACTCTTCTTTTATTACTTAACCCTAATAATCAACAATAAGAGCTTCTCCTCTAGATACTAGTTCTGTGAAAGATACAAATACACTCTGATTAATTTCTCTCATAAAGGCCCTAGTCCTAACAGCTTGATTAACTTCAAATATATTCGATTTTATTTAAAGTGAAGCTTGGATTTTGAGTATCCTAGTGGTAATCTTCATCCAATGAAAATTTATAGGCATACCTTTCCATCAAATGTGTTCTAATTAATTCTTTCATTACTAAGAATGATTCATTTATATCCAAAAACATGACAATAGTTAACATTCAATTTCTTAGTTTTAAAAGACTCTGAAGCATATTTTCTAAAATATTAGCCTCAAATTAATTCTATTTATTATATAACAAGTTTTTTTAATTTTCTTATCCTAAACATATTTTGGTAGCTTGTATTCAATTAACATAGTTCTATCCATCTATACTAAGCTCTTATTTTTTCTTTTCACAATGTCATTTTATTGTGAATAAGGACATTTAATTTGATGCCCTCATTTTTAAACTCTTTAATATTATCACAATGAATCAACTTAATTTGTGATAGCTTTTCTCCTCTATCTCTTTTATCAAATTAACAAAGATTTCAAATGTATCTCTTATGCTTAAGAAATACAACTTAATTATATCTAGTAGACTCATTAAAAATCACAAATCTATTTCTTTCCTTCTAAACTGTAGTGCTATGTCGGTTTAGAAAAGACTAAATTAACTATCTCTAAAGGTCTACTAGTAGTTAAGTTATTCAATGGTTTAAAACAAATATTTAACTTGCCTTTATCTTTTGCACGATTCATACATTTTTCAACTAGTTTATTTGGCTTAGGAAGATCTCTATGTACATCTAGTTAACTTGTTTCCTTTAACGTAGAATATCCTATACGACAAATTCTAATTATCTTCTTCTTAGACATGTCTTCACACACTACCTATCTATTTAAACGATGTCTTATTGAGCTAAATTTTTATAGGTCCCTAGTCATATGTCTTGGGCATCTATTATCCAACTCTCAAGAGCTAGATTTGTTTCTCTAAATATAGCTACATGAATTACAAAATATTTAAGAAATATTCACAAAATATAACTTTTATTTTCCTTATTTCTATGCATAATTCCAAAGTGAATTTCTTCAAACTTATGAATGTCTCCAAATACTATATCTTTATAAGATGATTAAGAAGACAACTTATTTTAAATTCTATATTCCCTAACCTTAGAAACCCAAACAAGGTTGGCATAGTCTTTCAAAACAAGGTTTCAAACTAGAAATAGTTTTCCTAATTTGACAATCCTTAAAAGCTTGATGTTTATAGCTATAAAAGCATGTAATATTTGAAAACAAATATTTATGTTTAGAAAAATAAAAATCATGAGAAAGATCAAAAAATTTTAAAGGTTGAATAGAATAAATTTTTGTCTTCAAACTCATAATTTCTTTTTTCAAAGATGTATTCTCAATCATCATGGAGTGATTTTCATCACATAATTTTTCTTTGCAATCTCCTTTAATAAAAAAATTAAAAATAATTATTTATTCCTTTGTAAAACTTTTTTTATTTTTTATGTAGAAAAATTAATGAAGTTAAAACACTAATAACTTTTATGTAATTATTTTCAAAAACTTCACAAGGGTAAGTGCTTATCTTAATCTTTTATTCTTGACTCGATGCACTTTATTCATCATCGTTTGCCTTGAAGGAAGTCATTCCTTCCTTCTCACTACTTGAAGTTGTGGAGTCTAATTCTTCTTAAGCAACCAGGCATCATGAAAATTTTTCTTTTTTTTTTCATTCCCTTCTTATTCTCATTCTTTTTTGGTGTATTTGAGATGTGGATAATTTTGTATAATATAGCTAATTTGATCACAATCATGGCATCTTGGTGTCTTCATCTCCTACTTTTTCTTTTTTTTTGCAAATTCTTATTTATAAAACTTTTTGACAAATTTTTATCTAAACCCTTGACATGAATGTTTTCCTTTTCGACCAAGTTCTTAAAAAGGATATATATTGTACCTATATTGTCTTTGTTAGCTTTAAAAGATAATGGTTCCTTAAACCTTTCTCCATGCTTTGCTTGCTTATCAAGGCCTCCTTTTTAAGTCTTTTATTCATCTCAATCTCTATTATTAACAATTCTCTAAATAACTCATCCAATATGCTCTTGTTATTCCTTTGGCTATCTTTGTTACTGTGACAAGAGGATCTTAATCATTGGATAGAATCATTGTTACTTTTCTTACATCATCCACATTAGGATGCACTTTTCCAAGATTTTCTAATACATTAGTAATATTAGTAATTCAAATGAACATCTTATTTATTTTTAATTTCAAATTTTTTATCATGTGTAAGAAGATTTTTCTTTATTTTTTAAAGTTATTAAGTACCTTCATAAGTTACTTCAAATTTTTTTCAAACTTTATACATGAAATAAGAATTCATAACTTGATTAAATTGACTTGGAGATATGTGATGATGGATGTAGTTTAGTGTTATGGCATTTAATTATATCATTCTCCATTGACCATTACTAAGTACACTAAATAACATGATTTCTTTTATACATCAGTCTCTAAGAAAATCATATAGTTTTGTTTGCACTTTGTAATGTGTTATGAAAATTTATTAGATAAAAACTCTAAATGTATCATTCAAATATTAATAAAGGTTATCCTTAAATAATGATAGAATGATTGAAGAAGACCTTTGTCTAGTGTTGCACCAATATTAATGATCAGTGATGACATATAAAAAACTTAATTTAAGAAGAAAATTAATAAACACATAGTTTAGAAAGCACACAAAAATGGAATGTTAGAAATTGAACATATTTTATAATAAAAATAATAATTAAGTAAACATAGTAGACAATTAAATCCTACACGATGGTTCACCCAAATGATTTTATTCACATTTTTTTATAGGGAATCCTTATTTATACTTATTAAAATAAAAATAAATATACGAATCCCACATGAGTTGGTGACTTATGAGTTGTAAAATACTTTTTCTTTTTTTAAATTATATTAATTTTTAAAAAATTCTTCATGAAAATAATTTTATCTTTATGAAAACTTTTGATTTTATATATGATAATTTTTAAATTTTATTATTGAAAAATTAAAAAAAATAAGTATTAAACTAATACAATGAAATTTTTAGATTTTTTAGGTTCAAACTAGATCCTACTATCAAAAAGTTTAGAAATGAGGTTTTTTCTTATGACTCGCATCCAACCTACTAGCTTTTATGGGTTCATTTATAATACAAGATTTTACAAGCTTAACACAAACTTGGTTTTCTTGCATCAAAGTAAACTAAACCTTTTATAAATGCTATGCTACCCAACCCAAAAGAAAATGGAAAAATACATCAAGAAGGATAGACTGTGATAAATTTGTACAACTTTTGAAGCTTATTGATTAATAGAAGGCATGATGAGCTGCAAAATACTATGACAAGTAAGAAATTGAAAGCTAAGAAGTGATAAGATTAGCTAAAAAGAATTTTACAATTTTTAAGAACTAAGTCATAGTTGCTATTAAAAGATTTAATGATAATAAAAATTCATGTTGTGCTTTGTTGAGATATAAAATATTGGATCATATTTATTAGTCATTTCATTTATGATGGTTAGTTTTATATGAAAAAAGTTTGTTTAAAGTTATTAAAAAGTTAAGGAAAAGTTGTTTCAAATAATTCTTCCAAACGGCTTAAAAAGCTCTTCTAAACAACTTCAAATATTTCTTTGAATTCGTTAACACAATGGCTCAAATAACGATGAAGGAATTACCCATTAGGTGGGATCGACTAACATCATTGGATCTCATTAGAGAGTTTCTAGACTATTAGATCAAATATTACCAAAGCAAAATAGTTCTAGATAGTTGGATGAAGATGAATTAGATCTTAGCCATCCAATTAAGTATGTGAGATTTGGATAAATCAATCCATCATTTGCAAAGGAAAAAAACAATCTTAGCTATAAGATACAATCATGGAAAGTGTTGGGCCATCTAATTCATGAGAAGAATATTTCAAAAGGTAGAAACAATTAATATAATCATATGAAGTTAGAGTGATCTTAGTCATTCAATTTTGAAGAAAGATCAAGTGCTTTTATTTAATGAAATAATTAAAATTCTTTAAAAAATTGAATGGTATGAAATGACAAATGCATTTGGTGTTGAGTAGTGGGGATAATGTTAGTCTCACATTGCCAAAAAGAAAACTAGTTTCTTCGTTCAATACCTTTCATGGGTGCATAACGAAATGTGCTAGGGATTTCATCACCTGGGCCACCCATATGCATATAAGTAATTTTATGATTATGGGTCTGACATGATCCTCATTTTCATATTTAATTAATGTTTAGCCCCAATCAATCTTATGACTTATCTCAACCATGTTCATGAATACACCTCTTTGCAATTTTAGGCCTAACTAGTGTTGTTTTTAGCTGGTATCCTAACACCATGCCTCCAGGCTTGCTTTAGCTCCGTCAGCCTGAGTGCTTGTACTTAGTGATTGTATGGTGATGCTTATTTATTATTAATAAGGAAAATTTAATAAAATCTATTTTTACTTTACCCAAAGTTTTGTCAATTGACATGAGACTTGGTAAATATATTTTTGCTGGATTTAATAAAAAAAAGAATTAAGTAAAAAAATATGATCTTGTAAATTTCTTAAATCATGGAAAGGTTGAATAAATAAGATAATTAAATTAGGATTTGAAAGTGAATAAAGATGTGCATTATAATCAAGAAGTTAATATTCTTTTTTTTAGTAAAAAAATCCTACACAAACTAGATGCATACATCTTCTATCATTGAATCTTATTGAATACTCTAAGGTACTTTGAAGACCACTAATTAATTAAGTTAAAAAATGCACAACTTATTTTTTAAAACTAAATCTAATTACCTCTAATCAAGTCTATTATAATAAAATGATTAATATTTATGGCTTGACACCTCAAACACAAGAGTATCCAAACAAAATATGATTAGATGCACTTATTAAATTGCAAAAATGACACCAAAACTCTTCAAACATTTCTAATTCATCATATAACTCATAAATCCATATTTAATTAAACATGAATGCACTTGCAAAAGAAGAAGTACTTTAGAGTGAACTAGGGGTAGCAAGCTTTAAACAATACAGTTATTATGTAGTGTAAGAAAATTCTTATAGAGCCATAATGAGCCATTATTCATTTAATGTGGGATTAAAACCTGTATCCTTTTCAAGTGATTGTAATTAGAATCGTGGCCATTATTTTTGCCATCTAACTGCATAACTATGTGACCAAATACATGTATTCACATCCACCATTAAACACATAATTATGTTAGTCATCTAATGGCATAATTTTGTGATCCAAACATCAGATCCCAACTCAAACATATTAGTCAAGATCAAGTCCTTATTTATAATTATTTCCTATTCAATCTAGTCATCTAATCATTTATTTTTGTATAAAAAGCTTAAGATAACTTCTGATGGAGTAGCTCAAATGTAATAGCTCTTTTAATAGTCATTTTGAGTTATTGAGGTTTTTATAATTTATTGTTATTGACTAATTAATCAATTTGGTAAATATTTTTTATAATTAAAGACATGCATAAATAGGCGAGTTCTTAAACAAAATTAACCAATAAAAGTTTTACAAAAGTTGAAAAATTTTTATATCACGATATTCAAGTAATTAGAATCAAGTGCTCATTCTCACTTTCATACCTTGTGCCTTTCAATCATCAAACCCTTAATCTCTACTTTTTTTTGAATCAATAAAATTCGCAATTTTATTTATTTTTAATGGATTGAATTTAAACATTTTTATCTCATTAAGTATTTTTCAATCATTGGCTTTTTATTTGTATTAATTTAAATTTTGTGTCATTGAATTATCTTTTTTTCATATTTATTGTTTTATATGAATGTAGTAGCTCATTTCTATTATTTCATTATTGTAATAGTTTAACATAATCATCTCATAGTGAAAGACTTATATTTTTTGTTATATTTTTACTTAATTTGTATTAGGGTTGGGTGTAGGCATGAGTTTAAATCAAAATACCTAATCCTATTTGTCTATGTTTTTTTTTTATTTTTATCGATTTTTTTCATAATTTTCAATAAACTTTATTATTAAAAATGAAAGAATCTTAAAATAAAATAACTTTGTTTTAAAAGAAAATAAACTTTTGATAATAATCACTATTAAAGATGCACTCAAATTTATTAAGAAATGATTTTAAACATTTGTTTAAATAATCTTTAAGGAATCAAAATTTTTATTCCAAGAAACTCATTCCAATTTTTCAAAGCCACACAACATAGAGTGCATATAGAACTACATAAATCATTTTAGTACTGCTATTATGCTTCTTTGCTGTAAAAAAAGAAATGTACTATTGATCTTTCAATGAATATGAGTGAGCTTGATAGTGGACTAGACAGTAAAATTGAAACATGGAGTGGAATTCAAATGTGGATGAAATTGATGCTACATGTTAATGATTATTGTTACTCACCCATTGAATGGTTCAAAATATAGAATCAAATAGTTTTATAGGTTAATAATTTATTTCATAAAACATTTTTGGCACAATCTGATGGGTCAAGGATGATCTCAGTAATTTAAATAAAGCAAGATAAGCATATTGGAATGTAACTAAAAGAAAATTTGGTGGACACTTATAAATAAAAAGATAACACACACATTATTGTCATGATTTCTAAAAAATACAGATGGTACAAAGCAAAAAAACCTTACTGCTAATAACATTTGTTACCAAGCCAATTCTAACATAATAATATCCAGTTTTGAGACGTATTTTACAAAATAGGGTTGCTCCAACTATTTGAATAAACAAATTGTAAAGCATATGAAATGTAAATCTATAATTAATCATTATTTAGTTATTCACATGATTATCTATGTACATGCACCAAGTTTCATCACTTTTTGTGGAAAACAAAGTGAGGTCAGCACATGCTCTAATACTTTTCATGATAAATTATTTTTGAACGGGTTCATTTACTTATCAAATAAGTTCTACTTGAGGCAATAGTTTTAATCAATAATTTAGAAAAATGTGATAGTGAAATATTAAGAAGTACATCAATAGCATCTTTAATTTCTCTTAAAAATTGGAGTGTGTGTAGCAAGTAATCAGGAAACACCTTCACAAATTCTTTCAACAATGGTTAGACCATGGGTGGTTGGATGGTTATATTGGTAAGGGCTTCTTCAATTTTTAGGAACTAGATAACTTTACTTTTGGTTATAAATCTCATAGTCTTACTAGTGAAATGACAAACTACTTTTCATTTCTCTTCGTATTTTTTTAGAGCATTTGTGTTAGAAATTCCTTTTGAGGGAGGTAAAAAATATTTTGTGATCTTTGCTACTTCTTATCAAAAAGTACAGGTATTTTCTCTTACATTTATGGTAACATCTCAATCGAATAACCAAGATTGTTCCAAAAAATACCACCTACATATTGTGGGATAACATTACACCATAATTCCTTGGAATATTATCAAAACTTGAAAGGAATGAAAAAATATTTTTTGTAGAAATTGATGTTTTGTTGATCGATGGTACTATGTATAGGTGGAGATGGTCTATGAATGTCAAACCTATCTTTTTGGTAGCATTTTCTGATATGACAATAATACAACTATTGCTATCTTTAATGATCTTACTAGGTTGGTCTTTAATTCTAATGAATGTACAAATGATTTTAGTTTGTCACAGATTTTTAGTTTTTCATAGTGTAGTCAAACTGCATTTCAGACTAATTATATGTGGTGTAGTATATTAAATTCTTTAACCTAGCACTTCTAATTCTATTTCAACATCCTCATCTTTGCTATATAACCTCATTTCCCTTAATTTTAATGCTTTCTTTATTCCTTGTTTTTGGTTTATGTGTAGGGATCCTTTAAGATATTAGGTTATGACATGCCCTTTCTTGTGACAATGATAATACTCTACTAAGGAAGTAGTAGATGGTTGGTCCAAGGGTTGACTTCATTGAGTTTGTTTTATTTATGAAGAGAAATAGTTTGTTTATAGAGTACAAGTAGTAGAATAATGATAGTTGTATGCATTTTAGTGCAAGAAGTGGTCAAAGGATCCTAGCTCTTACAAGTAATTGATATTCTAAATCATAAGTTACTTTATATACCTTTTCAGAACTAATAATGTTTCTCAAGTATAACTCAACTGAACGGTTTCTTTAAGCCTAACTCAAAATCAAAAATAATGTTACTGGATCTATCTCCTACATACCATGTTAAAGCATATAATCCAAAAATTTAGTATTGTATTTGTTAGAAGTCTTTAAACCTTAAGATAAATATTGTTATTTATCCAAAAGTTCACCAAAATAAGAAGTGAGTAAATATTTAGTTTGTAGGTAAATTTTCTTTCCTTCCATGATCACGATAATACTGACGAAAATTACTTTTTTAATGTGTGAATAGATAATTTAGCAAGTGATATTAGCCTAAGTTTTTACAAATTGGTACTTTTGATGCTTACTAAGATCATACCATTTAAAATAAAGTGGCATTCTCATTTTCCAAATTAGAATGATTAAGGGTCTAAACTACCATCAAATTTTGCATCTCTTATATTAACCAAGCTAACCTAGTGGTCATTGTTCTCTACTAAGTTAGCTACCATGGGTATGTGTGGTAGCTTGACACCTCAGTTGACATTCCATTCGGTTAGGTTCACTTTCAGAAGATATTTCCTTCACTTTAGAGTCATTTATCATAGACCAGCTTAAACCTATGGGTTCCACCACATCTATTTTAATAACATTGTTAAATTTAGTCTATTCATGTTACTAAGGTTGCTCATAGCTCTTACATAGAATGAATTAGTTCTATAATTACATGTTATTTTACTTGGCCTAAAAAGGGCTGACTCATTGATAACAAGAAATTTTATATTGTTTTATTATCCTACTAGTTATAAAAAATTGGGTTTGAAACAAAATTTTTTAATTTGAGACCATAAAGATAAAGAAAAATGAAAAAAACATGAAATGTAATAGTAAAAGAACATGTAAATAAATACATGTTAAAGCTTTAGACTTGAAAATAAGATTTAGTTTTTATTTTTTATGTCTTAACATATAATGTTTAATAAATTTTAGCTATTGAAAATGTATAAAAATTAAAAGATGTTAGTTTAATGATAAATTACAAATTATACAAAATTATTACAGCTAACCATCCTATGATACCAAGTTAATATATGATGATATGTCAAAACAAATTTTTAGGTCATTGATACATGAAAAGTTCTTAGGTTAATGCAACATATCCTTATAAAGGCCTACCCAATGGTGCTATTGGTACAAAATAACAAATCCTCATATCATTATGCAAGAAAAACCTTTCTTAAAAATGTAAAACATAAACTGATCATAAACATAAGGGATGTTAACGTAAAGAAAATGTGATTTTAATAGTCAACATAGAAAATACTCAAGTTTGTAGTGAAGTATCAACGTGCACAAGTGGAGTTCTTAGAATGCTAAATAAGAAAATCCCTTCTTCATTAAGACAAATGAAAAATTTAGATGAGATGATTAATTTTGAAAAGATTAGATTAAGTGATTAAAAACTTTCTTGGAGATTTCATGTTGTTGTGAATATTAAATAATATGATTAGATCTCTCTTTTCTTAGCCTTTCACTCTCCTTCCATGGTTATTTCTAGAATCACACTGTTATATTGAATTTACACAAAATGCTTCTGTTAAACTAGCTTAGTGGTAGCACTTCGTTATTTCATTCAAATTAGATTACTTTCAATATTGTAAGCATCTTTATTTATATAGTTCTCAAAGTTATAATGATAATTTGCTAGCATAAGAAGCAAAAGGATATTATTAGAATATTGTGGATAACATATTAGAATTCTAAAGTACATTTTCAGAATTCAAAAATTCCTCACAAATTATAAAAAATATAAATTCAATTCGGCCAAAAATTTTCCTTGAAATGAAGCAAAGTATAATACAAGTCAAAGTGTGTGTTAAGCTAATCATTATGTTCGAAGAGTCAAGGTGGGTCAAATATGCCACACAAATTAACACTAGTAGCAATAAAGAAGAAGGACGACAACGAGTAATAGGAAAAAGCAACCCAACACTAAATTTTATGCCATTTTAAGGTCATTTAAAAAAAAAACATTTCCCAATAAAATAGCCATACTATTGTAAGGATATCCTAGATTGAATTTAAAGCTATAACTGTCTAAAAAGCTACAAATCCATCTCCAAATGACTTAAATTAAATTAAAAATACGAATAGCTTAATAATTTTTAAAAGAAAATAAAAAGTGCTATAAAAAAGGGTTCATTTTAATTGGCACCCACAATAGAGATAATGCCTAAGGCTAAAAAAGTAGCTTTTCCAAATTTGGAATGGCCTTAAATCGTACTGGGCTAATACATCTCCAAGTGGAATATTTGTGTGATGTATAGAATGCTACTATGTCACAACCTTACAAATGTTTCTTAAATGCTAGAACACAACTATGTAATGACTTTTTCAAAGGGTGAAATAGTAAATAATTTTCATCTATTTATTTCATCATTAATGTCCACATCAGTACGATTCAAAGCTGTGATAAAGGTACAAAGGATCCAAACAATATCTCTAATAATTCCAAATATGTAACGATTCTAATGTATTGTCTAATTAAATCCATCATACTTAATTAGTGTCATTGAACTAGTCCTTACATACGGTTGATTCGGAGGACGTGTTGGCAAATAAATCGAGTACTAGATGATGAGGATGTAGAAACATATGTAACTAAATTTGATGAACAATTACATTAGCTATTAGATCAAATGACGAAGAAACTGTTGAAAAAGAGATGGCATTTTTGTCTTGGTTTGCATATGTTATTCCTTAAAAGAACAATAAATTTATTAGTTAGCTTTTTAATTCACAAATCTACTATCATATAAATACTACAAAAACTATTTATTGTAATAGAAATACAAGATGTACTCAATTTTCTTTAACAAAAGTAGTCATAGCTATACGAACCTTTATTTTGCATTTTTGCTAGAATCAAATTCAAGTTTGATTGAAATATATTGGAATGGGTTGGATTTCAATAATTCTTTAAACAAAAAATTCATGATCTTAGGTAAAAGAAGAATAGTTATCATTTGTTAAAATTAACATATTCTTTCAACATTGGTTTCCCCATTAGGAAGTGAACCACAACAAATATGTTCAATCATTCTTTTTGAGAATATGATTAACTTTACATGAGTTATATGAACTAAAAGTAGTTTGTCAAAATTGATTTCTTAACCTAAAATAAAAGGTATATGATAAACTCTAGTGGTTTTCCAAGATTTGAGTTCGTTCTTTTTAGCCCGACATGTTTAGTATTTTCCGCAAGAACAAATCCAAGTCAACCATAATGATCGTGTGAATGCATTTCATGCATTCTATAATGGAGTACTTAGTTGGACGACTTTCCTTATGATTGCCATATCAACATCTCTCCTCATCAAGCTTAATTAGGGCTTTGCAAATTTTTTGAATTTGTTTTGAACTTAAAAACCTCTAAATGAATAAAATTATTAGCTATTTAAGAAAATTAGTTTTTTACTACATTTCTTTCCCTGTATATCTGTTAGAATTAAACTAGTTTTCAATGAAATCGATTCAAACTTTTTAGTAGAATTAAGATAGAACAATTTATTTTGATTCTTTTATGTAACGTTATAGGGATTTATTAGCTGATTGATTCTATAATTATGTTATATAACCCCAAATTATCACATAAGTTTAAACCAAATACAGTTTCAATGGCTTCAACTTTTATATTTTTTTAGGTACTATGTAAATTGAGAGCGGTTTGACAGCCCAACCAGGTAGTCTCAATCCATCAAAATTAAATTTGATTAAATCCACTGATAAGAGAGCCAATTAAAAAACTTTTTAATTGTTCAATTTATCTAAAAAAATTAAGTAATGCATTTTTTACCATTTGAGGATATATCAAAATTCTTTACGTAATTAAACAACATTTGAAAATTGCATAATTATTATGCTAAACTCTACCTGAGAATAGGAAACATTTGCTCATTGAATTATTTTGAATTTATACGTTCTAGATATTTTAGCATACAAGAGATGGTAGAACACTAAATCCCTTAATAGCTATTGAATTTAGGTGACTAAATTTCCACCATTATGGAAGCATTTCATGAATCATGTTGCTGGGTTTGCTTAATGCTAAGATTAATTACAAATGGATTCCATAAGTTTCATTTGAGAGTCCCTATATACACAAAAAGGGCATTTGTCTCTAAATTTAAATTCAACTCTCTCAAGCTGTTATCAAAAGTTAATTAGTTATTGAGGAGTCACCACATAAGCATAAAATTATTGAAAGGTTTATAATTGCTCTACATTATTTTTTGTGACTTATGAGTATGGCAATTAATAACCTTTAAGCTTATCTTATTCTGAATCGATATTGAATTTACCATCCTTGGTGGAGGGTCTGGTAATTGTTGCATCCTTATCTATTTGTTCCAAGTATTGGAAAATATAAAATAGTAAGAATGATTCTTGTTATTTGATTCTAAGTTTTTGAGCATGCTCCATAAAATTTTTATTAATGAAATTACAGCTCATGTATCTAAAATAGATAATGTTTGAGCTATTGACCTTCTAAAAAGGCTTTACAATATTTGCATGACTAATTTCCTTTAGTTTCTTGACTAGTAATCCATACCTATCATAGGGGAAGCCAATCATGTTCTAGTTATCTAATTGGTGCTTGCTCAAAAAATCTTTATCACCTTAAAGGAAACAATTTATTACCATTTCTAAAAAATTGAAGATGTTATTGATAATTTAACATGTCAATAAATTATGAAGTGTTATTAGTTAGAGGATGTGACTAACAAGTACTAACTCCCTTTTAGAGTAATTTCCTTTTGCATGTTTTGTCAATCTAGTGTTTGAGTGGACTTATTATTTCCTTCCTTTGAATAATGTGCATTTGATGTGGAGGGATTGGAACGTCATATCATTTTTGATGGAGGAGCTCCTTGTCGATCTTCTCTTACTTGTGTTTCATGTTTTTATATCTAATAAAGGAGGTCCTTTGTACATTAATCTATAAACTTGATTTGCTTTAGAGATTAGTGAGGAATAACTTGATATTTGTTATTAAGCATTTGTCACCTCTTGATAAGAGAATAAGGTAATCTACAAAGCATAAATGTGACTTTGGTTGACAACCACTTCGAGAGGCCTTGTGCTTCACTTTACTTATATATGTAGAATGTTTAAACCTCATCTCAGTGCTTTGGCAAAAATGTGGAAAAGAAATGGGGATAGCGGGTTACCATGCTTTAGCTAACGGGAGAGAAAGACAGAACCATTTCATTTTTTGTTAATAATAAGTATCAACTAGATTATATTATAGATAGTCATGATTGTATTAACAAATTAACTATTAAAGGTAAATTCTTGTAGTACTCGTTTCCCTTATGATATATTATTGAATACATTTTTAAAGTCTAGCTGGATAATAGAGCTATTCACTTTGTTTTTCTCATGTAAATCATTAGTTTGCTGCTATGAAAGTATCATTTCTTATGTAAGGAAGATATTTTAAATGATTTCCCTTTCCTTAGTGAAGCTGATTGCTCCACGGAGATGATGGTTGGTTGGAAACAACATAGGCTAACTAGTAACAACTTAAAGTATTTTTGGGAATCTATACATCCAATTATCATAAAGTTTTTCAAAGATGTTTTATAATTAATCTTTTGAAGAAAAATAAAATTAGCACTACTATATTCTTTATGTGATGTGCTACCAATAAGAAATCATTGATAGCATCATAAATGTCATCTTAAAATATGGACCAACAATGCTTGTAGAATAAAACATGAAACCCATCCAATTTGTAAGCACACGAAGAATCCAACAAAAAAATAATTTCTTGTATTTTCTCCTTATTAACCATTTGAATTAGAAACTTATTAGTTTTTAGTTATTCCAACAATCATAAAGCAATGTACCTCTCAATTTTCTTAGAAAGGAATAGAGTGATGTTAAGCAATCCACAACATTTTTGACGATTAAATCCTCCTCTATTACCCTTCATTTGCTTATTATTGAATATTATGTGGAAGACATTTGTATTTTTATCACCATTCTTAAGCTACACAATACCAATTCTTTAGCACTTATATATCCAATGAAGTAGAATCTAGCACATAATGTAGAAGTTCAAATTGAAGATATATTAGTTCTATTTGAACTTAGAGCCCTATCAAGATTGGCCATTATACTTCTTATTAGTCTTCCTCATCATTTTCATTGTGGGAATCAATTATAGTAGACTCTTATTTATTTTATATTTCTGCTTATTTTTATTAGTGCATCAATTTATTTTTATCTATAGATAAGTCCAAGTTATTTAAAGAATAATTGAATACTTTTTAGAGATTTTCATCTTTATATTCAGTATAGGCCTTCCTTCAATCATTTCACAAGTTTTTTAGTATAAAATTTGCTTAAAAATTTATTTAAGGAGGTTTTAAAATTTAATTTCAGGGTATTTTTGCTATCAACCACCTTTGATAGTAGTCATTACCACCACTATTAGTGCTTACAAATGAACTCATACTAACGTTGTTCAATCTGCATTGATCCCAATGCAGGCTCAAAGTGTTAATGCCTCTTTACTGATGCTACTCATTGAAATATTAATGCAAAGTGAGGCATCAATTCACCGATGTGGCAACGTGAATTGGTCATTACCTCACAATTCGCCATTACTACTACCTAAATTGATGTGCCAGTTCGAGAAAAAATTATCAAAATTAATTTTATAATATATTAAGTCAAATTTTTTAATTTTTTGAAGAATTTTAGGTATTTGTTTTGTAATTTTTGGTGGTGCTCAAAATTCTAAAATTTCCTTTAGAATTTCAAAAAAGTATCCCTTAGTGTTCTCATATGTCTTCTCCATCCATAATGTATTATTCTTCTTCTTCAATGTTCAAAAATGTATGAAAAAATTAAGTTTTACTCCATTCTTTAAAGTGGGCTTTATCTCTCTTTAACTTGTAAGCTAGGGCCCTCCTTCCTAGCCTAGCAATTAGAATACTTGAATGCTAAGTAACCACTAGAAAGAATTTTATACTTCCAATTCAAGTGATTTGGAATCTAAGTTTTATAGATTTAATTAGTGTTAGAGAAATGATCAGTAATATGGATTGGTATAATAAGAACTTGTTCATATATCGAGCCACTATGTTAGAAAATCACTTGAGCAAATCATGATCAAATAGGGTTTTGCGAACAAGAGTGACCTTTATATTTTTTTAACCTTAGTAAAGACATTTGAGTGTTCTTTCCATTCACGAAAGACAATTGTCCACCATCATCAATCTTAAATCCGTCCAATGATCTATTCCATTAACAAAAGAGTTGTTGGCATACACAACATTGTAACACATCATTTACATATCACCAAGTGACAAAAATATTCTTAATTTTCATTTCTTAGCATTGTAACTATGGTAACTAAAACACTTATACTTTGTTTGAAATGTTGCTTCACAATAATGAAAATTTAGTTTCCTTCAAAGAATGTCCATTTGTCTATTGCTTGCAAAGCATTCCATCATCACAATTAACTTGATTCTGTGTAATATGATCAAGTTATTAAGAATCAAGCTATTATAGAAATAGCTACATCCTTTATGTTAAAAAGCAGGACATTATTAATTAAAATCTACAATGCTTATATTTTAAGATTCCTAAAAGCTTCTTCTAGTAATTTTATGTAAATCATTTTTTCAACATATTATTTAGTGACGTTTCTTATTGACTTGTTACTATTAACCACTATGAAGCTATTTGAGTCTATCCAAGAGAGATTAAGGGTCTTTACTTTTTTCCACAGATCTTTGTTCGAGCATTTTTGAGATTGAATGTCTACTTAATGTTTAAGTTGCATGTCCTTCCTAAGTTTCAAATTTTTTTTCTACTCTTACTTTACAATTGCTATTTGAAATTGATCATTTGGTCCTTGAATAGATTAATCATATTATAATTATGATTTTTTGTTGTGTTGATGTTGGGTGATGCAGTAGGGCATTGATATTATTTTCTACATTGATGGTTATGTAAGTTTAAAGTTTCACATTGCTTATTACTTCACTAATTGGAATAAATAAGATGTAAACAAAGAATCCATATAAGACTTTTCTTGAAAAATGGATAAGCTAAAATCTCACAACAATTAAATAGAAAAAAATTATGAACAAAGTCCTTTTAATGAACTAAAATTTGCAATAAGAGGAAAGAAAAATGCAAATTAAAATATCAGCAAAATAATTCCTATGCATGATGAGTGCTCAAGAAGACACAAGTACTTTAATTTCTTCAAATAGAAAGAAGAAAAAGAGCGCTTTGTTGTTTTTAAGAAGGAATATCGATTGGTGAAGGACACAACATATAGAGGCAACAATAAGCAGTATCTATTAATGGCTTCGATGTCATTACTTAAAATTTTTCCTTAGAATTTTTTAAAAATTTAATCAATTTATTTTTGTCAATAATTACCAAATTTATTAATGTTAATAAATGGCTCACAGTATTTAACAAACTATTCGTTTGATTTTTTTATAAAATAGATGATTTTTAATTAGAAACTTAATATTATTTAAATAAAATTTATAAAAATAGTAAATGTTGATCAAAATAGTCATTGCATAGGAGTGTCATGTTTAAAATAATCTTGGAAAGTTTAATCGAGAGATTAGACAATTAATAGAGTTATCACTTAAAAAAGGCAATTGTTGCAACGATCGTTTGATTGTAAAATTACATTGTCACATAGCTCACATCACTATAGTAATTTAGAAGTTAGGAGTGAGGAAAAAGTTTTAAATTTTAGTCCTAAATGGTGCATTTGCCCTTATTGTTTTCTGCTTATAAGACACTCTGTTTACTTCAAAAATAGTTTTATTTCACAATTAGTGTTATCAAGTTTGTTCATGATTTAGTGACTACACCTCCAATAACGTGATCAATTGATTTATGAATGAACTGAGTAGTGCCTTCGACCCAAGATACTTCCATCTATGTTTAAGACTGATGCTTCAATCTGATTATTTTAGTGAATGGGTCTAACTGACATTAATGCTCCATGCCTAAAAATTGTTACATAGATTTAGATTAGTTAATTTAAGTAGAATTAGATTTTTATTTTTTAAATTTAATTATTTATTATAGAAACTAAAATGAAGAGTTATGAAAAGTGATTCTTAACATGACCACAATATTATTATCAAAGTTACTAAAAAAAATATTTTTTGTTTAGCAATTTAAATTTAAATTTAAGTTTTATGGCTCACATAGATTATTTAGATTAACCTAACTTTCTAAAAAAATTCAAAGTTTGTAAAATTTTAATCAAATTACTTGTTTTAGTGGCCCCTCACTACAAATAAGACGATTTTCATGAGATTTGATATTTACTACTCCTCTTCTTGAATACCTTTCAAGAAAAAACACATTCGCTATCTAAAGTTTAAAACTTTACTCAACCAAATTCATTAAAAATTTTTTGGATGTTGCTATCAAATAGGGCATTATGGTTTGGAGTCAACATCATAAAATACAGCTTATAGAACTTCTTAACATCTTTTTGAATGTTTTCTTCATCACTTATCTCGTCAAAATATATAAAATAATTATGATTATGTTTAAACCTCACATAATTAGGCTATTATCATCAAAGTATCTTTGACATCCATGATACCATCGAGATAACAACATTCACCATTTTATAATATAACAAAAATAGACTTTAAAGGTAAAATAAACTACCATTATTTATATTCAAACAATCATATAACTACTTTTTCATAATAAAAAAGATTCAATTATGCTCGCACACCCACAAACATACATGCACACACAAACACACACAAACAAACATAGATATAAATATATATATATATATATATATATATATATATATATATATATATATATTTCCTTAGCTATACTATAAAATTATCTGACACTACCAATTCCTAATTTTTTTAAAAGAATCCATGAGTGGACCAAAATATAAGGATTCATATTATCAAATTGTACTTGTAGGTTCCAAGAAAATATTACCATGCTAGGATTCCAATAATGTTTCTCATCCACAACACCAAAACATGAATAAAATATCTACAAAATCAATAAAACCACTCAATTCTAATATAATCTAAGGAAATATCAAGAATAACTACAAAAGTTTGATAGAAAAAAATAACTAGTAAGGATCAAATATGATACAATAATCAAATGCAATACTATACCTAATAAAATGGAATTGACGAGAAGTAAGCATCAAATGTATTATTAATAATGATGAAATAAATAATATAAATTATTCAGCTAATTCACTAACTTTGACAAACTCTACCTCAACTCATACTCAAATTTTAACAACTTGATCTTGCAGTAAAGAGGAGAGCTAGGTGGCTAAATAGATAATCCTTGATCCATATTATAAAACTATTATTCACTAGTATGAATTGTCAATGTAACAATCAAAAAAATCTCGAGAATCAACGACATTAGTTTCTAACTGACAAAAAGATATCATCTTCAACTAACTAATTTAATATGCATTTCCTTACACTATGACCAACAAGATACTTAGCATCTACTACATAATATAATACAATTTTTATACATTAAAATCATGAAAATCCCTGTCACTTCTTTCAAATAATGTAATCTAGCATTCGACATGGTAATGGTAATGACATGGGCATCAATATAAGATTTTAGGAGTCTTCAAGAACCACAAGTCGTCCCGAAAATAACAAAGCACACCATGAGATTTCTAATGGAACAAAAAGAGTAATTATTTCCTTCTAAGATTATTCAGACAATGGCTTACAACAAATACTTAAGGTTCATGTCATGAAATATGACACTACAATTATAGGCTTAACCATTCACATTGAATTGACACGAACCAAGGGAGTAGGGTGTCTAAGATGTCTATCTCCATAGTGAGTGTCAATAATTTAGAGTCAATTATATCCAAATGACGTATGGTTCCCTTCAAATACTAATTCAACTATCTTGAAGTTCTTAGCACATTTCTTATATTTAATCTTGCCCACAACTTGTTTTGGATTTTCTTATCTAAGCTAACCTTAGAGTTCATAATGGCTTAGCTTTTACTCTTAGATTATATATTTAACTTATAGCTAGTATAACTAAGTCTCGATTCACAGAAGTATCACTGTGACCCTTATGATCCCAAGGAAATCTGTAGTCACTGTAACAATAAGAAGGCCTCTCTTATGGCTTGGCATATTCCTTAGATCACCATTGAGAGTGTCACCATGTGACTTGACAGCCTAAATAGAATTACTTGTGGGCTTGCATGAAAAACCCATTCACTCCAAGGTCTAGCTAACACCTTTCCCATATTATTTACTTGGCAAAACTTAGTACAACCTCATGTCTTATTCGAAGCTCTTCCATGTTCTTGCAAGGCCTTCGCTGAGAGCCTACCTAGCTAAAGGTTAATTTGCATTGTGCATAAAGGTTCACTAATGGTATATCGTGAGCTTGTCAGAACCACCTTTTGGTATGGCTTCCTTTTCTATTGATTTCTCTATACCTTTGAACGTGATTCCAAGGCTACACTTAACTTGCATTTTCATATCCAAGCACCTTAAAGCTGCAATTTTATTATACTAAAGTTATGAATTGTTAAATAAAACTTTTACCATAATGTGCAACCTTAACCTTAGTAGTTTCAACTATAACAAAACTCTTTAGTTGCTAATCATATCCTTACTTAACCTAGCTTTCTTTGAAGTCTTTAAACTGAGCCCTCTAAGTCTTTCTAACTAGTATCCCAAAAACCAACCACACCTTAGAATCTATTTAGGTTCTCTTGAGAGTTGAACCAATGCCACTAATAACTTAGCTAAGGCCATGTTTCATGCTTCACAAATAGTCCTTAAACAAAGAAATGGCTGCAACTTTATCAAGAGCTTTCTTATTTTTTTCCAAGTGCCTTTAAAATTTTTATTACTTAGTCTATGGTATAACGCATATCATAGTACATTTTAGATATTTTTTGTCTATGATTTTAGTAATAAAGTAACAATTTATACCATGCTAGGTTATTAACTAAACTTATGAGTAGCTTCAAACACAATCGTAGTGTATCACATCAAAAATACATTTCAAGCAATAAGTTTATATGAAAAATATACAATAAAGTCTACATTTTACATATTTGTTTATTCATCATGCCACAAAACTGTTTGTCTATTCATGCAATAATCAAGAAATAAATATTACATTCAATCTATATTATCAAACATTAATTCTACTAAGAAAGAAGAAGCATTACACCAAGGATCCTATCTCTTAGCAACATATAATTAGAAAACAAAGCCATTATGTCTAGGTTATGAGGGTTATATTGAACAAAATTTTTTTCTTCATGATTTTTCATTTTTTTAACAATTATCATGATAATATGCAAATGTATAAATGCTTAAACAACCGACATAGATAACCAACAAGGCAAAAAATTTAGCATGAATTTCACTTATTTCACATGGTGATGTCAACGTTAAGAAGTGCTTTATATCAACAAATCACTACTCTAATATACTATTCCATATATATATATATATATATATATTTAACCAAAGCCAAACATGTAATATGTTATCATGTAATTTGCTTTACATTCACTGGCAAAAATGTAATATGCATTTTTATAGCAAAAAGTAGAAACAAGACATAAGAAAGGAATTCCCATTTATCATATTCCTTGTTGAACACATTTTATGAAAAACAATGACAAATTATTCTCACAATCAATTTCCATGGTTCCATAGGCATTTCTACAATGGAATTCCCTTTTATCTTGGCTTAGATATTAGCTAAATTTATTACACAAACTCAAGTGTTATCATTCCTCAAAGAGTTGTGTAGATGACTTCTCTTTTGTAACCATAGACATTTTAACCATCCTTCTTCCTCATATTTTATCTTATTTTTTTACTTGGTATACTCTAAATTGGTCCCTCCAAGTTCCCCTTTTATATTTGAGTTTTTATAAATTAGAAACACATTTTAATGGCTTATATTGCCCTAACCACACCACCTTTAACCAAGAATTTATTTTATGATAAACTAGTCTTGGTTGGAGTGGCCAAAATTCACTATTTTAAATTAACCCTCTTCTAATTTCACCTCTTTTGTTGTTCTATATGAAGCTCCTTAAATTTAAGAATCTATGTACCTCTTTTGGTGTTCTATATGAAGCTTCTTAAATTTAATAATCTATGTGAGAAATGGTAATAGATTCTTCTTTCAGTTATATTCATCTTTGCTTATGATATCCATAGATGCAATATATCCAAAAGTTTTTTTAATCCTTCTATCTTTAAACACCAACTCCTAAAATTTAAGAATCCTATCCATATCTTCTCAAGAATTCGTTGTACGATAGAAATAAGGATTAGAGAAAAAATTAATAATTTAAATAGATATGCAAGCTCATTCTTTAAGCAATATGCTTAATAAAGATTCGTTTATTACAACTCCAGTCTTGCAATTTTACAATGCTTCAAATTTTCGAATTTAGATTTTCAATATCATTGATATTCTTAATCAAAATCGGTATCTTATATGATAAAACTATATCTCGATTACTAAATAATTTTTTCATAATAAGCACAAAAAAATTACACAAAACTAAACTATATAACTAATTTGTTTAAAATAAAAATGTTAAAATTTTATGACATTATAGATAAATAAGTAGTGTAAGCATCAATTAAGAGGATGTTAAACTCATCCTTAATAAAACTTTTAATAGATTACAAAAATGATTATGATCGTCACTACTACATTTTTGGGTTTTTGGATGCTAACATGACTAATTTTCCTAAAGAATTTGGATCTTTATTACTTAATAACGATTTGTGATAACAAATTTTAATTTGATCTTTGGTTTGTTTGTCATAAATAACTTACAAACCTTTGCATACCATTTCAAACTCTTTTAAGTTATTTTCTTCTTTTATTTGTAAAGATATATATTAATTATAAACTATTCTTAGTTAACATAGCCTAAAATTGTTTATAATTTTTAAATAACTTACATAATTCAATATTTATTATGATCATGAACTTTTATTTTTTATGACTTATGAATTTAATTTATTTTATAATATTTGTTACGTTCCTTTTCTATTCGACAATATTATTTATTTGAAGTATTTTATATAATAAACCTTCTTGCAAAATTTAATTGAGCAATATTTTGTATATTTCTAAAAGTTTAACTTTTTTCAAAATTAAACTTTTTTTAATTTTTTATATATATTTTTAACATTTTCTATGTTTCATTTATTTTGAAGGTTATGTCTCCTTATTTTTGATATATATATATATATATATATATATATATATATATATATATAGATAGATATATTGTTAACATTTTTAGTTATCGATACTCTCTATTTCTTATTCATACACTATGAAACTTTTTTCCTTAAATTTCTTTCACAATTTTTGTTAATTTGAATGTTTCTTTTTTACTTTTAATCTTCACTCATACATTTTTTTTATTGAAGTATTTTAAAAGCCCACACTACTATGAAAGGTGTTCTTGAAAGTTATGTTCTTAGTTATAAACATTGAAACATTTTAATTATCTTAAATATTTTTGGTAGTTTACATTTCACATTAATTATATTTTAATAATGAAAACAACTTTTGTTTTCAATTATAAAATAAACTTTAAGTATTTAAATGTTTAATTTCTTTTATATAAATAAATAATTCAAACAAATTGAGATATAAATAACAAATATATACCATAAATAAAAAAATATGAAAGGAAAAAAAAGCTTTTTTCAAGATATTGAACTTTGATATTAAACTTTGATGGAACACTATGTCATTAAAAGTTTTATTTACAAAATCAGCATGTGAAATGTTTAAGCGTAACCCACAACAAATTTATAATATAAGAAGAATGTGTCATACAGGTAAAATTTTTTCTTAAAAGTAAAATTTTAGGCACACTTATTTAATGATGAATTTGTCATTTTCTAACCCATGAAATACTTATTGAAATGGTATTCAGCATATGTTTTCGTTATAATATTTAATTTTTTTTTAATCTACACATCTCTCCAATTAAATATGTTTAGTATTTTTTATTGAACAATTTCTTATATTATTCAATTAAGTTCATTAGTTCTTTTACTCAATCTTTTAAAATTTTAAAATAATAATTTTCCTTATTTATCTTTTAAATTTTTTTTATTATAGATCTTAGTAAAATAACATTTAAAGTATGGTAGATTTACCAAATAGTATTATCTTAATAATATTTCATTTACTATTTTTATTTAAGCCAAAATTTTAACAAATATATAATACTTATGTTTTTTTCCACGAATTTCTAGATATATGCAAATACTGCAAAGAGTATCATATTTAATTCTTTTAATTTTCTTAAAAAAATTTGGTAAATCTTTGATTGTGTTAGCATATTTTCCTTAAATATGTTATAAATAGAATTTGTTTGACTATTTATAATGAATTATTTTAAAATTTTAAAAATTGTTCAAAAGTTATTTCTTTTGACATTTTTATGTTTTTATTAAATAGAAATATAATTTAATTTTTGTTGTAAAACGAGATTTAATTTAAAATAACGAAAGTTTTTTTTATAATTTATTAATAAATAATTAAATTTTAATTTAAATGGTAAGGTGTATGCAAGGAAAATGATAATTTAACTTAAATAAAATTAATAAAATATCATTAAGATAATAAAATGATTCTAGGATTTGATCTATTTTTCTTTTTTTATAATTTATTTTGCAAGCTAGCCAAGCCTATGATTGCCCCAATATATTGGGATTTTACAAGCCAATGAAAAAAAAAATTATATACCAAGAAATCTAAACAAAGAAAAATTATAATAAAAACAATTTAAATTATATAACATATAAACAATAAATTGACAATCATTGCAACCATAAGAAATAAGAAAAGTTAAAAAATGAAAAAATTTAATGAAATAAAATAAATAAGAACCCAAAATGGATGACATGAAAAATATATTCGTAACACAACATCGATAAAATATCACATGAAATCACTTTTTACCAAAAAAATGTGGAACAAATATTTTTTAGGAGTCAAAAATGAACAACAGATGCAACAAGATATCGAAAAGGTAATCAAAATATAGTGTACAATTTATCATAAAACATCACACGTACTTTGAGAAAAAAAATAAAAAAGAAATAGAAAATAATTATAAAATATAGGTTATTAATAATAAATTATTACTATATTAGATAAAAATATATAATATATAAAAGTATGAAAAATATTTTAATACAAATAAAAAAGAAAATAATGATGGAACAAAAAGGTAGCATGGGACTCTATCAACTAGATTTAGATCATGCCTTCATGCCACAATGATAATGAAAAGGGGAAAAATAGTTAAAGAAAAAGGAACAAAGGCCAATCTATGTGTCAAAATGTTAACCTTCACGTATCAAAACCTTTCCTTGTACAAAACTATCATAAAAAAGAAATTGTATAATAGCAATCATCTAAGAAAAATTTTCATATGATCATTATTAAACATTATAATATAATTTGTCTTTTGTCAATTAAATAGACTAAGAGGTTAAATAACTTATTTATTTATATTGTTAATGTATTCACGGAGTTCAACAATTATTTTAAAAGTGTGACTTATCATTTTATCCAAAGCAATTCATATGCATAAGGAAATAAACTTTTATGCTTTGTTTTATATTTTAAATTAGGAACAAAAAGTTTTTTTTGGAACTAACACAAATTCAACTTGTTTTTCTTTCGATGCCTTATTTAGAATAAGTATAAGGTAAATAAATTAAGGTAAAAATGTTTGAAAATAAGTAATGCATAAAAGATTAATTTCTATAATATAAATGCAGCCATATAAGTCCATTACAACAAATATTATGTGAGAAATTTCCTAGTTGATAGTAATGTAGTATGTTTGGGCATCTTAAACTTTAATGGATTTATCAAGGTCCATTGAAATGATTATAAGAAGTGCAATAGGAAAAATATTTGTAGATGTAAGTAACCAAGGTAATTTTTATTAAACAATAATATTCTCATTAATAAAAATTATAGCTACCCAAAAAACATTTGATGTTAAATGTAGTAGGAGATTGCACATAATAGTCAAATGGATTCTAATAGAATTGGATGAAACTAAGAGATAATTATAGTGCTCATTTTTAGTAAATTGAATGGAAGGAATATAACACTAAATTGGATAAAAATTTTGTAATCTAATTAAAAAACAAGAACATAAATCTAATGTTAGCAAAGTATACCAAATGTAAAAAGTGCAGGCAACTAGTGGCATAAGAATTACATCAAAAAATGTTAAAATTTCATAGAAAAATTGTTTAAAATTTCCTTCCAAACTAGGCTAGAAATAATTTAAAAAGTGGATTTGACCTTTTTTAAGCCATGTTTAATTTCAGTTTATCTTCAAGTAGCTAGATGTAATTACTTTGCTACATTAGTCATTAGTTATGGGGTAAACGAGACAAGTCACTTGCGACTATTACTCTCCTGTGATGTACTTCGTGAATATGATGCATAATACGGTTGTGCCACATAAACAAGATAGCGAGGCCATTGGTGTGGTTGCTGAATTACTACTACTCAAGAATTACTTGAAGAATGTTTAAAGTAATGTGTTGAAATCATGTATGTAGTAAAAATGCAATGATTAACATCCATAATGAGGGATGGAAAAAAATTCTAAAAATGAGGAAAGTACAACAAAGTGTGACAAAGCAAAACTAACGGTTGTGGATAATCTGTTCATTGTGGTGCTCTAGTTTGCATATAAAATGAAATAGTGGAAGGCATATTCTACCCTTCCTTTCCTTACCTTTTTCTTCTTTCATTATTCTTCCTATTTTTGTAATTATAGCTAAATTATACTTTGCTACGTTAGTCATTAGTTATGCGGTAAAAGAGACAAGTCACTTGCGACTAACACTCACTTTTGATGTACTTGGTGAATATGATGGATAATAAGGTTGTGCCACATAAACAAGATAGCGAGGCCATTGGTGTGGCTACTGAATTACTACTACTCAAGAATTACTTGAAGAATGTTTATAGTAATGTGTTGAAATCATGTATGTAGTAAAAATTCAAAGATTAAGAGCCATAATGAGGGATTGAAAAAATTTCTAAGAATGAGTAAAGTACAACAAAGTGTGACAATGCAAAACTAATGGTTGTCGATAATCATGTTCATTTGAATAACACAAATTATGCTTTGATAAGAAAAAAATTGATAGTGAGGATACATGTGATAGGAATCCAATGGTTGAAATCTAATTTAGCTATAATTACACAAATAGGAAGAATAATGAAAGAAGAAAAGTTAAGGAAAGGAAGGGCAGAATATGCCTTCCACTATTTCACTTTATATGCAAACTAGAGCTCCACAATGAAAATGATGATATTAAATATCAAAATTAAAATTTTGTATTTTCACGACACAGATTCTACTAAAGTTTTGTCGAAACAATGTTAATACTAAAAGAAAAATGACAAGGATACTACTAGATAAATAATTGATGCAACAATAAATATTTGTAAGCATTTTAGCCTTATACATGACTTGTTATAATATAATATAAACTTAAATTTTTAAATAGAAAAGAAAAATACTTATATGAGCCTTAGCTAACCTTATACTACATCTTATGTTGCACTGAAAAGGCTCTAAGCTAATCAAGAAAGGGTATAATGAAAGATAACCCAATCTAAGTTCAATACACACATTGTGGTGTATAAGAAATGGAGCTTGATAACTTATTACTTATGATCAAACAGGACTCAGATACAAAAGTAGATATAAAAAAAAAAAGTTTGAATAAAAGAGAATGTAATAGAAGACATGCCTCATCTCTTTTTCATGAGTGTGAGCATGCACAAAATTACCTTCATGACTAAGAAATCACATATCCAACTATTAATCTACATATTTTAATTATATAAAAGCACTTTTTAGGTAATAATATTAATCCAATGAATAAAAAAAAATTTAATTTCGTCAATTAACATAAATACATAAAACTAAATGTGACATTGCATGGAGAAGGAAAAACTAGCCAACAAAGTTAAAACTCCTCTTCCATCTCAACCATAAACCTTATTCAACATGATTTCAGGGTGTGGACGAATATTGCATGCTGACAATATTTATTCACTTTTCATGGACTTTCTTTTAAATATTCTAAATGTTTAAATAGATTCATAATTATCTTTTAATGATACAAATTACTATTCACTTTCATAATGAGAATAGTTTTTTTAATATGTTTTGCACATGGCCTTTATCATTTTAATTGTACCACGTTTATAATGATTTTTTCTACATTATGAAATGTTTAATTTTGTTCACAATGAGAATTTTTTAGCATCTATTATCAAGAAAAGTTTTACAAGTATTTATTGTAAATAATATTTTGCATTAATGACATCGCTTTTTCTTATGATCATAAAATTTTTTAGGCTTATCACATATACATTAATATTACCTATTTGCTAAAATTAAATATTTTTTAAAGTTTATTTCTTTTCTTGTAATAACATATTTATGATATTTCTAATAACTAGAAACCTCTTTTATCATAAGAAAATTTCTATATATTCTATGCCTATAGACAAAAAATTTTTATTTAACATTTTATAGATATAGTTTTAGGATCTTAGATTTTCATTATATTTATAACATTATATATGTTTGCTTTTCCTATTATTTTTATTTGCATTAACAATTTTTTACTTATTTATGAAAAATGTAATTTATTTTATAATAATAGTTTTACTCTTTTAATTTCAATATTGTTTCATATGGATCACATAAAACCTATGTTGTTGGCCTCCTAGGCCTCGTGACTCAAGTTTAAGTTTAGTTGATAACAATATTTATAATGTAAGCCACTAACAAGTTTGTTTAGTCAATTATATTACACTAAAGCTAACTGACCTAAAGTCAACCCTTTTGTGATATAGATATTAATTCAACAAGCTTAAAAGCAAGTCCAAATGAAGTGTGCTCAAGGTGAATACTCAACAATAGTTCATGATGATTCTTGATTCTAAGACAAACGTTCAATTTTCCTAAAGAAATGCTATTTGTAGCTAGGAAGAATCGCAAAGGCTTGAAATAAAGAAAGATCCCTCACAATGTAAAAAAATTAAGAACAATTTTTGAAAAACTTTCTGGATAGCTTCCAAAATTTATCTTATATGATTCAATTTGCATGCATCATGTTTTTAAAAATATATCAAAAGAAGTCATTTGAATGTTATCACACTTCACTCATAAAATTGTTTTAAAATGTTTTGAAAATCTAACTAGTGCAATGGCAGCATACATGTACTAAAGGAAATGCATCATGATAAACAAAGATCTAAGGTACTTCGAGTATTTGTTAAGCAAGCATAAATCATGGGTGTATCCAACATATGTCTATGAACCTTGTGCAGAATAGAGAAACATTTCTTAAAATAATTCTACAAACCTATGCCACGAAACAATTGATAGTACATTATTATATGTGTTTGGAAAGTTAGTATAAATGCACATAAACAAAAAATGCATATAGACACTATTCTTAACATCAAGTATATCTTGCTTAGTAGAAATTATTAAACACTACTAAATAAATCCATTTAAGCACACAATAAATTGGCATATCTACTAGATGTTCTTAAGTTAGTTCTAAACCTATCTATGAATGTTTAATGTTAAATTCACAATTTGAAGGGATTAAATTAATTTTAAGAAAGCAAAACTATTCTAAAGTTTTTATAAGAGGAGTTGAATAAAGAATTTTAGAATTCATGCTACATAACATTTCTTAATGTAATCAATACTACTATTTCTTCATTTAATTAATTTTATGACATTTTTCTTTTTTAAAACCACCCTTGCAATGGTCAAAAGCTTATGTTTACGTATTACAAGTTATGTTGAAGAAGTAAAGTACATTGGTGATCATAATTTCCTCATTTCCCTCATGCATCAAAAAAGTTTATGGGAATGTTCCTTTCATTTTTCATATGTTCTACACTTGTCCCACATTTTATAGAATCTTATGTATTTTGTTTAAGCTAAGGGATTTGTTTTTTAGAATTATAAGTTTATTGGGTTTTAGTTAATAAGAAGCCATTTTTGTGAAGGTTAAGTCTAACCAACAAAGTCTCAAGATTGTTTGGCTTTAACATTGTAAGTGAAAAACTTAGGTTATGTTCCCACTAGCAAAAAATACAAGGGGTTATGCACTAACACAAGCAGTGAAACACTCAAGGTGAGGATGTGTGTTTACCTTTTGAAAATAACTTGTGATGCCTTCTAAACTTGTTATGCAATGGTTCACTTGGGTAGAAACTAAACATACTAAAATACTCTTGGTAGTGTTTTGTTACTACCAATATTCTTATCTTGTTTTAAATTACAAAGAATGCAATTACTGTTGGTACAACAAGTTGGATTATTTAGGAGCAATAACTTTTATCATAAAAAATCTACTAACTTTTAAACATGTAAAGTAAGCTCTTTAGAGCATAGCACACACATTTTCTTTATGTGTAATAGTTTTTTTAGAGATAATCAAAGCAAACAATCTTGGTAAGATTTTTAGAAAGGTCATTATTTAACATTTCTTATGCTGAGAAACAAGTCAAACATCTACCAACACTTTTGGGGAATTAATTACCTATTCTTTATATCTAAAGTTAAGATATTGCCTAAAATTATATTATATGATCAACTTTCATGTTAAAAAAGTGAAAAAGATCAAAAAAGTCCCCCACTTTTGTCGATGCCTTTGTTTGTTACCCACCACTAACTATATTAGAGTTAATGGCATACATAGACCACGTTTTTTTTGGAATAGATCAATGAATAGGTCTTTAAAGTCCAATCAAAATCATGAGCCCATATGACCTACAAAGACACCAAGAATTGAAATTTTATGCTTACACATGATGATGAACTTAAAAGTAACAAAAGTTACAAGACCCACAAATGAAACTAGATCTACTAATGCCTCACTTACTTACCATCACACTTTGTTATGTTGTGAACCAGACCTGATCCACAACAACATCGATGTCCCATTGACCCACTAACTTCATGCATGATCGAAAAACTAAAATTTGACCAAGACATAATCGACACTACAAAAATCCGATGTTTAGATCGACAACACATGTACTTGAACTTTAGCTGCACCACATTCAATGGTGTGCCAATTCACAAATTTTGTCCGCAAAACCCCAAAACAAATTGATTTTCATGACTCATGTGAACTTGGAAAATAAAAAAAAGAAATTGCAACTTTTTACAAAGATAGTTTCACAATTGTTTGGTCCTTGGAAACTTTGGCCAAAAAAAAAATTAATTTTTAGAAAGCTATTTTCCAATAACTTTTACCAAAGCTTTGGAAACTAACTTTTAGAAAATAGATTTCATGAAATTAAAGCAGGTGATTTTATAATTGATTTGGTAAGTGCTAATAACATCAATTTTACATTTTAAATTTCTTTTCTCTACATAGTTTCTTTGTAAAATGGGAGGCATACCCTTTCAAAGAGATGATCCTTACATGTGCAAAATTCCACTTTTTTCATTATGCCTTATTGAGGTCAAGGGTTAAATACACTGCAAACTCCAACTTGTTGAATCTGCTAGGCTTTAATGTTAGGAGGAAGCATGCAAAGCTTTTGTGTTGGGATAGTGTACTTGTTTTCTTATAACACAATTATTTTGCCTTCTTGTGGATGTTGCATAATCGTTCCTTTCATTTTGATGTTTCTTTAACATCATTGATTCACTTTTTTTATGTCATTTCCATGCACTTCGTTGTTCCTTTCCACTTTGATAACTAATGTTTTCTTAGATTTCTACTACTAATTGTCACCTTCTTTGCCATTCTCAGTTCAACTTTTTCTTTTGTTTAAATCGGCTATACGTTCAAGTTACTTCATTACTCAATCTTTTATATATTTCTTATTAATGTTTCTCAAGTCTTTTAGTCTACACCCATTGACATTTATATTGTTCTTTCCCTATAGCAAATTTTTATTTGTCAAACCGCTTTTCAAATACCCTTTCTTTGTGCCATTGAATTGGTGATATGCTTAGCATAAGAAATGCACCCTATGTTGATCTTCGTTCCTTCTTGACTAAAGTTTCCTTGGATAGCTTTCTCATGTGTGTTTCCTCTTTAGCTACCCCACTCCCTTAGCTTGGTGTTAGTTAAATTTGAATAGTTAATCCTATGATTGGTGCATCACATTTCATGATAAGAATCTGTAGCAATTCTAAGAAGCCATTGTATGAATAATTTCAAAAAGAAAAAATTACACAGTTTGTCCTAAAAGAAATCCAACGGTGTGCTTTCTTTTATTCAGGACAACTCGTAGTTCTTGAAGACTATTAGAATACTACATGGATGTCCATGTGATTATCATTACCATGTCAAATGCTACATTACATTATTTGAAAAAGTGGCAGGGCCTGTCATGATTCTTATGCATAGGAAATTATATTATATCATGAACTGGATGCTAAGTATGTAGTTAGTCACAAAGTAAGGGAATATATATTGAATTTGTTAGTAGATGATCATATCATTTTGTTAGTTAGAAACTGATGTCATTCATTCATAATATTTATTCCAATATTATATTCATATTTTCCATTAGTGCATAATAGTTTTATTGTATGGCTCAAAGATTACCTGTTGAGCCACCATAAACTCCCCTTTATAGTAAGATCAAGTTGCTAAAATTCAAGTAGGCATCGAGATAAAGATTTTTTGAGCTAGTAAATTAGTTGGATAATTAATTTTATTTATTTCATCATCATTAATAATAGAATTGATACTTATTTCTCATCAAAAATATTTTCTTTGATATAGGACTATATTAGATTGTCTATTTAGACTTCTTGCTTACCAGTTATTTCTTTCTATCAAAACTTGGTAGTTATTGATGATACTTCCTTAGATTGGATTAGAATTCAGTGGTTTTATTTACTTTGTAGATATTTTATTCATGTTTTGGTATTTTAAATGAGAAAAATTGTTAGATTTCTAGCATCATAATAATTTGCTTTTAACTTGCAAGTACAATTTGATAATGTGATTTTTTAGAATTTTGTTAAACTTTTGGTTTTTTTTAAACTTAACTTTGATAGTGTAAGTTCACTTGACAGTTGGGCTATGGAAAATTGATATGTGTGCGTGTGTGTGTATTTGTATTTGTATATTATTTGTGGGTATTTAAATCTTTTTTTAATAAAAAATACTCATATGATCGACTGAATATATACATTGGATGTTTTATTAACTTTTAAAGGTTTACTTTGAGATATAATAAAATGGTCGATTTTTTTATCATAATAACCCAGTGGAGGATCAAAGAAATTTTGATGATAATAGCCCAATTTGTGAGATTTTAACATAATCATAAAGCTCAGATATACTTTGTCAACATAAGTGATGAAGAGGGCCTTTAAAGAGACTATACAAACTTCTAAAGCTATGATTTTGTGTTGTTGACCTTTAAAGAAGAACAGTAGTAAATATCAAATCCTTAGAGTGGTAGGCGTCAAAGAGATGTATTTTGAGTTAAATTTTAAGTATTTTTCAGTAGTTTAATTTAAATTATCTATGCAATCTATAAAAATTAAATTGAAATTGAAATTAATCAAATTAAAATTGAATATTTTAGTTTTTAATGTCTTTAAAATCATCCCATGATCATCCTAAGAATCATTTTTCTGGACTTTCATTATTTTTTCCATAATAATTAATTAAATTTAAAAATTAAAAAACTAATTCCACTCGAATAACAAACCGAAAGCTATGTAACACCTTTTGGCATAACGCATTAATGTCAAACCCATTCGCTACAAAAATTGAATTTATGCATCACTCCTAAACACAAATGGAATTATCTTAAATCAAGGCACTACTCTCTACATTTATAGATAAATTAATCATCATATTGTAAGTGTTGTGACTTTCTCTTGAATAAACTTGGTGACACTAACCTTGAAACCAAACTACTAAAGCAAACAAAATCTATTGAAAGAAGAAAAAAATAATAGCAAGTACATGATGTAGGAGCTAAATTTAATGCTGTTTCCTCATATAGCTAAATTGTAAATTGTAGTAGTGATGTGAATTTTCTAATCATGTAATTTTATAATGTTATGATCATTACCAAAATCATCTTTTTTAAGCCATAACTCTAATAATTATCTGATCACCCCATTAAATGATCACATGGTCTACATTTAATCCATAAATAAAATTAAATCTACTCATAAGATCATAATTCTTAATTAACAATTCATATGAAATCGAAATATCTAAATAACTCTTTATTTCTAACTAACCATTTGTGTAATTTTCACAATCAAGCATTCCAAGGTTCTTTTAATCATGTAGCTCTTATGTGATGACTATTTTAACCAATATTTACTATAAATTTTATTTAAATAATATTAAGTTTTTAATTTAAAAAATGTCAATTTAAAATATCAAATGGTTAGTTTGGTAAATACTTTTTAACCATTAAAAAATGTTTATAAATTATGTAATCTTTTTATCAAAGTAAATTGATGTAATTTTTAAAAAATTCTAAAGAAACATTTGAAGTAATGACATTAAAGCCATTAGTAGCTAGTGCTCATCATTATTTGTATACTTTGCATCCTTCTTTGACAACTAGATATTCTTTCTTAAAAAGAACAAAGCTCTTATTTATTCTTTTTCTATTTTATTAAATTAATACACTTTTGCTTTGTTGATCATTTCTCAAGGGTAGGAATTACTTTGTATAGATATCTAACATTATTATAACGCCATTGTAGCTTATTTTTTATATTTAATTGTTTTGATAGTATAGCATATCCATTGTTTTGGTAAAGTCTTATATACATTCTTTTTTTATTCCTAGTTTGTTTTGAGAGTGGACATAGATTTGAGTTTAAGTTGAATCATCTAAAAAATGCTTGTGTACTCTAATATTTTTGTTGACCTTTCCATTTCACAATTTTCTCGAAATTTTATTATTAAATAGAGATAAAAAAATTTTAAAAAAAAATTAAAATTTTAACAAAATTACTTTTAGATATTTATTTAATATTAAATGATTTTAAAATTTTTTTAACATATGTTTGGGAGAAACAAATAATCTTTTTCTCGATAATTCACTCACACTCTCATTGAAATATTCTCGACATAATGCAAGGAGCTAATCTGCTTAAGATGAATGCATAAAACTCAAATGTCATATAAGAAGTAAATTAAAATGAAGGAAATTAATGAAACATAAGCAAACAAGTTGATATTTGAAATGAAGACTTAATAGTATAGAGGACATGTGACCAAGCTTAAATAATTAACAAAGAAAACATCAATTTTGAGTAAAAGTTTCTATTTAATAAAATTTTAAATTAATCATTCATAATAATTAATTGCATTATTTTACTCATTTTTGATTTTTTTTAAATACAAAGAGACTCTTTTTGACACAAGATTCTAGAGAGCCTCACAAATAAAAATTAAGCACAGCTAGGTGTTAGAATCTTTCTGGTATTTTATGATCTAGTTGACAATTCCAACATGATTTTAAGGACATTCTCTTGTATGTATGCTGCTATCCCTTATTGGGTATATCTCTTGCACATTAGCCCTGTGGCCCTTATTTTATCATGAATTTTAGGAAAATTTTTGTTCCTTGTCGATCATGATAGTGCTAAAGGTTTTTTGAACATGTGAAGAAAAGGTCATGTTTGATGATGATGATGTCTCTAAAAAGGTTACTCCATTCAAACTCACTTTAATAGGTAACTTTTTTAGTTGGATGACCCAACATGCAATTTCAAAGAGTATGAATTGAAAACAATTGGCATCTTTGATTTTATCATGAGGAGATAAGAATATGTTCCAAAGCTTTTCTCTAAAATTGTAAAACATTTGATGTTGGATGTACAATATTCAATAAATTGCAGACTTTGAAAAGAGGGTACTCGAATGTTTCCAACTTTTTAGCTCAATACTAACCTTTGTAAGATCTAGCGTAGATCTCTTGGAGCACCATCCAATTAAGTTGGTCAATAAGTAAGCCCTATTCTCAAACATATTATTGCTTAGAAAGTCATTAAAACTTTTGTTATGACAATAAACTTTATAGGGCTCAATGGAGCACAGTCTTTGTTTTGGTGATTCTTAATAAAAATCTTCCTTTAGATATTTAAATCTTTAGATAGATTGGGTGCACAAAAGGCTTATTGAAGAAAAAAAATAGGTAATGAAAAATTCCCAAATATTATCGATGAAACTGTAGACAAGGATTCTCCATGGTCCAAAGCAAGCAAGAAAAAGTTCAAAACCCTTCCATGTAAGAAATGGAGAAGAAGAGAGACTTCCAATTACTTAAGTAATAAGTAATGTGAAACTTCATACATTGGTAGCCATTAACGTATAAAACAATATCAGTACCCCACTAAATCACAAAACCTAAATGCATAATAAAAAACGACCTAGTTGTACTTTTAAGCTTCAATTCAATGATAATATGATCAATTTTATTTAGCAATTATAAATTAAGAGTAAACAATATCAATTTAATTTGAAACTCAGGGAGGAATTATAATTTAAACATAAAGAAGATATTCAATCATCAAAAAGCTCAAATAAAGACCATTATGAAAAAGGAAAGATTCTTAAGCTTTCTAGGATAGTCATGAAGGGCTTCATAGTGGTTAATAATGACAAGTCAATAAGAAAAGACACTAAATAGAATGTTAAAAAAGTTATTTGCAAAAATAACCAAAAGAAGCTTTCAAGAATCTTAAAATTTAGACATCATAGATTGTAGTTGATATTGTCTTACTTTTCAAAATATTAGTTGTAGATAGTTCTACAGTAGCTTGATGCCCTAATAACATGTTTAGATTACATAAAATTAAGTTAATGGCAATGATGGAATGCATTGCAACTACTATACAATTGGACATCCTTTGTAACAGACTAAATTTTCACTATTGTGAAGCCACATTTTTAACAAAGTATAGGTGATTTGGTTATAGTACTTACAATATTAAAAAATTAAGAATATTTTCTTCACATGGTGATGCGTAACTGATGTGCTGTTATTTTATGTATGCTAATAACTCCTTTATTAATAGAGTAGATCTTTCAAGAGATTTAAGATTGTTGATGGAGACCAAATTATCTTCCATAAATAGTAAGGATAGTATAATAACTTTGCTAAGGTTCAGATATATAAAGGCCATTCTTGTGGATAGAGCCCTAATGAATCATGATTTTCTCAAAGCCTTCCTAAAATGGTTTCTAAACATATGAACAAGTTCTTGATATGTCAATCCTCATTATTGATCATTTCTCTAGCAACAATTGAATCTTATCTTAGACAACATAGAGTCCAAAGCAATTGGATTGAAAGAATATAATTCTCCCCAATTGTTGCTCAGAATTGGAGTCTTCCAATTTCTAGGCAAGGAATGTAGGCCCTTCCTTGTAAGCTGAGGAGAGCTAAAGCCATCCTTAAAGAATGCAGTAAAACTTAATTTGGTAATATATTTTTGAAGATTGAAGAAGAAGAATACCATGTTATAGAGAAGGAAAATGACTTTAATGAGTTATCATGGTTAGAACTAACAATGTTTAAGATGAACGAACCATGGTTGCTCACATGGAGGAGTGCATAGAGAAGACATTTAAGTGCACAATAGGATACTTTTTTTGAATTCTATAGAACTTTTTAGAATTCTAGAAGCCACAACAAATTACAAAATAAATACCTCAAAATTTTCAACAAAAATAAAAAAAAACTTCCTAAGAACCTATAAAATTAATTATTGTAATTAGTTTCTAAATGGGCACATGCATTTTCGATACTCGTAATGGAGAAATGTGATTTAAGATGCAATGCATAGTGTGACATTGATGGATCAGTGCATCTATTTGGGTTCCAATTTTAGAAAGTAGCATCGATAAAAAAGCATTAACACTTTGGGTTTGCTTTGGTGTTAATGTGGATCGAAGAGAGTTAGGACAAGTTGACGGGTCAACGCTAATGGTGATGATAACGATGGTTAGCAGAGGTGGATGACAACAAAAAAAAACCAAAACTAAATTTTAATCACTTTTTAAATCAACTTTCAAGCCAATTTTCTATAGATATACTTGTGAGATGGTTGAAGGGAAGGTTTTTACTAAATATAAGATGAAAATCTCAAAAAAGTTTTCAATTATTCTTTAAACAACTTAAATTAAATTATTCATGTAGATAAATTGATGCACTAATAAAAATAAATAGAAATATGCAATAAATATGGTTCTACTCTAATTCATTTGCAAAATTATAATAATAACAGAGATTGATGAGATGTATAGTAACCAATCCTCAAATGGGTCCAAGCCCAAATAGAACTAGTACATCTCAAAGTGGCACCTCTATGTCATGTACTTGTAGCGACTACATCAAATAGATCATAGTTAAAAGATAAGTACTGTATAGATTAATAATGGTGATAAAAACACAAATGTCAACCACACAATGTTTAATAAAAAGTGAATAAAGGGTAATATAAAAAGAATTAAAGATCCAAATTAAGTTGGGTCTTAGAGATGGATTTAATTACCAAATATGTTATGTGTTGCTTCACGTCCCACTATTCCCTACTAAGAAAAATTAGTGGTACTTTGGTTAATGATGCCTATACCCACTACAAAGAAATATGATGGTAATTCAGCTAGTTAATGACGAGAAAATACAAAAAAAATACTTTTTCGATGGATTCTTTATGTGCTTGCTGATTGTAAGGGTTCAATGTTTTGTTTTACAAGCATTGTTCGTTCATATTTCAAGATGACATTTATGATGCTATCAATGATTTTCTTATAAGTAGCCCATCATCAAAAGAATGCAGCAGTGTAAAATTAATTTTCCTTCTAAAAACTAACTGAAATATATCTTTCGAAGTCTTTATGACAATTTGTATCTTTAGTTTCTCAAAATATAATAAGTTTTTGGTAGTTGCCTATAGAGTTTCCTACCCACTATCATCTCATTGGAGCAATTAGATTTTGCTAAGGGGAAGTCATTAAAAATATCTTACCTACATACTTTCATGGGAGCAACTTCATGATTTAAATGAGAAGATCAAACCTAATTTCTTTATTATCTTGTTAGACTTTAAGAATGTGTTCAATAATATATCATGAGGGAAACATGTATTAAACAAGTTTAACTTCAATTGTTAATTTATTAATCTGGTGATGAGTATTTATGATATAAGTTAGTTATTTGTCATTATTAACAAGAAAGGAAATGGTTCCATCTAACTCTCTCGTTGGCTAAAGAATGGTAACCCACTGTCCTCATTTCTTCTCCACATTACAGGTAAAGTACTAAGAATAGGTTTAAACAATCAACATATACAAGGTGAAGTGAAGGACTAGGCCACTATAAGTGGTTGTCAACCAAAGTCCCATTTGTGTTTTGAAGATTGACTTTTACTCTTCTTAAGAGGTGATAAAAATGTAATAAAAAATATCAAGTTATTCTTCTCTAATCTCCAGAGCACATCAAGTTTGTAGATTATTGTACAAAGGATCTTCTTTATTAGATGTACAAAAATGAAACACAAGTAGGAGAATACTGGTAAGGAGCTCCTGCTTCCAAAAGACACTACTTTCCAATCCCTTAACAAAAAAGCATAGTATTTGAAGGAAAATAATAAGTGGTCCACTTCGAATGCTTGATTAACAAAACATGCAAAAAAAATTACTCTCAATGGGATGTAATACTTGCTAGTCATATCCTCTAGTTAATAGCACTTTGTAAAAAAAATTATATCTTTTCTTCTCAATATTTAGAAAGTGTGATAAATGGTTTTTTTTGGGGTAATAGTGGTTTAGTAAGCAAGCACCATTTGGCTAGTTACAACAAGATTAGCTTCCCCTCTAAAAAGTATGGATTACTGGTTAAGAAACTAAAGGATATTACGGATGTATAAAATATAAAGCTTTTTTAAAATGTTTAAACCTCAAACATTATCTACTTTACATACTTCAGATATAAGTTGCTTCATAGAAAATGTTGTGGCGAATACTCATTGACTTGGAGTCAAATATAAAGAATCGTCTCACTATTTTATATTTTGCAATACTTGGAACAAAATAGATTACGATGGCAAAAGTTATTGAACCCTCAATAACGATGGCAAATTCACTATCAACTAAGGATGTGACAAGCTTAAAATTAATTAATTGCCGTATTCAAAAGTCACAAAAAATATGAAATAATTATCAACCTTCCAAAATATCTCTATTAATGTGGACAGTCCTAAATAACTAATTACCTTTTAATAACAACTTCAGAAAGTTGAATTTCAATTTATAGACAAATGTGTTTTTGTGCTTATAAGGACTCTCAAAAGAATCTTATGCAACCCTTTTTAATGAGTCATGGAGTTAAACAAGCCCAACATCATGATTCATAGAATGCATCAACAAGGATGGAAGGATAGTCACACAAACTAAATAGCTGTTGAGAATTTATTATTCTACCATCTGCAATATGCTGTAATATTGAAAAGATAAAGATTCAAAACAATACAATGAGCAATTATTACCTATTATTTTCCTGATAGATTTAAACATAATGCTTATGAATTGTAAAATGTTGTTCAATAATGTAGAGAAGTTCAATAGGTCCTCAAATTATAAAATATGCATTGTTTCCTTGATTTTTTGAAATCAATTGAATAATAGAAAAAGTGGTTCAATGGACTCTGGATTTCAAAAAATTAAATTCTAATGGACTGACTAGAAATAACCAAGGCCTTATAAGTTGTGTTTGTTTGATTGGAGACTACTTGGTAGATCTATTAAAGCACTCTAAATTTAAGCCATTAAAATGCAATTTTCTTTAAATTTATATGATAATTTTGTGTTATAGAAACATCATTATTGAAATGATTCAAAAAAGGATTAGAAACCCCAGCTATACCTTAATGTAACTAAATAGAATGAATCAATTTCTTTCCAAAGTAGTTTAATTATACCACATATTCAGGGAAGGAAATGTAGTAACAAATTAGTGGGCTTGAAGAGCTAGTAGTTGTATTCATTTGAGGTTCTAAATTAATAACAAATTCCAAAACTTTGTAAAGCTTAAACTAAGCTTGATGAGATGTGTTCATATATTATGCAGTGGTCATAAGGAGAGTCGTCAAACTAATGCCACCATAATGAAATGTACAAAATGCATTCATATGATCATATTATGGTTAACTTGAATTTTTTCTCATTGAAATTACTAGGCATTTGGGGCTAAAAATAATGAACTAAAATATAAAAAAAAAACAACTAGATTTTATCATATATCTATCATTTTAGCTTAAGAAATGAATTTTGATAAACTACTTTGGTCAACATAAGAAATATCAAGTTAATCATATTCTTGGAAAAAGGAATAAACCTATTTGGTGTGGCTCGTTTCATATGAGGGAAAACAATGACCACATAATCTCTCAATTTTAACAAATGATAACTATTCTTCTAATATCTAAGATCATTATTTTTTGTATAAAAAAGAATACCAATTCAACCCATTCCAATAAATTCCCATCAAACTTGAACATGATTATAGCAAAGATACAGAAGAAAGGATCATAAAATTTTGAGCACGTTTGCTAAAGTATAATGATTACATAACATATTATTATTACAATATTTTTTTAGTATTAATACAATAGAAAAGTTGTGCACTACTAAGCCACATATAAAATTAGTTACTTTTAGGAATAAGATATGCAAAGAATGAGAAAATAGCCACATCTTTCAAAGCAATTTCTTTCTCATTTGATCTAATAACTAATGTAATTGTTCATCAATTTTAATTACAAAACATTTTTCTACATCCTCATCATCTAGTACTCCTTGATTCATTGGCCAGCATATCTTCCATATCAACCTTGTGTAAGACTTGTTCAATGGCACAAGTTGAGTATGATGGATTTAATTAGATAATATATCAGACTCTCTATTTATTTGGAATCATTACAGACTTTCTTTGGATTCTTTGAACCTTTATCATGACTTTCAATTAAACTAATGTTTTCATTTATTACTAAATAAATACAATGACACTTATCTACTATTTGAATATGAATGGTTATAGAGTTCAACATAGTATTGAATTATATCTTACTTTGTAAGAAGTACAATCATAGTTAAGTAGACTACCTACGATAAAACTTTCATATTGGCCCAAAGCTTTTTAATGATGCACCAATTCTCAGTTTGGATTACTCCAATTGGAAAGCATTTCTTAGCATGTGCATTATGATTCATTAATCAATCTATTATAACATTTCACATTAAGATTGCCATCTTCTATACACATTTGTTAAGGCTGATCAACCAGATCTATCTTTGTTTTAATTTCAAAATTTGTAATGACTTTTGGATTTTTAAAAGTATACTTTAGAATTCTAAAATATGTTCCACATTTTTGCAAAAAAAAAAATAATAACCTTTCGTAGCTTAGCCTAAAAAATTATCATTATAGCTTTAAGAGATCTATGAATGGCGATACTCACAATAATGTAAGTAATGTAATTTGAATAAAATTACAAAGTGCTACCATTAAGATAGTTTAATAAAAACATGTTGTGTGTATTCAATATAATAACATGATTTTTAAAGTAACCTAAGAAGGAGAGTGAAAGGCTTAAAAAAGGGAGATCCCAAAATATTATCTAGTATTCTCAAGAGCATCAAATCTCTAAGAAAGCTTTGAATCATTTAACTTCAACTTCTGAGAAATTATTCATCTAATCATAGTTTCTAGTCTGTCTAGTGAACGTGTGATTTTCGTCTTTAGCATTCTAAAACCACTTTTTCTTTTGGTTAACATCCCTTATGTTAACTCTTAATGCAGTTCTTAAGCTTTTGGAAAGTATTTAATTGTTTAGCAATACTAAGATTTTCTATTGTAAAGCTATAGCACTTTTAGGTAGGCTTTTATATGGACATGTACCAAGAACATAGGAAATTTTCAATTATCGATGACCAAAAAATAAGTTTTAGCATATCATTTTATATTAACTTGGTATTAAGGAATGGTTTGTTGTAAGAGCTTTTCACATTTTCTAATTTATCATTAAACTAGCATCTTTTAATTTTAAAAAAATTATTATAATTGATAGAATTTATTACAAATTATATAAAATAACATTACGAAATAAACAAAAAAAAATTTATTTTCAAGCCTAATATTACAACATTTATTTATTTTTATGTTCTCTTGCTATTTACATTTCATGATTTGCTTGTTTTACTTTATCTTTATGATCTTGAAGTAATATATGGTTAACTTAAGGAAATATGAATCATTAACCCTCAATGATTATTCGAAGATTTTTTTCACTAGTGAATTACATGGAAAAAAGAATTATTATGACAATGTTCCCTTAGAACTTGACTCAATTTTCAAATATTTGATATTAAAAAATAGGAAGCTGAAAAAATTTTTTGATTAGAGTAATAAAAGAATGTTATATTGTTTGATTTTTATGAATTTTATTATTTGAAAGAAATATTTTAGTTTATACATCATATATGCATATGCATGCATCATCACAAACACATGTTAACATTGATATTGAGAAATTTTATGCATGAAAATATCTAATCATCAAGGACCAATTTGTATGCTTTACATATGGAACATCAAAGGTAGCACCAAATTATTGCTATAGAAAAAATTAAATTTTATTTCACTACTCTTTGAGGAAAATCATTCGCTCAATTCCATGTAAATATGCTATATTTCATAGTTGACATTGTTTTTGTCGTGAACTTGAAATACTTCACACTCACCACACATTACTACGTATAATAATTACAATATTTTTTGGTGTCATAAATAGAAATCTTTAGGAAATCATGTAGGTCTCCCAAGATTATAAGCTTTTATCGAAGCCAAAATTAACTTTGTTTGATTCAAAGCTACATACCCAATTTCACATTAAGATTAGCATCTATAACTATTTGGCTTAGGAGCTATTTATGTGAGTTTATAATATTATCTCATCATGGTCTTTGACATTATATGCTAACTATAAAATCTATTATGCACATAAGTACTATTTGAATATTTAATCACCACTATGTGTTACATGTTTAAAGATTTAGTAAAACTACATTCACAATAATTAACTTCAAGAATTGATTGTGTATGCAACTTCTAACTTCAAGTAATAAACATTTAAACTTAGGAAAATACTATAAGTTTTTAAGATTATAATCAATAAGAATAAGCATTTGTCAATTTAACTCAATTATTCAAATAATTTTTTTTCACAAGCAATAAAGCCACACAAAATTGATAAGGATGAAACCATTATGAACAAAAATAAGTTAAGGAATCTAGATGAACAAGAATCTTGAATCCTTAAATATATATGATTGGTATTGCTTTTGAATTGCTAATGATCTTGATTGACATGTATTTAACCCAATCTTAAATTTTAAATCTCAAACCATTGTTGTATATACATAAGTTATGGAATTCAAAACATGTAAGAATTATTGTATCTTCTCATGACTAGTTGTCATGCAAGAAGGCTTGATCATTGCCCATTTTATAGTGGCAAATTATGTTAAATTATGATGCACACAATTATTATGTTGTTAAGGAATTACTACTTAATATTGCATATCCCAGATAATCTTCATTAATGATTCTATTGAATACATGAGCAACAATAGTAAATAATCCATGTTTATGAATCTATTGAACATCAGTTACTTTAAGGAAACAAAACATTTAACTAGCATCATGAGTTTCACATGAATGTTGTTTGAATCAACTTAGCTCTAATTTAGGTTTCATTTGAGATTTTCAATGAGGTAGCTTTGTACTCCTTAGCTTTGGTATGAAAAAGTCCTATACAAGTGACTATATCTACTATAAACCTAACTATAGTAAGCATAAACAAGATTTTATTGAAGTGGGTCTAGTGAAGGAATTATCTAGCTGAATCTATATAACAAAAAATTTGCAAACTCGAACAGGTTATGGCAATGGATTTAATATGATAACTTTGTTAGTAAATCAACTTCTATGACCAAGGTCACGACTTTGTTTAATGTAAAAAAATTAAAATGCCCCTAAATATGCAAGCAAAAATAAGCACTGACAAATATGAATGAATATAATCTCAATAAGCTATTATTTATCAATTAGGCAGCATTCTAAATGAAAAGTCACTACATTCAGATAGTTTCATTTTAGATAAGGATGTTGTATGAAAAAATATTGACACTCTATGAAATTGTTCTACTGTAAAGGAGCATAAATACTCACAAATAGTTTAGTTAATATAATTAGTAGTAGAATTAGCACATGCTTAGGGAAAACAAAGTTTCAAAATAAATTAACATGGAACAATAATTTTATGATTTTGGTAATAACTAGCTTAAATGATTTATAAATTCTAGTCTAATGTAGTCTAAAGAAGAAGATTTCAACCAAGTTTAGAATAGGCACTTAGAAAGAAATATTAGAAATGGTTAACAAGGCATCCTAGTTTAGTAGGATTCCTGGAAGTGCCATATTTTCATAACTTTATATTGAATGACTTTTATTGGATAACATCCTTAATTGAAATATAACAGGTACAACAAATAAGAGCTAGGGAACGTAGTTTATGCTTCTAGTCAAAATAAAAATAGTTTTGATTGCTCTTATGGAACTTATGGCTGACAATAGCTAACTGCATTAGCTATCTAAGAGATTAGAATTTGAGCACTACAATGGGAATAAATCTATTGGGGTTTAGATATTATAAATTAAAATCATCCATTTTCAAACCTTAAATGAGGATGAGCAGTTAGTTCACTTGCACATGGATAATCGATGGAGACAAAATGGTGCATACAATACTTATATGTATGATAAATTGAAGTGGTAAATGAGGAACACTTTGGTACCTGGTGGCTTTACTTTTAGAGGAAATTAAAGCTCCATGAATATAAATAGTATATTTTTATGTAATATCTATACTTGATTAATAGAAGAGTCCATCCAATCATAGGTGCGATGAAATGGATGAATTGATTGATTACATCAGTTAGTGGTGCATAGGAGAACTCTCATTCATTAGCAATTTATTTGCATTGATAAGGAATGAATGGGAAAATAGTTCTAGAGAATCCTACATTGATTACTATACAATCATGTTTAGATTGATCTATTCTCAGTAATAGTAATGAAATATTTTTGTAGAATTGGATCAACTTATTCACATTTACTTCAATTTGTAAGAGATCATACACCTCTTCCAAAGTTCTTAAAATTTACAAATATAATGAGTTAGGCATCTAAAATTCATCCAAAATTTAGAAAATGTTAGTGAAATTCTATTATTATTAAAATCATCAATAAATTTCTCACTTCTAAATTCACCTTCATTATTGCTTCTAATTACGATTAATTTGTGACCAAACTCCTCTTCTAATTAAGTTATCAAGATATAAAATTTTCTATAGGTTTTACTCCTTTTTGGTAACAAAATTCTCTATGTATACATAAAATAGTCATTTAACACAACTAGTCCATATTTCTTAAGTCCTACACTCATGCGTTGTAGATGTCTACATCATTTATTAGAGAAAGAGTATACATAATCGTCTACAAAAGACAATTTATTTAAACCTTTTAGTAAGTTATATTTAATTAATTTTCTCAACGTATGTGTGCTAGCATGGCAAAGTCTTCTATGCCATAAATTAAAGTCATTAACCTATGACACAACCATTCTATTAGACAACTGTTTACTTACTTCAAATCATGTAAATAAGTCTTATTTCTTTTAGTTGTAATATCTCACTAATTTTATATGTAATTGAATCAAATAAAATACTAAAACTACTATCACATAATTCACTCATATTTTGGAAATTATAATTTAAACATTAAACTAATAAACTTTAGTAATAAAAAATGTAGAATTTCAAATAGCACTAGTTCATTTGATATATTTCTTTGAGTTCTCAGTAAGTACTACTTTTCCTTCAACATAAACTTCTTATTGGGGTAATAAATTTATTGTTCCAGTCATGTATGTCTGACATCAACTATGCCAGAATCACGACTTACTCATCCTTCAAAAGAAAACCTTCCTGTAATTATAAATTAATTGTTAGACTTATGAAGACAAATTTTTTGGTTAGACATATTTTTGAGTGGAAGAACTAAAGTTTTCCCTAACTACAAAAAAACTTTAAGAAATTTTGATTAAATGTGAGCTTTAATAATACGTACATGTGTCGTATAGTCAGTTTGCAAGCTATAATGACTTGTAAAATTGTTATTGAAACCTTGTAAAATATTGGCATTTCCTTTATCCCAATGTACATGAGATATTCTAGCACTTGAAAAAGAAATATTACAACTAGTACGATTTTCATATAATAATGAATAAGCAAATCTCAAGGATTTAAGATCATTAATTCCTTAAGTAATGATGCATGCACTTAATTTTATATTCTAATCAAACATTAGTGTTTTGCCTATATATTATAAATGGGTTAGCTTTATTTAAAATATGTTCACAAAGACTAAAATATTCATTATGCTTTTCTTTTAGTTTGTTATATTCCTTACATAAAGTTTCATATTATTACACACAAATTAATTGTTAAGGTAATTCTTTATTATAATAACTTACCTCTACTTCACTTAGTGATGTTCCCATTTCTTCTTCATCCTCTTGGCCCACCGTCAAAGATAGCTCTTGATCTTCCTCTTCACTTATATTAGACTCTTGAAAGTCACTTCAAGCATTATTCAATTCTTTCTTCTTCTTTGATTTATAACAAAATACAGCACGCAAAGCCTACAAAGTTCCCTCCTTATGGAGGTTTAAATACAAAATCAACCAACAAAAGCTTCCTCAAATACTCTTGGAGAAGAGCACCCCTTTCCCAAACAAAAGTCGTAAAACAAGCCTTTTTGGCAATCCAGTCCACGGGGCCATTGCCCTCCTGCAAAATGTGAGTAAGCCGAAATGCAAGCTTCCTCCTAACATAATGGATGGCATCAGAGTAAGTACTTCCCTTCATAGGGTAGCGAATGAGCTGCATCACCTCTTGCCATGTAGTAGTAGAATCAATCTGAATCTCAATAGCAGAGTAGTTCTGGAGCTTAGTCATAGTCAAGAGAATAGCCTCAAGGATCTCCATAACCTCCATGGCCTGTGAGGCCAGAGAAATAGCACTCATTCCCATAGCATAAATAGGAGCACCTCCATGGTCCCAACCATCATACCAATCCTAGCCCTCTCACCAACAACAACTGCATCACAATTAATAATAATCCACCCAGTGGGAGGAGGAAGCCAAGTAAGGGTAGAAAACCCCAAAGGGTGAAGTGACTTCCCACAGTACAAGGATGAATCATCAGTAGTGTTGTTGTTGGTAACAACCACCTCAAACCTTATTTTCTTGATAAGAATGCAACTGCTATAAGTAGGCTCGTAATGCTTCTTGTGATTCCTATTCTCCCATAAGTAATACATGGTAGTAGCAACTAAAGCCAAATCCATGGTAGCCTTACCACGCGCCTTACCTTGCATCGCAACACCAGCAAAGGGCCTAGCCACCTTCATATCCCGAGCCGCCTCACCAAGTATGGGGTCAACCCAAACACGCTGAGCTTCCCTGCAATCCCATAACACATGCTGCATGGTCTGCCCAACACTGCAGCCCCAAGCACAATCACTACGGTACCCAATATGTCTCTTCAAGCACCAAGCAGCCGTAGGCAAAATATCCCTCGCAACCCTCCACATAAATGTACGAACCCAAGGCATAGTTTTCATGTTCCACACCCAATTAATTCCATTTTTTAACAACTCACTGCGCACATGGGCTATAAGAGTTTTATAGAACACCCTACAGGTCACCCTACAAGAGTCAGTGGTAGCTTGCACAAGCTGATCCCCAGCCCCATTATTCCTCCAACGCAAAAGAAGGATGCGATCTATTAACATGTCATTGCCCCACTCCATGAGAGAATCCATATTCCAAGTCCCATGAGTATGAACGCCATCCTTAACCAAGGAAGACCAGTGAGTGTCCATGTTAATATATGTTGGCCACCACCTAAGTGGAAGAAAGCCCAACCAATTGTCCTCATAAAATCAGATGTCAAACAAGCCCAGGTAATTGGGGACGGTGTTTCATGACTAACGTATGCTTCCATATTTTAAGGTCAAACAAGCCCAGGCCTCCTATCTCCTTGGGGACGGTGACAGCGTCCCAATCGGTATATTGAATAGAATGAGTGTGACTTGTGCCACTCCACAAAAATCTCCTCAAAGTCTACCCAATTGTATTCAAAGTCCCATGAGGAATAGCACAGTGGCTATGGTGGTAATTGGGGATAGCACACAGAACAGCTCTGATCAGGAGTATACAGCCAACAAGGGAGAGGTGTCTCACACTCCATTTTGCAACCTGAGACTCAATCCGCTGAATGATAAAGTTGTAATCCCCTTTACTAAGTAGCATGGCCGAAATGGGAATGCCAAGGTAAATAAATCTAGTACCGCTCGGGATATTGAATTTCCTAGCCAAACAACACTTCCACTTCTGCTTCATACCTTTGCTAAAGAAAATGCTGGATTTCATTAGATTGACCCTCAGCCCCGATAATTGCCTGAAATGCAACAATAATTCTTTTATAGCCTTAATAGAGCGAGAAGAAGTAGGAGCATAAACCACAACATCATCGGCAAGCAAAAGATGAGAAATGATAGGAGCCATTGGGGCCACACGACAACCAATCAAAGCCTGCGCCTCATACTTACGGGCTAGAATAGCGAAACATTCCGTGACCATGGTAAAAAGATATGGGGATAAGGGACACCCCTGCCGATGTCCTCTGATAGCATATACCCATGGGAGCCTGTCCCCATTTAATAGAACACCAAATCTGGGAGACTCAATACACGCCCTCACCTACTTACACAAGGTATTAGGAAATCCCATAAGTAACATCATGTCAATGATAAATTGCCAGTGGACACTGTCATACGCCTGCTCCATATCCAGCTTAATAGCCATCAAGCTAGACCTAGCCGATGACCTATGCATACGAACTGCCATCTCCTGTGCCAGAAAAATATTATCAGAAATGCACCTACCAGGCACAAAAACACCTTGCTCGCTCGTAATGACACTCTGTAACACCCCTTTGAGTCTCTCCACCATGATCATAGCGACAATATTGTAAATAATGCTACAAAGACTAAAAGGGCAAAAATGCTCAGGATGCGAGGCACCTTGCCTCTTAGGAAGCAGGACCACCAAGGTATCCTTCCAAGCAATAGCCATACAGTAATCCTTGAACAAAGAAAGAACAACATTAATAATATCTTCCTGTGTAATAGACCAATATCCCGTAACAAACTCAAAAATAATCCCGTCCGGTCCAGGTGCTTTTTTCCTCCAACAAGCCCTAATAGCAGTCATCACCTCATCTGCGGTGGGGCTTTGGAATAATAACGATTGCTTCTGCGAGTCAATACAGCAATGAGATAATTGACTAAGAGATTGGAACTCCGACGACATCAATCCCCACTTCCTGTTGAAGTACTCAATAAGGATATTGCCCATCTCACGTGAGTTGTGAACGTTCCTCCTAATCTCATCAATTAACATAGTAATACGATTTTCCCTCCACCTTGAGGTAGCAACAGCATGAAAGAACGTAGTGTTCCTATCCCCCAAGTGCACCCAATGGACCTTAGCCCTTTGCCACCACCACTTCTCCTCCATTGCATATCCCCTGTGAAAGTCCACAATAAGGTTCGCTAAAAGGGAATTCTCCTGTTCACTAAGTCCCTGATCAGACTCATTCCCCTGAAGGTAAGCAATCATCTCCTCCTTCTCCTTGTTCTTCATCATAACACCCTGTAATTCCTTTTTACTCCACATACAAAGAGCCACAAGACATCTGTGAAATTTCATAGTAACTAATGTCATAACAATATTGGTAGCCCAGCTCCCCCATACCTATCTGACAATACCATTAGAATATGGAAGATCAAGCCAAACATTTTCAAACCAATATCTCATTTCCAAGGGTCTATAACATCGCGATCCAAGCTCAATCATCAGAGGGCAATGGTCCGACCCAATGCGAGCCAAATGAGTCACCAACATAGTAGGATGCAGACACAATCCATCCATATTAATAAGGGCTCTATCCAATCTTTCCCAAATCTGAGCCACACCCTACCTGCCATTACACCATGTGAATCTATTGCCCACAAACACAAGATTCGTCATCCTAAGCACCTGCATAGTATGAAAGAACTCTTGCTGGCAAAGGCCACAGGTGAACACCCTCCCACCTCGTTTCTCATCCTGGGATAGCACAATGTTAAAATCCCCCACAATCATCATCGGACCTCCCTTAGCCTCCTCCTCAATGGGAATCTTCCAGATATCCTTACGCCTATAGGGATCCTTAGGGGAATATACAACACAGCACCTCAAAGACAAGCCATCTCCCACATCAACCGTAGTGACAACCACGTGAGGAGATAGGAGGGAAATACAAAGGTTGAGCGACCCCGACTAGAGAATAACCATACCACCAGATTTCCCCATAGAAGGCTGAACAATAAACTGCCAATCCCAGCCCAGAAGTAAATCATCATCCTTGTGGTTGAAAGTCTCAACTCTAGTTTCTACCAAAGCAACAATCCCAATGTTTGATTCCCTAACAAATCTTTGTAAGTACCATCTTGACTTCTTGTCCCAAATTCCCCGAATGTTCCATACAGCGATCTTCATTACATTTAACAACTACCAAGGAGTAATGAATAAACCTACCGCAAGGAGCATGCCCAGTAACTAACTCCCCGAGCCTCACCACACCATGCATAAGACAGTAAGCCTCAAAGATTGCATGCCCCATCCCGCAATGCCATGGTCCACCTCGTAGCCATTCCAGCCTTATGCTCCATAGCATTCTTCGAATTCTCATACTCCCACTTTTGTACACAACATGACTCTTTCAATTTGAGCAAACCACCAGAAATGGTGAGCTGCAATCCACGACATGTAGCATAGGGGAATAACCCTCCACGTACACCTCCAGGGAATTCATTAGCATTCTGTCTCGACACCCCATCCTTCCAAGTAGCTCCATGATTTCCCTCCCGCTCCCCACCATTTTACCCCACAACACTTCCAGGATTCGGTCGAAGAGTACTTTGTGCTTGACATGAAGCGATCCCAACATCCGAGCCCTTCAACTTTGGCAACCAAGATTTTCCATATTGCGCACAATCCCTACAAATAGAGACACTTCTTTAACTCATCCTGGATCTTCCCCGACTTGTGTTTCCATGTGCGTACTCTCCAAGCATCTCATGCACAGGCATCCTATCCTGTACTCCCATATTTTTTGGTTGATTTTGTATAACTCTTCGCTTCCTCAGTTGGACTATCAACCAAGGCCTTAGTTCAATGTCTATCTTGTCATCAGGCACGACCCAAGGATCCCGAGGGGTGGGCATCCCCAAAGTATCATGATTGTGCACTCCCAGCAATTTCGGCACGTCACGGACATGGAAGGCAACCTGAGCAGGCTGCACGCTTGTACCTGCACCCATATGGCACGCTGTCGCAGCAATGTTTGTAGCATTAGCATGTAAGGCCGTAGCAGCATCAGCTTCGTTCCTCTGCATATTATTACGAGGGACTATTCCACCACGTACATTACCATCCTAACAATTTGCATGCATATCATTTGCCGCAACATTCACACCAGCAGCAAATGTAATGCCCGTATGTTCCATGTCTCCTGTTTCTTTTGCATGTCTAGCCGTGCGTGGGCAATTGTCCTTACTATGTCCAACATATCCACATCCAAAGCATAGCCGCAGTAGCCCTTCATACTCAAACGGTTGGAAGGTCCTTCCAAGCTCTCCACTGAGCCACATGTCGGGTTTGAGTTGCTTGGTTAAGTCAATGCGTATGCACACCCTGGCAAAAGCTGATCTCCTTAATTGTGTCATCCAACCATCCAATAAGATAGGATCCCCAATGTTCAAGGCTATACAGACAATGTCATCAATATCCCAATACAAAAGCGGTAGAGTCGGGAGGCGAACCCACACAGGAGCACACATGGCAGAACCTATGATGGCTGAAAGTCCGCAGTCCACATGTCAAGCCCCATGGCTTGCCCACCAACATGCCAAGGGCCCCCTAATATATAGTGCATATATTTTGTGGTCATCAATCTTCACTTTAATGAACATATTTTAAGTAATATGACTTATTACTCTTCAATTTTGTTAATGATGCTATGTGCAACTTTGATTGTGCTAAAATATTTTTCATTAATTTATTATTAAAAAAATCATTTTTGATAGCTATTAATAATTACCTTGAATATTTTAAAAATTGATAAATCATAATTTTCGTGATAATTATATATTTTAACTTAAATTGAGATCTTATTTATTTTTATTTTTAAGACAAATTTAATCTTTAAATAACAATAAAAAAGTTTAATACTTTATTAATAAATAATATTTTTTGTATTTATGTGATAAGAAATATGTGAGGAAAATGAAAATGTGAATTAAATATAATTAATAGAATGACATTAAAATAAGTAAAATAATTCTATAATTTTATCTATTTACAAATTTGTTTTGTAATTTTTTTTGCAAGTTAGGCATGTCCATGAATGTATCAATATAAATGGATTTGTCAAGCAGAGAAACAAGAACTATTGTTATATCAAAACATACAATTAATCAATATTGTGAAGGAAATTTCAAAAAAATAATTTACATAAAACTAGGAAAAGAAAAACTAATTTACTTATAGAATAGTAAAAACTACATCAAAATCATTTAATTTAGTAAACATATATAGCACTCAAATTGAATAACCAATAAAGTAATTTACATATCATTACAAATAAAAAAACAAGATTAAAAAAAATGTATTAAACAAAACAAAAATAAATGACAAAACAAAGCATATAATATTACAAATATATTCACATCATAATATCAAAAAATGAGGCAAGAAAACATGTTTTACCAAATATTAAAAAAATAAAGTTTTTTATGTAAAAAAAAAAAAATAGTAGACACTACAAAAGATTTAAAAACCAACAAAATATTATGTACAATTTTGCATAAAATACTATGCATGCATTAAAAAAATTAAAAATACACATAAATAAAAAAATAATGGAACATATAATTTATTAATATTAATTGAACATTGCATTAATAAAATACGTATATCATGCATACAGGTATGACAAATATTTCTTATAGATAAATATGAAGTCAAGAATAATGAAGGCAAATGTAGGAAGAGATTTCTACAAATTTTCATTCATAAAGATTTTTAGAATGTCAATAGTAAGAGTCTATGTATAAGAATGATAACCTTCATGTATGAAAAAAATTCCTTATAAAGAAAACATTGCAAAAGAATAAATATTACAAATGTAAAAAGAGCTAAGAAATGATCACTATTAACCTTGTGAAATAACTTTTCTTATATTAGTTAACCCAACTAAGAAATTACTTTATGTATTTATACTCTTAAAAACTTTCATCTTGTTCAACCTTTATTTTGAAGATTTGGCTAATTGCTTTGTAAAAATAAATATATATAAATAGTTAAATAAACATTATGCTTAGTGTTATATTTGAAATTATGGGCAACAACATTTTTTGGAGTTACCAAAATGCAACATATTTTTCTTTCAATGCTATAATTAGATTAAGGTTAAGATAGATAAAATTTGGTGGATATTCCTTCAAAAGAAAATGTTTAAAAGTTTTATAACTGTAATAAGAATTATACTTAACAGGACATTATTGAGATTTTGATGTGTTTCACTTACAGTTAACTTAAGTGGATAAATTTTAGAAGGTTCTTGAGGTTTTTATTTGTATTAAAGAAATTCAATATTTACGTTCGAATTTATCATTAATGAAATGTAAAAATGAAGTGTTGAATAATAAGATGGATATTTCACGTGATAGAACTTACATGATCAAAATGTCAAGCACTTAGTAAGAATAACGATGTTCTTTCAAAGTATTATATGTAATTTCCATAGTTAATAGCAATAGGATATTTTTAAGTTTTTTTAAACATGAATCACTTCATCAAGGTTCATTGAAATGGGTCCAAGAAGCACAGTAGGATTAATATTTGTAAATTTAAATATGACAATCCTAAAATAAAAATAAACTTCTTGTCAATAAAATTATACCTTCTTAAAAATTTAATTTTAAATATATTAAAAAATTGCATAAAATAATCAAATAGATTTTTATAGTGAATTAAGTAATTTAATACATAAATGTGCAACATGAATCTTTTTATAATTTGAGTTCAATAAAAACCCATGTAACTAAGTCATAATTTGAGATGCTCATGTTTAGAATATTGAATGCAAGGGCTCACATCTTTCAAGACCAATGTTTACATAAGACAACATTAAAATAGCCAAAAAAATTTTAGTTTAATTTGTTACAAAAAAGAATCTAATCTTCCAAAAAATATACCAATTATAAAAATATTAGGCCACAAGTGTTATAAGAATAACATCAAAATTTAGTAAAATTTCAATGAAAATTGTTTTGAAATTTTGCTTTTAAAATAAGTTACAAATGGTCTAAGAAAAGGATTTTGCCCTCATAAGACATTTTCAATTTCAACTAATGTTGAAGTAGTTAAGATGAATAACTTTGCTATGTTAATTATTTTTTTGGAGTTAAAGGAGAGAAGTCAATTTAAACATTACCTCTTATGAGAGCTACTTGGCTCATGCGAAGCATAATAATTTTGACATATAGATGATTGCGAGGCCATGATTAGAGTTGCAAAAACACTATTGCTCAAGAATAATTTTAAAAAACAGATAGCAAATGTTCTAAAATGATGCCTTCATACAAAATAAAATAATGTGAAGACATAATGTGGTTTGCAGAAAATTGTTAAACATAACAGAAGAAAAGTGAAATGTGGCAACGCAAAAAGTAGAGGTTTTGAATCATAATGGTTATTTTAATAACTTAAAATAAGCTTTAAGAAAAACAATTGAACTTTTGATAAGATTTTTAATTATTATTTTTTCCACCAGTTATGTAAAATTAAATTAATTGTTTTGCATGATCATAAGACCAATACTAAGTTTGACATAGATTTACTTGAAACACCACATGAGAAAATTTCTCTTAATAATGTTCATTGATGTAAGACAACTTAAATTATGATATTAGTTGAGTTGAACAATTGAATTTTATTTGTTGTTATTAGTTTATTATATTTTTTAATTAAATATGATTTTTAATGTTTCGTATGAGTTCTCCATAATTTTTTCATCCTATCTTACTAACGATATAATTTTTGCATGTTTTCAATGAGTGGTAGTATAGTCAGTTTTTCTTTTTAATTTATGTTTAAAATTATAGTCTTTTTAAAGCCTTATGATGGAATTAATAGATAGATCCTTTTTTAATATTGGCATTATATTTTTAGAAATAATGTTTTCTTTATCTAAAAGAATACATAAGCATAGTTTTTCATCTAGTTATTTTAGTTGATTATCTGATATCTAAATTATGATTTGAGTTTTTCTCCAGCATTATTGTGACCCTTTTCAACATTACCTTCCATCATAAATCTTATTATAGGAGTTCTTAATACCTATGCTACATTAATAATGTTTGGCCATACCCTTAATCCCTTTAGTCCTAAATCTAATAAATCATTGGGCATTATATTTATTTTAGCTATGCCAACCCAAGAAATGATTGAAGTTATGAAATTAAATGTAATGATAATCACCACTATGACCATGTTATCACTAAGAGTGCATATATGGTTAGATTTAAATATTAAATTAATAATAACAACCCTTCAATAAGAAAAAAAGGATTTGGTAGTGTAAGCCACATCTTTGTTCATTATTTTTTTCTAATATGGCATTATTCTTCATATTATGGATTTCTTGTAAAAAATGATTATGATACAATATAAATTTATTTGTATTACTTCTAAATAGCTTGAGATCATTTTAATTCATATCTTTGACATTCTCTTACAAGACTTTAAACAATATTTGGCATAATTCACATTTTTTTACTCATCTAATAAATGTGTTATACATTGCCCTATATGCTATTTTATTTTGCTTCTAACTGTTCTATAGGAATGTGAAAAAGAAGTTCTTGAACTCGTCAACCAAAATTGTGAGAATCCATTATAATTATGGAAGTAGGTAACCTTCATGCATGTGATTACAATATGGAGACAAAGTTCTTGTTATGCTCTTCCCAATTTTCGTATGTTTGATGTTCATGTACATATCATTGAAATGGTATATTTGTATTAAAAGATGCCAATCATATTAGTCCAACATAAACAAAGATTGAGTCTATTTACTATAACTGTTGAGATGCTTTTCCTATGCTCATATTTGAATATTCATTCTATCTATTCTACTTAGAAAAAAATTTTGCAATAATACTACATCATAGTTTGAATGGTATTAATGATAACAAAGTGTAAATGGATGACAACATAATCAACATAGATCATATTAGTCTGTTCTCTAAAATTCTTTATGAACCTTCAAACTTGTCTGAGGTTCCACATATAGCATGCTATAATGATAGCTAGTTTTTCCTTACATAATGTTATGATTTGAAAAAGTTTTGCATCATAATAATACTATATTTTGATGGATGTTACTTTGTTGCGCACTTTCTTGATCCATTAGTTGTTGAAGTTGTATTAAGAAAATAATGCACTAAGATGAGCAGTACACACCATCTATTGTTGTTCAACTATTTTTATGTTATGATTTTCGATGCACAAGAAAAGTAACTTTGAAACGTAGAAGTACTATCTTACAAAAATATTATTTGTATGATACAAAATAGAAAAAAACCTCTAATAGCTGAATTCTATTCCATTGTAGTAAGAAAATTACTCCATTTTTTAAATGTCATGCCCCTTAAGTTGGAAAAATTATGGAAGCTATAATTTCTCTATATTGATAACAACTTTGCATTTATCAAGAATTGATGTTCCATCACTACATGAGTTGAATTTTTTATTGCAGTTCTTTAGCAAAAGATATGGCCACATTATAATTTCTTTGCATACTAAGCTCCATTTTATGTTTACCAAACGAGTTTCAATGCTTACATCATGCAATTTGCTAACTCCCATTGCATATTTTCTCGATCTTGGAATAGATTCATTAACACACTACAATCCACTAAAATTTTCAAATTGCTAACTTGCAATTGGTTGCATAATTGAGGACACCTAGCTATGGCTATTACATTGAATTTATGTGTTATTTGATTTATTTAAACATTAAAAAACTCTAAACACATTTCCTTTAAATTATTTCTAATAATTCTAACTACAATAACACCTCAATTAGTGAATAACATCTCACCAATGATTTTTAACTACATCCAGATCATTGATGTAACCACTAATTGCTTCCATTATTTTTTCCAAAGTTCTTAACAATTAATCTATGATTCACAAAATCATTCGTTTGACATATTCCTAAGAAGTTTGTTGGAAAAAAGCTTATCATCAAGCTACAATTCTCTTTAATATTACGTATATAACATTTATTACAATTTCACTTAATTACTCAATATTCTTAACTATGTTAGCTTTCCCAATATTCTATAATATTAAAGTGGGTAGTGTGATTATGACATCTCTAATACAAATTTCATTTTACCATTCCTATGCATGATGTAATTCATTTCATGATTTTATAGGTACTAAGTTGCATAATGGGTAAATTATTTTCAAAAATAACCCACACTTATTTATCTTCTTTATAATAAAAAGGCATGTACAATTGAATCCTCATTTGGACATGTTTGGAACACTAAAGCGAGTTGGAAGTTTAGGGTCCTTAAGTTAAATGGAAATGCCACATTTTTTTGAATAATATCCATGTTAACATTAACATCTTTAAAGGGCATTTGGTTCTTCATAATTGTCATCAAAATTTTAGAATTAGCTCTTTTCATCTCAAATAAACCTAGGTAGAATGACAACTAAACAACAAATCACAAGTTAGATGCCATATAAAATAAATTCATTGTGTTAGACCAATTTACATTCTTTGTAATCAAAAGTTTCATCCTTTGCATGCTAACCCATGTGTTGGATTTCATTCTTGATGCATCAAAGCGATGGTGTTTTATTGAGAAGTAGTTAGACCACAAATTGTTGTTCGTGAGTATCTACTAATTAAGGTTTACATAAAATGTTTCATCATTTTCTTGATTTTCTAAACACCAAGGCTAGTTTCTTCTAATAGGAAATTAATTTTTTCCTTGTCAAGTGATGCATAAGATTTCCTTCACTGTCTCCCATTAAAAGTCAAGTCATTCCTTTTTAAATCTATTATAAAACTACATCAGGAGTTTACTTGTCATTACAATATATATTGGAATTGAGGAAATGACATGCTTTGAGAGAATGAGCCCATCCTTGATAGAAAACAACATCATATTCCAACTAAGGAAATCTTTTTCTAATTTTACGAATAAAATTTTTAAAATAAGATACTTTCTTCTAACCTATATATAGTGTGTAGCACAAATAAGCCAAAGGAATGCAATCTTGAACCCATATAGATTTGATTTACGTGGCATATACTCTTTCTATTTCCACAGATAACCTCACATTTATTTTTTATATTTAGGAACCTTGTAGAGTGTTGGAAGAGTTGTAGAAGCTGACTAAGATTAATAATAGGTTTTAGATGTTCTGTAATAATGATAATTATGTTGTTTGCATAAGCTAGGACAGTGATAGGTATAGCTTATATACGTTGTCCATATATTATGTTTCTTTTTTGAACAAAAATGTTATGAGTACTTATTTTGAAGAACTCGATGAATGAGAAGAAAATGCAAGAATATATTGGATTCCCTTGATTAGTATTGATTGAGAGTTGAAAAAAGTTACTTGGTGATCCACTAATGATTATTGGTATCCTTGTATTGCAAAGATAATTAGTAAGAACCTTAATAAATTGCTATTAACATTTTTCTTGGAAAGTGTCTTACAAAGAAATTTCCATGATATGTGTAATTCAGATTCCTCAAATCCTACATAACAATACAATTGTCATTTTATTTTTATTGATAAGAGAGTATACTAATTACTAAACTTAAAATATGTTTTGTAGAATATGTCTACATTTATAAAACTAGTTTTCTTTAGAGAAATCAACCTATCAAAAATTTGTTATATTTAATCAACAAAAATCATTGTGAATATTATTTTCATGATGTTTTGAAGGATATTTGTTCTGAAATCAACAAGGATTTCGAGGTTATGACACTTATGAATTATGTAATGTTTGAGCCTAAAATCTCCCAAAGAATTGGAGGTTTTATAAAAATTCACTTGGTACAATTAACAAACATTTGAGATTAAATCCAATTAATTAGTGAAGAATTTTCCATTAAAAACATTTGGGCTAGAGTGCTATCTAAGTTCTTATTAAAATTTATATCTTTAATTCCTCCTTGGTGATATCTTGCATTATTTTATTGTTTGGTGGTAACTTTATTTCCTTAAGTATTCTAAAGTAATTCAATAATATATTGATTTGTTAGGAATGTTTTGTACCATATAAGCTCACAATAATATGATAAATTTTTTGTTAACAAATTTCAACTTTACAAAAAAGTCATACACATAAAGAATATGGTATTTCTATAACAACATTATAACTTTTATTCTTTAGTCCTCTAAGCAATGAATGAAAAGAAATGAATCACACTAGTAGAACATTCTTCTTTTATATGGAAGATATGCAAAAACACAAAAAAAAGCCTACTCTTATATGGAAGATACAACATACTAACTAGAAGGGGATTGACATTCATTGTTAAATGAAGAATAATATCAATATAAAAAATTATATCATACATGTTCAACTCAATTTTTGTTTAATCGAGACTTGGGATTCTAATAAGAGATAAAAATTTTACACAAATGAAAAGGAGTTTGTATAAGTATGTAGAATAACTCAGCTCTTAGAACATTAAAAAGAATATGAGAAGATAGATAACTTGTAAAACAATGTTCACACTTTATATTTCCACCTCAAATGAAACTCATATATGCATAATGAGATCATTGTAAATATATGACCCATTTATAGTTGAAATTTTAACTAGTAAATGACTACAAAAGCTAGATCACACATATGTAACATTAGGCATCACGTTTGATGACCATGAACTAGAGAAATAAATATGCTTATTTTAAGCTTAATTTCTTAATTTATATCACATATTATGATTCTATGATGTTTTTTACTGAATACCATGTGTCATAGAACTAAACATACAGAATGAAACTCAAGAGGAATGGTTCAATTGGAATGATTGCTTGTCCTTTTAAAGTAATTACAACTTATCTATAAAGGAAAGGTTTAATGGTTTTCCTAATTAAAATGTAATGAACATAAGACATTGAAATAGTTTGGCAAAAAAATATTAAGTAAACCCACTTGACTCTAGATCAAGAAGTTCATCAAGTCATTATGTAGAGCCATCTATCTTCAATCAATCTTCAGGTGTATGTATGCCATGCCACATCACAATTTTTAAATTTCACTAGTTATAACAACATATTCATAACAACTCAAAAAACAATTACTACATAATATCTTTATAGAGTTATCTCAAATAGTTTTTTAGCTTACTCTACAAAATGGGATCTAAAAATTGAAATGCAAATGTCTCCATATCAATTTCTATTTCTTTATTAGACTTTTGTATTGATTTAATTTTTTTACAATTCCTTAAGAATTTAATTTTTTCATTTTATATATTTTTTAATAATAGATTCGTTATATTTAATTTTTAAAGAAAATTTTCAATTAGAAAATTTATAAAAAATAAAAAAGTATAACGTTTTAATGATTTAGCCCAAATTGAAACTTACATCAAGTCCTTACGAAGGACATAAAAATCAAACTAATTAGAATAAGCCATACACAATTAGACAACACTCACAAAAATATTATTGAACAAAAGGCCTATAATAGCATTTCAATGAAATGAAAAAAGTAGAAAAAGAAAAATTGCAACAACACATTTTTATTCGATTGTTATAGTAATCTTATATTGGTAGTATATTAGAAAAATATAAATATGTGATGCCTTTACTTGAATGAAGGAATAAAATAATTAAAAATTTGCGTATTAAAGAAGATAAGAGAGTTGGAGATAAGAATGAGGGACACAATAAATAGAAATAATAATTAATAATACTTTCTAAGATTTTAATTTTATAACTTGAACAATTTCTCTGGCCTTTCATTAATATTTTTAATATTAAACAAAATATTAAAAAGTATTATTACTATGACTAAAAATAGTTATAAAACATTCTTATAAATTGCTATTGTTAGAATGACTTGAACAAAATAACAATTTGAATATAGTAATTTATAATAAATAATAGGTTAGGGTGGCCCAACAATATTCATAAAATAACTATAACAATTCGTTGAATGTCATTGGGAGCTTTCAAGTATTGGATAGAACACGATAAATGAGAGCTCAATGATTGATTTTAATATAGATTGTTAAATGAAAATGTTGTTTTGTGAGTATAAGGTAAATGATAGCAATGTGGTCAATCTTAATCTGGACTATTAAATTTAAAACATATTTGATTGAGTTAAGGTAAATTAATGATGCATGCTTGATTTAATCAAGACAATTATATTACTAGAATATAAAAATTAGATGGATATATTTAAATCTACGCAGTTTAGAAACTGGATAAAATTTTGATCGTTGAATTTTGAAAATTGTATAACTAGTTAATAATTTTTGAGGTAATATATTTTTGAAAGGAGAATGAACGTTTGAATGTTTAATCACCAAAAGTTTGTGATTAAGCAATAGATTCGGATCAATGTGTTTGAGAGAGAAAAATGAATTTTAGATTGTTTAAGGTGACAAGAAAATTAAATAGTACACATCCATTTCCATATTTTTGAAGTGATATTTGCAAAATGAACTAGGAATTTTTGTCACCCATTACTTATTTGCATAGGTGATAGTTGCATATAGGCTATACTTGTGCATATTCAATTAGTCAAATGTAGGAGTTTGGCTACCCCTTCGTTCTCTTCGAAGAACATGACTATTGATTATTAATAAGCATATTACTAATTTTAGACTGATTCTGTAATTAGATTGTATATAGTATATGGGTTCAAGGGTCATGCCTTATTTTTATACCTAGGAAAGTTTTGGCTTAGGTAAGTCATAACAAGATATTTTTTTCTTAATTTACTTTTTACATCTTTGGAAGATTGTCTCCAAAGACATGATAAAGATAAGGTGAATTGTAAAATGATCAAAGTTTGGAGTCTTTCGTTTCTTAAGATAATTAATATAAGTAAAAATTATGCTGGTGATAAAGTTTAATTTTTAGACATTAAAAAAATAATTTTATTCATGATTAATATTCTAATAAAAAATAAAAAGTGAACTTTTCAAAATTTAATTAAAAAAAAATCTCTTCAAAATATTCATAGGATCTAATTTTTTCTCTTATGTAGGTTCTTCGATTAACATAAACTTCAACTATCAAAAATCTTAAAATTCACTTCATAAAATTTATTATACAAACTTTAGTGTTATCATTAAATAAAGTATAATAACAATATTTAACTCAATAACTATTATATTAAAGGGCATGCAATTATTTTATATATAGGTATATTTAAGTCAAATAATACTTTTTGTCAACATGATTTCAATTCTCATTGGTTTAACATTAAACCAATGGGTAACCAACTACTTTGATTTTAACTATTCATTATTATTTATCTATATGTTTCAATTTCTACTCTTTCAATCATCTTAAATAAAGATTATGGAAAAATATGCCCCTCATCATGTGTAGGATGAAAGTAAAACAATGCATAGTAAGAGTATCAAGCGGTTGGTATAACAATTCTAAGCCAATGTATTATGTAGTAGGCATGCTGTAGATGGAAAATCATTACACTAAGAGCTCTATCCATTAGCTCCATCATTTGAAAATTCAACCATTGTAAAGCTATGTCTCCAACACTCATTTACTTGTCTTTAATTTTTTATTAACCTAAGAATCAACTAATTAAGTTCTATAATAGATTGAACTACTAGATCTTGAGATGCATGTTTTGAAATGCTTAATAAAAATGATTAATAAGTAATATAATTATTTGTTATCATAAAAATATTGTGTACGAACAAAGTATTCACTTAGTATGATCCATTATTATATGCTTACATTATATATTACTTAATATTTTTCCATAGTTTGACTATCTAAGTCATCCTCTAAATCAATCTGCATATCTAAATATTTTTTTTTACTCTTGTGAATGAAGCACTAATAGTTGTCATACATCTTTTATTATATAGATTAGTCTCAACAAGACTCCTATGTATTATCTATGTCCAACTAAATCAATTTTATAAGGGAAGTAATGGTCATCCTTTGTTTCATGCTTACATTATTTATCTAAAATTATGAAAAGTTAGATTACTTAATTTAATTATTTTAAATAGATTAATCATTTGCATATTCTTTCAAGTTTATTATGCTTCACATGATGAGAATTATTTTTGTAGACAACTTTTAATGTTTTATGTACTCCTTCATCATAATTATTATAATCTTTATCTTTATTTCATGTATTTACACTTTTTGTGCTAGTGAATTTTTTTTGTTTCAAGTTAATTGTTTATTTTAATTTTTTTAAATATAAGACTTTTTTAAATTTTTAATTAACTAATTTATCATACAATCATAAATAGATTAACTCTTTCTTTATGCATCATATTTAATATTTTCCTTCATTATATAATAAAATTTGTATTTCACATTTTTGTACATAGTCAATATCTTGTAGTTTTTTATTTAGTTAATTATTTATATTTTATAAACTCATATTTCATATGTTCTTACAATTTTTTCTCAAACTATACTTCGTTTTTGAGTTTTTTATTTGGTAAAATTAATTTTTAAAATATAAACATTTTTATAGTTTAGCAGATATTTTATAGTACATTCTTTAATTTAAAACTTCTTTCATCATATATCTTTTTTTAATATTTATCAATCTTATATAAAAAAATAAATATTTCATTATTTTGAAATTGTTGTAAGTGTTGTGGATTTGTTTCTCTGCAATGTTAACCTTAAATATATATTTTCTTATTTTATTCTATTTTAATTTCTTTTGAAATTATCTCATCAACGTATGACTTTTAAATTATTATTATTATAATTATTTTAACAATTTAATATTTTTTACTTGCCATACATTGTGTGCTTTTCGGCAATTGTTAAGGTTATTTGTTTAGTATAATGTAAATTAGAAATGATTAATTTGTAATATAACGTAATAACATTTTATTGTTTTTACTTATGTCAGAATTTTTTTCCTTAATGTTTTAGAGTGATATATAATAAATTGGAGATGTCTAGTTCCAAAAAAACATTTTCCTTACATATAATGTAAATAATTTGGACAATTGAAAAGTTTAATGATCAAGAATTTTTTTTTACAAAAATTTAAATTTTTTTTAGCAATAATGATACTAACTCTTAATTAAAGACCTCATTAACTAATTAATTAAAAATTTAAAAAGATATTTTTTAAGAATCTTTTTAATTTTATATATTTGCTACTTTACATTCATTAATAAATTTATAAAAAAAAATTTTAAAGTTTTTTGTGCACTTAAATTTAAAAATATTATAGAAACGTTAGTTATTTTTATAATATCAAAACATCATTTTATTTTAGTTACTTCGCAAATTAAGTTTTATTCTCTCATCACAAATGAAGCTATCTAATTACATGTAATCAATATGATTTTAGTTTTCTTCTCAATTGTGTTTACGCTTTGAATATCCTCTTGAAATATTTTGATAATCGTTAAATTAGAAATCTAGATGTGATCTTATAAAGGAAAACAACATAAATATTATAACTTTTTAAATTTTTATTATGTGAGCAGTTATTGCAATTATAAACTATTTAGAACATACAAGTTTTTTTTATTATTATCTTTATTTTTATAAAGTTTAATTAAAATTTTGCAAATATTGATTTAAATATTTGAAATAGAAGAATTAAGAAAATAAGTTTATATAGTTTATATTTAATTAGGCTTTGAAATATGTTTTAATGTAAAAGTAATTTAACAATGTAGTATGCTTTTATATTCTTTGTCCATTTTGTTCTTCCTTTTTCAAAACATAATACTTGTTATTGCTATACTTCTAGGATCAATTTTCTCCAATAGCACACATCGTTTTTATACTATAAATTTATTGTTGTTCATGTTTAGTCATTTTTCATGTTGATTTTGTAAAATGGAAGCCATTAATCATGTGTTACACAAATAAAGTTAAATATCACAAATGAGAAATTATGTTTTTGATTTTGTTTTTTTGGCCATTTTTTTATTTCTTTTATTTATACCATAGATTTGTTATCTATATTTTACACTTTCTTTGAATTATTTTTTTATATAAAAGAAATTTAACATTTAAATATTTAAAGATTAATTTATAATTTAATTTTACAAAAAAGTTTATATTATGAAATAATTCAAATAAAAAAAGTTTGATGAATAAAAAGAGAAAGTAACAAAATTTACATAATCAATTAAATGCATAAGTTATAAAAAAATTATAAGTTTAGAGTCATAAGGAGTATTGAATTATACAAATTATTTAAAAAATGCAAGCAATTTTAAGTTATGTTAACTAAGAATAGTTTTTAATTAACATATATCATCATAAATAAAAGAAAAAAGAACTAAGAGGAACTTCAAATGCTCTAAAAATGTGGTACCTAATAAATCATTTTTTTATAAATTTTTAGATTATTTAGTTCTTAACATATTAGATATTCTACAACCTTAAGATGTTTTTGTTTTTTCAAATATAAAAAGATTTTTTATTAAGGGCATAAAAATTATTTTCATAAAACATTAATGAAATTTTTTTATACTGAATTGTAAATATTAAAATTTAAAATGCTCAAATTTATATTTAAGAAATTATTTTATCAAATCACATTATAATAATTATTTTAACCTTTTTTGAAATTGATAATTTCTATTCTCGTCACAGTACATCAATGTAAAAAGTTACAAGTACTGTTATTGTTAATATATTGGATAATAAAAACTTTATGTAAATATTGAATTCTATGTATATAATGTTCAACCAAATTTGAAATATTATGATCATTCCATCTAATGTTATACTGTCAACACTTTGATTAATTTTAGACTTTATTTTAACAAAGATTATAGTACATTTGTTTATGTAGTTTCTTAAAAACAATTTTGCAACAATTTTTTTTATTTTAAAAATTTAAACTTTTTAAAAAATCTTTTATAAAAATTATTTTTTTATTTTGATTAGGACATCAACAATTTTTGTTTTGATAAAAAATTACTCAATTAGAAATGTTTTCAAAGAATTTACTTTTGCTACATTAAATACTTACTTTTAAATACATTTTATTGTAGTTGCATAACGCATCAGACTATTCAAAATTTATTTATTTGTTATCATTGTATTTTTTTGTAATTTTAATATTTATATATTTTCCTAATCCTTGATTATGTTATTTAATATATCATTATGTTATTTATTGAAAATGTTAACATACTAATTAAAATCTCAAATTCTTAATTTCCATAGTAATTATTGTTTTGCCAATTATTTGAAAAGTTTTATATGCCAACATATTTCTTGTGATTAAAACAAAAAAGAAAACTTTCAATATATAAAATATATTGTATTGAACAATTTTAAATTTATATTTTTTTATTATCTTATTTTTACTTTTTATTTTTCAATCATTATAATATTAAGTTAAACTTCTTTTGCATAGTGTGATGTAATTTTGAAAAATTTAAATAATCTTTGACATTATTTTTTTGCTTAATTGCATAACTAATTTAAGCTAAAGCAATTTGAAATTTCTTCTTTAAAAATTATAATTTTAAAATTTTTTTATATATATTTTTTAAAAAAAATTTATTCAATAATTACAAAATTTGAAACATAAAAATAAATAAAATTCTTATCCTAACATTTCCAACATTAAACTTAAGCTTTAGTGTTGCATAACGTTCCACTATATAGACTACTAAGAAACAAACAATTAAACATTAGATAATACAAATATTAAATTAAAAAAAATTGATGTATTGTTCTAAACATGGAAAAAATGTTAATATATTATAAAAACATTAAAGAAAATAAAAAATAATTTTAATGAAATATCATACAAAAAATTTAAAAAATTTGTAACACATTAGGTAGACAAACCATAACGATGAAACATGTTTTATGCTATAGCAAATATTAGAAAAAAAGTTTTCGGATTTAATTAAAAAACAATTAATAGCAGAAAATATTAATGCTATTTAAAAGTATAACCATTAGACAAGAATTACTTAAGTACATAAAATCTAAAATACTATAAGATTGTAAAGAAATTTATGAAAAGAATCAAGTCCTGATATTTAAAATATGTAAAAAAGTTTTTGTTATACTAGTCAAAACATAAATAGTCATAAAAAATTATTTAGATGTATTTCAAATACAATGGGGATTAATATTTCTTTTTTTAATTATTAAAATATATTACTAATAGGGTGTCACAATCCTAAAAATGTTAATACGTCTCTTTTTAAAGTATACTTATTTTTTTTCTATTTAAAGTTATTTTTTTAACTTATAATAATATATCTTTAATCATTGTGTTAAAAAGAAAAATACTTTTTTACATAATATGCAAAATTTTTAAAATTTTAAAAAATTATATTCACTTATTTTTTTTTTCATATTTGCATAATCTTATTTAAAGTAGAACAACTTAAAATTTCTTGCCGAAAAGATAGAGCGTTTTATATATATTTTTTAAAATTTTCATACTTTTTATTTGATATTAAAAAAACTAATTAAATAAAAGTAAAAAAATATTAAATTAAAATTTTTGACATTAAAAATTGGTAAATTAATTGCTAAAAAAATTCTAGAGTACATCCTTTATATAATAATCCGCTATATGGAATATTTAAAAACAAATAAAAAACTTCAACTTCATTAATATCTAATATTAAAAATTTTTAAATAATTCGTACAAAGTTTAAAGAAAAGTTGATTTATCATTTCAAACATTGAAAATATCACAATAAATTTAAAAACTCTTAAAACAAAAACAACATAACTGTGATAACAAATATCACAAAAAATTTAAAGATTATCTTTTACATTTCATTAATAAAAGGCGTAGTTTTATATCTACAATGTTCTAGCAAATAATTCCATATGTTTTTTTGATTAAAAAGGAGAAAATGATTAACAACATAAAATATTTATACGACCCAATTATCATAAAAAGCACTTAAATGCATAAAATGTAAATTTCCATGAGATAATAAAAAAATTACATCATCAAATAACTCTACATATTGAAAATAAAATGAATAAGTTTTTGTTATACTAATAAAAAATAAATAAATAACAATAAATTACTAATAAGATATTTGAAATCAAAATTGGATATATATCTAGATTTTTAAAGATTAAATGATGTAACAAAAGAGCCATGACATTCTTCAATAACATTTATAGAATCTTATTTAATTATTAACATAAAATGAGAGTAGACATTAAAAGTATAATATGCATTAAAAATCAAAAGAATGTGGAAGTAATATAAGCATGAGCCGCTATCCATCACATATAACATACATAACTAACATAGGAGGATGATCTCTTATTTATTATTACTATTTATTTTTTCATAAACCTCTTCTTATCATTTCTCATTTTTTAATTAAATTTATAAATTTATTTTTCTTCACTAAAAATTTTGTATGCATTCTATCATCATAACTTTTAAAATTCTAATTTTAACTATATTACAAATTTTTGTATATTTTTACTAATTTTTGACATATTTTATTTATGATGTGATTCTTTTTAGCCCACAATAAGAAGAGATTTATTATTTATGTATTATGTAATTAATTTATATTTAATAAATGTATTAATATTTTATTATATTGATGATATTTTTTATGTTTTAATATAATGTTACTTATCATATTTATGTAAATATTTTATATTTATTTTGTTTATTAATATTTTATCATATTGATGATATGTTTTAAGTTTTAGTATATTTTAACTTGTCATATTTACATTTTAATTCAATTATTTGCTAAAACTACATTTTTTAAGTCATGTTTTTTTATTTAAGAAAAGTCACATATTTTATAAAATATTTTTTTTTTTGATATTACAAAATATTATATATTTTTTAATGTTTATATGAAAGGAAATTTGGCGATCTTTTTCAAAATTTTTAAATGCGAAAAATATTTTTTCCTTATAAGAACTTTACACAGTTTGATCACATGTGCCAACAATGACATATCTAGACAGTTCTATGAATTCTGCTTTTTATAAATTTAAATTAATTTCATGATAATGACAAAAACATTCCTTTAGTCAAAAAAATTCAATAAAAATTTAAAAATTATTAATGTGAATTAAAATGATATATAAAAAAACAAATATAAAATAAAATATTAAAAATTCAGAAACATCAAACACATATTATGAAATGAAAATATATAAAAAAACTATAAATAAAAATTTTTTGAGAGTTTTTTTGTAATAATCTAAAATTCTTAAAAGAATTTGCATAAGTTATTGTGATGTAAATTCAGTACTAAAAATCACAAATGAAAAAAGTATAAAAAATAGAAATAAACTTACATTAAAGTAAAGTATTAAAAATTCAAAAGATAAGACTAATTTGATTTATATTTAAAAAAATTAATAATAATAAAAGTATGACAAATTTTTTATTATAAATAAAATGGAAAAAAGAATAAAATTTATGATATCAACATTGCATGATTTTGAATATCAGATTATGCTAACAAGTGTTTTCTTTTTTGCTAAAACATTTTTTATTTTTGATCTTTATATAAATATTTCTTTTAATCTCTAAATACATAATTTGTCATTGTTCAATCTTTTACAAAAGTAGAAATTATAAACATTGTTATTTGTTTTTTTCTAGTATTATAATTATTTTTTATATTTTAAATTTTTTATGACATATTTGTAAAGAATAAGTTTTTAATATCATCAATATTCAACTATTGTAATTATTTACTTGTTTTTCATCGTTGTTTTGTTTTACTTAAATTCAAATATTTTAGCTTTATTTTTTGGTATGTGATATTAAAATTTAAATTCATAAAGAAATGTTTATAATTTCTTAATGAAATCCTTTTTAAAATTGTATTAATGTTGTAGCAAAAAAAGGAAGTTACTATAAGCAATAAATACAGCTTAAAATTTTAATGAAGTTAATAATTCATAACAATAGAACAATGGACATAAATTATCGAAAACAAATTGGGTAATACAAAATTCATATTGAAGCAAATATAAAACAAAATATTATAAAGAAGAAATAAAGTAATTGTTTAAATAAAATATTTAAAATAATAAAAATTTGAAAGAAAACATCAATTTTATATTTACAATAATGTAAAATATTTAACATTTAAAATGCTTAAAGTAAAGTATACTCAATACAAAAATTCATATATTACAATGAAAAGGAAATGGCAATTAATAATGCCTTCTACATGTTTAACAAAACATCATTAATTAAATAGTACTATTTATTTTTTTACTTGCTTTCACAATTTATTTACTTTTGATTTATTTTCCAATATTAATTAATTGTTTAATATTTTTATCCAAATTATTTAGCATATACATTTACGAAAAAAATTCAACTTTTTAGTATTCCCTTACGCTATCAGATATTTGTATTTTAAATCTTTAACTTTTTAATTTTTATTATGATGAAAAGTTTTCTAAATTACGATATTTAGAAATAATTTTGTTTATCTATTATGTAAATATACAAAATAATTTATAGGTTGATTTTATTAATGTTACTTTTTTTAAACTATTTATATGCACATAATAAAATTGTTCTTAACTTAATTATTCAAATATGTCAAAATATTTGAGATTTATTCTTGATAACTTTTTATCTATTTTTAATCTTTATGCTACGTTTCTTGTACTTGCATATTTTGTTAATATATTAATATTTTAGATTTTTATTATAACATTTTTTTAACTTTTTATTTACCATTTTAGAAAGTAAAAAATGTAAGCCAACATTCTAACTAAATTTCTTAATTAACCACAATTTTGAAAGAAAATTCAATAATCAGTAAATATCATTTACCAAGAGTAAGATAAATATCCTTGAAATTAACAAAATATTGTAAGCTATACAACCAAAAATTGTTTGCATTATTTAATATTGAGAATATAATTTTTATAAAATATTTACATGGCATGATAAAAAAAGGTTGTGCTATCCCAAACTTCTGAAATAGGCAAACATAAAAGAAAAGGTTAAGTAAAAGTATGTGAAATAATACAAATTTTAGGCAATAAAAATATTCAAAATATTTGAAATATTACATTAATAAGTAATGATAGGAAAAAATGGTTTTATAAATAAAAATAAAATAAAATTTTTGAAAGTAAAAATGAAAAATAAATATTATATAATACATATAATTTTTAAACGACGTTGACAAATCGAAATAAAAATAAATATAAAATATAAAATATAAATAAAATTAAAATTATGAAGAATAACTTTATAAAATATTAATAGAAATTATCTATCTGATTAAAACAAGGGCATTGTGTTTTTATAAATAAAAAAGTAAGATAAACTTATTTTGCAATGGATAAAAAATATACAACAATAACAAGAAACACTATCCAAGTCAACATACATTATTGATCAAATCTAAACTATTACTAATAATACAAACAATGTTCTAATCTACAAAACAATCCATATTGTCTAGGCACACTAATTGAAAGTGATGATGATAATTTAGCGAGTGAGAAGAAAAAAATGTGCTCACAAGCACATAAGTTGTCCTTGCATCTAGCTTGAACATTTATAACTCTTTAAAGGAAGTGTTCTACCAATATAATGCATGCCCATAAAACATACTTGTTATGCACTTGAGAACATTACCTCTTGAGAACATTTTCCAATAAATATGTTTTGTAGAAAGCTTTAAATATGTTAAGCATTTGATTATCTTATTTCTTTTTTGTGTGGTTATAAATTTTAATATTTTTATATTTCTAATGAAATGTTTTTTCATTATTGTTAAATTCTTATTATGTTTTCAAAATATTTGAAATAGTTTAACTATTTTGCAATAATAATAATGACTTTTGTTTAAGTTTTCATTTTTTTGGTTATAATCAAAATCCTAATACTTTTTTTAGCTAATTATAAAAAAAATCAAGTATAATTTTTCAAGAATTGAATTTTTTTACTTAAAATAACTCATTCAAGATATTTTAAATTATATTTAAATTCTTTAAAGATGCATACTTTTGATTAATTATTTTGTTTATATATATAATAATAGTTTTTCAGAGTAAAATGAAAATAATTATAATTATTAAGCACTTGATTCTACAACACATCTGTGATCATAGCAAAAGTACCATATTTTGGTTAATAAAGAGTTTTCGATTGATTTTTAAATCGTTCTTTGCAAAAAAGAACATTAATTAACAAATTGAAATGCACAATCAAGTTTTCCATGTAGTATTTCACTAGTGAAATTGACTAGTGAGCATTGGTAATTGTGCTTAAATGTGGCTCAACATATAAATCAAAGAGTCATTTTCTAGCAGTTGTTAAAACCTAGACCTTTATCACTTGTTGTTTTTCTAGAAGCGAATGTTAGCTTAGTTTTCTTGGTCTATAAATGTGTCTGCCATGCTTTTACAAATTTGTTATTGAAAGAAAATTTTCACATTTTATTCTTTGATATCTCCTTATGTGGCAAACTTATCTATGACTATAAGATCTGATAGGTCTAATGACATTATAAATAAGAGTAAAAAATTAGTTCAAAATCAAATACAACATAAATTAAGATCCTATACTAGCAATATCCCAATTAATAACACAACTCATCAACATGATTGGACATATCCTATAAAACCAACAATATGAAGTAAATCTTAGAAGACATAGGAACTACAAAAGACATGATAATCCTTCCAATAAATTTGAATATGTTATCCACAAGAAATATCATGATAGTATAAGAGAAAATGAACTTCTGATGTGTTAGATTAAAATGATGATTTAGATATATTCAGTAAAGAGGAAAGACCAAAGAGACATTATGATCAAAGCATATTCGTAACGTGGAACTGTATACCCTATCTTTCGATGGTAACTTTCATCCTAAGGATTATATTAATTGATATACTTATATTAACGACTAGTTTGACTAGCATCAGATGAGTGAGCACAAAATAAATGTTTGTTAAGACTATCTCTTTGTTTTGCCTACAAGTTTTTAGAACCTAAGTGAAATAATATAATAACAATGACAAAGAGTTATCCTAAACTTGAAGAAATGTTAAGGTTTTGTTGTGCAATACGTTTATTCTAATAATCTATAATATAAAAAATGAAAGATAAACAACAAATATGTTTTATGATAGATACATTGAAAAGTACACTAATAAGTTTAAATATTATAAACCTAACTGCAATATAAATGAGGCCAAGAATGTATTTGCTTCTACTTCGTGGTATGTTTAAGGGAATACATATTATTAGGGCATAACTTGGGAAATACTACTATCTTAAGGAATTCATATTGCATGGATAGAAATGTTGAAAAAACTAGAATTCTATTTTATGAGACATGACAAGCCAGTTCCTTTGAAGGTCCACACCACAATTCCATACTACTCACACTCCAACTTCATCTAGCCCATCTACCATAGTTTCTAAACCTCCCAAACCTACATTACCACCTACGTTTCTTCATGATTCTTTAACCTAACCCACAAAATTTTGAAATGCTTTTTTTTAGTGTCATGAAAAAGGTCATAGCTGCAAATTATCTATAAAGATGTATGATTATGAACTTAGAGGATGTTAATTAAGATGAAAAATTTCATGTTTTATGAACCCTTACAGTCTCACAATTACAAGACGACTGAAAGTGCACCAATATCTTTAACACCAACATAAAAATTAACGAACAACCATTTTGGATGATCATTGATATTAGTAGTTGTAATAATATAATATCTCCTATTATTGTTAAACAAATATGTCCTTCTTTATTGAAACATGCAAACTCTGACTTTGTGTAATTGATAGAAAAAATCTCCATACTATTAAGAAATATTTTATGTATCTTTGAAATTAGGAAGCTATAATGACAACGTTTTTATGATGTCAAACCTATGTAAGTAGGACGTCTTATTTTTAGATGACCAGGGCTTTTTTATAAGGACAGGACATTAAATAATAAGAAAAATATGCATTCGTTTATTTATGAAGGAAATACCAATTCATTACAACATACACCACCTTAACAGAGACTTTAATCACTTAAGCCTAAGAAATCTATAAAAAATTCTAAGTCAATGGATAATGGATAAAGAAAGATAAATAATTTAAGCTTGAATATATTACCCCAAGTTAGGAAGACCCTTAATCAAGGAGACTTAGTTTGGTTCTTATAAGTAAAGAATGACCACAGCCTTACCAAACCCATCACATACTATATAGGCTCATGGTAATAAGCAATATATTTTATTGATTTTATTCCCTTACCAATAGACTTTCAAACTTCTTTATCTAATAAAATATCTTTATTGCTTACAATAATATCTAAATAAGTTTAATTGATGAAATGAAGGATATAAGAAAAGAGTAAATGCTAAAAAAACTTAGCAAATTTAATTAAAGAGAATATATTATCATTGGAGTTATTTGAGAATAGTTTCTTCTCATATGTTATAAGAAATTACTAGTGCATGAAGCAAGATATTTTAAAAATATTCAAATACTTAGAACTAATGCATGTGTTGGATTTTTTGAAAGAGTATATGATTAGGTCAACCATTAATAATAAGGATTTAGTCTCTAACAAGGCTCTATATCTAATACCAAATGACTCATTTAAGCCTGACGCTCTCATACTGAGTGAATTTTTCCTTATCACTATATTTACCTTAGGAGTAAGAATAATGTGAAGAAAATTTTACATCATGAGACAATTCCAAAAAAAATTATTAACTTCAAAAGTTTTTAGTCTATTGGAAGGAAAAATTCTGATCAAGAACTCCTAGTTTATTTATGATGACTTAAAAAAATCACATCACACCTATTATAACATTACTATGCTCATCACCCTAATACGAGCAAGCTATGATCTCTCTCACTTGGGAGGATTATCTAAAAAGGTTAACATATGGTCATAAACACATATTCCTTGTCATCGCACTTCTAGATGTCCGTAGGTGCAAAATATGGTACAAAATTTCTTAAAAAATAATTAAAATATAACTTTTTTATTGAATTTTCTTCCTATCACTATTGATGTTATCAGTTAGCAACACTATCTCCATCAACAACTGCTTTCACTACCTGAGGTAACTCGTTCATCAACAAGAAAACAATTGAAAAAGAACATTGTTTGGCCTATGCCTGATACCCATTGATCTGTTACCCATGACATACTACAAAGGCCCGCACTAACTAACTAGTCTCATCAACCAATTCTATTCTACTTGGCCCATGTCTACCCAAAATTTTGATCAACTTCTCTACTATGTGTTGCTCGCCTTACCATTGTGCCACCCAGTCTTTCATCGCTCAAAATTCACAATTAGTTTTGGAATTTCTTAATTAAATTAAGGTTTTTTTACTTTTTTATTTTTTAATTTTTTTTAAAAACTTTTGCTAATGAGTCTTTGAGATCTCTATAAATTGATATGCTCAAAAAACTATAATGGTTATGAAATTTTTAAATAAATTTATTTTTTTGTATTCTTCCACATTAATGAATAAATTTTGTGCAACCAACTTAGTTAAAGAGATTCAAACTTCTATTGTCAGAGACAATTATCGAAGGTGAGAGACTTCCCATCAAGAGAGTCAACAACCAAATTACATATGAGAGACGTCAATGAAAATTAATAGACCTTCGACTCGAATAGTCAATAACTAAAAAAATTCTTACTTTCACTAATACCCCACCCCATGCTTTCTAATTATAAAACCACTACAAAGTCACCCTTTTACCACTTTGGTACTCCAAATGCTAATTCCTATAAAATTAAAATGCATGATTGCCAAAAAGATTTACTCTTTTTGAAACTTTTATTTTTTAAATAGTAACGATAGTTATGGTCATTTTTTTATTAAAATACATCACATAAAGTTTGTATTAAAATTTCTATTTTATATATATGAAATTGAATATGGCAAAAATTACTTTATAAGATTTAATACTTAATGCTTATGATGTTACCGTCTACTCAATTTAATAATCTACATAACTTTGAACTGCCTATTTTTGAATAATTCTAAAATAAGAGACATGTTACTTAACTCAAATTATTACATACTATCTCTTTGTATTCCCTAATCATCTATTAAGTACCTTATGTATTTTATGCTATAATGTAAACCCTAGTAGAAGTTTAAATCTGCGTTACATCAATAATATAAAATACTTATATTTCTATCATTTAATTATAGGTTATATTTTTTTGAATTATTTTGTTAAGTAAGTTTTGTATAAAAATATCTTCTATTTTTTATTGGAAAAAGTAAAAGAAGTTTTTTTTCATTCTGATATTTCCTTATCAATAGTTTTAAACAAGTAGTGCTTCTAATCTTTTCTTGATGATAAGAGTTGTCAAAAGTTTGCAGTGGTCTTTTTGAACATCTACCTTCGGCTAGGCTTACTAAACTATTAATTCGCATTATGGATTAACTAAACAATTTCTTCTTATCAAAAAAGAAAATTTCTTACTCTAATTGGAGTGTGATTTAGAAGAGTTGACAAGAAGTGGGCGAATTATTAACAATAAAAGTTTTGGATCCTTAGAGAACATTTAAAGAAACTTCTTTGAAGCAATTTTGTTAATAAAATTAAGCACATATTTAAAGGAGATTTCGAGCAAATGTTAATTTTATTTTGCAACACATTAAGCATCGTTTAATAATAAGGTTTTATGAAACTTGTGAAAATGAAAAATTAACAAAAATATAAAATGTACACAAACACTTTTTGGGCAGCTCGACCTAAAATCAATTCTACGTCATGCCTGGACCACAACTAAATAAAACCACAACTACCATAAATCATTTTGCCAAAAGTCAAGTAAACTAAATCATCACAACTAAATAATAAGAATAAGTTACTATGATGTTTAAATGAAAAAAATTAACAATATATTAATAAAATTTTGTCCAATTAAATTAAAATTAATATAAATAAAAATCTTAAGCTTCATAAAGGCTTAATGAGCAAAAAAATTTTTATATTAATCAATTAAAAATACAGACAATTTAGAACATAGATTATTTGAGGAGAAAGTAGAGATAGTTAGTTTAATGAGTAAAGAATGCAGCATTAGAAAGCGACAATGAAGACTTACTACAAACTGCATGTATGTTGTGATTTGAAATGTTTTTCTACCGATCTTGTAAAACTTTTATTAGTCAATTGGGTTAAATAATTCACCTATCTATAGCATTTTTAAATGACTAAAAACATTGTCTAAACTATTCAACTAGTCTTTACTAATTTATGTAAAAAGTCCAACATATAATATTAATTAATATATTAATAAAACCTCAATGGCATGAAATAATTAATAAAAGAGCAGTTGCATGAGAGCTAGTTGATTGAAAGCTCTTAGAACATTGTATTTTGGAAACTTCTCAATTGGTGGAAATGATTAGACAAAGACTATTTTGAAATTAGGATTTGATTTGGACCATTTGATTTCAATTGATATTTTACATCCATATTTAGTTCCTACGTGTGAATAAAACATCGATTGGGATTGTTTGACCATGTCATTATGCAATTGGACTATAGAAATGATTTTGTTAATGTTGATTACAATCATGTGAAATTGTGATAAATTTTTGATGCACATTAAATGAAAGATGGATTATTATGTCTTTATGTGAGTTATCCTACATTATGAATTTTGTATATTTTTTGGGGATGCTTACCCTTTCCTTTGCTCCAAAAATGAGTTATGTTAAGATTCTTTAGTTATGAATCAACCAAAAATTGTTTAACAATTTTGGGAGTTATTTTCTTGGCATGATAAGTGCAGTCAAAATAATTTTGGTAATGTGCTTTAACTAGACATTTTTACTTCTTATTAGAAATAAGTTTTTCTTATTTGCTTTTTGAATTAAGATATTAGTTTTTAATAATTAATTATTATAATTAAAACATATTTTTTTGTGATAATTTATTCAAAAAGGACATCAAAAAATATGATCAAGAATAAATTAATTATTTGAACTATCAGGATAAAATCTACACTTTTACAATCCTAAAAATTTTCTAAAATAATTCATTTATAAAAAAATTATTTTTGTAACATGTATGAATGATTTTAGTCAAGTTTAATATTCTAATAAAAATAAACTCAAAATATCTAAAATTAAATTTAAAATATATTCTATTGCTATTTATAACACTAATCAAGATGATTTTTATTGTAGTTTATCTCATTTTTTTTATTTTTTAAATTCTCCCTAAGGCATGAGCATCAATTATTTAAAATCTATAAATTCACTCAAATAATTTAATTAATAATTCTTAGAGTTTGTTATCATCAAGCAAAGCAACATGATTAAGGGTCAATAACATAATAAAATATCCAATACTACCCGAAATGATCACCAAATTATCAACTATCATTTGATAATGCGATTGTCTATCAATTTCTTCTCTTTATCTTTAAAGAATAGTGAAACTATCTTGAGAAATACAATAAGTTATTGGATTCTTATGAATATTGGATAGGATTTGATCATGTTTTCAGTAGTCAAGAGTTTCCTTATCTTTTTTTCCCAAAGGTGTGCAAAAACTTTATGCCTTGCTTGAATATTATTAAGTGTGGAAGCAAAGATGTATATTTATTCTAAAAATTAATTAGTATTACCGTGATCTTGATCATTATGAAAAAAATGGCACTATGGTTTATTTGTATATACCTTTTATTCCTTTCCATAAATGACTTGTTTTTTACAATAAATAAATATTACTTTATGGATATACTAGCACATGTTATACATTAGTTAGCCTATAAATTTCTCCAACTAACTTAGAAAAAATATGTTTTTGAACTCTCTTAAAATGAAAAGTACATTCAGGCATAAAACTTTGTAAACACTTGTTTTAATTCTACATATTGGTCATTTTGACCTAAATATGACTTTTTGTTAGAATATTCACCTTAGGCGGAGTATCTTAACCCTCTAGTTAATACAAGCCTACTAAATATATAAAAATATGGTGTCCATGACATGTATGCATGGGATGAACAAAATACTCATCAAATTGGAATTTTCCATTGTGGAGACCTTCTACATTTTTTATAGTACCATTTGTGAATATTCTACTAGTATGAAAAGTTATTAATGTTATTTCAGTATATGGTTCTCTATTTAAATAAGCCATAATGATGCTTACAACTTCTCCCAACTCAACAAGGTCCACATGAGTGGGACATCCATTATAACATAATTGATAGATCTAATAGACATTTTTTGCAAGTAAAAGGGGACATAAAATGTAATGGGTGTATTCAAAATGCTATTGATTAATTGACATGCTCAGTTTCAATATCATGATTTTAAGTAGTAGTTCATCATGGACTAATATATCTCCTATCTCCTAATATACTTCCCATTAGTGTTTAGACAAAAAATTTATTTTATCCCATTTGAAGGACTCATGGATATACTTTGAATAGGACAATTCGTTCTATGCAAAGAACATATTGTAGTGCTTCAACAAGTCTATGCCTGAGATATTGAGCATTTAAAGTTCATAACATGGTTCATACAATTCCTTAGTAAGCTCTACAAGAAGAAATTATATATTCTATCAAAGAAAGCCCTTCTTGTAAATTTTTTGAATGGTAAACAAATCATTTGTCGTTGGGGATGTAACATTAATCCGCATATACTTAACAATTTATGTACTTAAGATGCATTTGCTCTAACCCTTGAAAAGTATATTAAGTGGACTAGCTTAGTAGGATCAATCAACCAAACATACTGAAATAATTTTCCTCTCTAATATTCTCTTCTAGCATGAACTTTTCAATATATTGGCATAACTTGTTAACCATGTGTACATTCTTATAATGATAGTTTTGTATAAAATAAAGCCTTTTTGTTAAGTGTTTTGAACTAACCAAATCTTTGCAGGCATGGTAAAGAGATAATAAATTTCTAATGGAATAGATGCAGCAGTAGGTCGTTGGAAACCTAAATTTCTCGATTGAACTACGATAAGCGATGTATATGCCATTCTAAAATGATCTATTAATATGTTAACAAGTCTTTTCATAGTAGACCAATCTATGATCTTATTTTTAAAGGGTAAATCTACCCACTCTACCATAATGACCTCCCTATTACACTAGGTTAGATCCAATAATGAGATTAGGATAATGATTCAAAAAATCCCTTAATCTTTGCTCTCACAAAACTTAAAAGGAAATGCAAATTCCAACAAGTGTAAGCATCATGAATACAAAATCATTTATTACATTCTTTGTAGTTTTTTATTTTTAACTTAGATAGCTTATGAGTAGGTCGGGCAAAAACCATATACCCTATATTACTTCATCTATTTCTTAATAAAAAATGTTACCAATAGTCATTTATGTGTTTATAATACAAGATTCTCTATGATACTTATTACTATTTGATAGTGTGAATAAATTTTATTATGATTACAAAAGGTTCATATACATGTTCATTGGAACTTTTCTCAAGCTAACTATGCATTGATCTAGTCTCCATAATATAGCCAAAAATGATTGTCCAAATGGATTCATTTTTGTTGATAAGCTCCAAGTGCAACATAAGAACTAGAAAAGTATGGCTCTTTCTCGTTTGTATAAATGTAAGTCCTTATTATAAACTAAGTCACTCTTATCATTTGTACAACTCGCATATATTCAGTATAACATTTTGCACAAATAGCTTAAGGATTCCTAATTAAAAATATATGGAGTCAATAGGCATATATTGAGTTGGTATTTGAACAAGATCCCCAATTGTTAGAGAAAAGGGAATCATGTTAGAGAAGAAATGTAAACGATCTTCTGCTCAAGCTTGCAAAGTTAAAGGTACATAAGCATCAATTTTTTCCCCATTAATGTCTACATTCAAGCCCATACAAACTAATGAGTGTAAAAGTAAAGCATGCCCCTCCACTTAAATGGGTCGAAATGACTATATGCCTAGTATATGTTGGGTGCTTACTCTATTCAACAATACAAGACACATCTACATAAGTTCACAATGTATTTCCCATTCGATGTGTTCTTTTTCTCGAATTTTTCTTTTAGCAATAGCTATTTTAGTAGAAACATGTCAGATTAAACCATGAGTAAGAAATATTTGGAAAAACTCTATTACTACTTTTAGAAGTCATACACATTGATGTAATGAAAGAAAAGTATCCATAACAATGGTAGAATGAATCTACCTATTTACCAGGCAATGTCATGTAGTCTTCCATCTTTATCTTCAATTATTTCAAAAAATAACTTCTATCCCTTGTTACTTATACCAATCTCCCGTAACATATTAAAAATTCCCTAGGAGTAAATCTACATGTAACTAATGCATCAATAAAAGTATTCTTTCGATAGATTACACTTTTACATAGTTCCTTAAGATTCAATCTCATTCATTTCCCCCTATATGTTTTAATGATTAGCTTAAACATAAAAGGGAAAATTTCTTATGGGCACAAAACCATTTGTTTTAGTTTATTATTTATTGAATAAAATATTTATTTAAATCAAAGAAAGTAGCAAAAAAAATTCTTTCCTCTTCTTTTTTATATCTTCTTATTCATATTCATTTATGGCAAGTTTTTTATTTATTAATTACTTCCATTTTACTATTGAATTATTTATAACAATTTGCTAATCCAAATATTTTGATTGCTGTCTAATTACACTTGACCCCATTCCGATTTCTCAATTTCAAATTTTCTTGAAAATTTGACTTGTAGAAAAAGTGGGATGTTTTAATTGTATGATTGAATTTCTTATTGGAATAAATCACATAATCAGAAGAAAGTAGGTTTTTTAGTTATGTTGCAGGCAAAAAAATTGAGATATGTTTTTATATGAATCCTCTCCCCAAACACAAACACACATACACACACACACACACACACACACACACTCACACAGACACAGACACACACACACACACACACACACACACATATATATATAATCATATGTGAAAGTTTTCTCCATTTGGCTCATAACATTACAAATAGATAGGACTATTCCTATTTTTCATCTTCTTGTATGAAACCTACGAAAAGCTACACTTTACTGAATTATGAGTAAAGGCCATCCTTTCATTGATTTATTCTTATTATTTTCTTTTTGCTCAACTTCTTTTACTTTTTACTCTTTTAGGGTTATGGTTTGGTCACCTAGAAAATGGGAATTTGAAATTTTGAGTAGTCTCCATCTAATCAAATGATTAATTGCCTAAAAGAGATATCTTGTAAAAGTTTTTTTTGATATGTTATTGTTATGTTTAAAATTTTTTAGGTCCCAACTAACCTTGATAGATATGTCATTGTGTCTCTTGAATCGTATGTGTTATATATAGCATAATAACCATGCAAAAGTGGAATTTATAATTCCATAAAAAATTATATTTCTTCATGAGTTTCATTTCTCTACTTTCAAGACCATGGATCAAGTCTTCTTTTGAAGTATTTATCAGATAACTTTGAGCATCATTTTTCTCCATCCAAGATTCATGTTAGAGCTAAAACATTATAATTAGGTTGAATAGGATGATAGCTTCTTTGTTTACATCTATCAAATGGAAATTTCAATCCAGTCAAACGTAATAATACAATAGATTTTCTAATTCCCTAGAGGGTTCATCTACAGATTCACAATATAACTAGAAAAGGCATTTCTAGTAGCACACATGAGTCATCAAGCATGTGAGGTTCATTTAACCCTTTTTATAAAATCTTCTCTCATAATAAAAAAAGTACAACCCCATTTTTTCAAAAGATTTTTGTTCTTTTGTTTAGTCTCAACTGCTTGGTAATTACCAAAACAAGAAATCCCATTTTTAAGAGTTTAAATGTTTATTTCACAAAGTAATCTATCTTTCTCTAATTTATTGGTTTCATAATGAAATGTATATGATTTTGTCACCTCTCAAGCTATCTCTTTAATATGTAAAACTCTATCTACTTAAACAATAATTTGTTGAAGGGAAGTTGGTCCACTTTGAAGTTCTTGTTGTTTATATTAATTTATCGTAGAAAAAAAGAATGGAAATTCTTATTACTTTACCAATTTAGATCAAAATTGAATCCTTTTTATCTTGAAGTTATTTACAGATATAAAGTAATGATTTAGTTCCAAGGCCAAAAATCAAAGTTCTTGAATTAGCAATCAAAAGGATTCTAGAACACCCTCTGGTTTAAGTTCTATTCCTCCTATTATCATAGAACTAAAGTATGAGCAACACCATATCCTTATTAAGCTTAAACCTCCATATCTCCTATACACCACAACCCTTTCTTGACTCCCTCAAATAGTTTGTTGTGTAATAAATCAATCAATTATATTTTTTATCAAGTTATTTTATTTTTATATTAATATATGAATTAAGTTAACATGTGATGTTATAAAACATTTTCTACTTTTGATATATTGAGATTTAACTAGTATGATTTCTATCTTTGTCAATAATTGGTAAATGCCATACAAATTTGTTTATTAGTTCATGCCAATATAAATTATCTACATTTTTCTACAAAACTTTTTTGTTATATAGCCTTGATACAAACAAAGAAACACATTACCAAAATTTTAGGGAGAGGAATCACATCAAGAATCTAGTATTCAAGAATACACAATGTTTTAATAAATAGGGGGTTTTAATTAACTTAGAGGAACAATATAACTATGAAAATTCTAAGGGCATGACGATAAGAAAAGAAATAATCAATATTAATATGTATTCCACTTGCTAATATTATACTTGGTTGATATTGGATACCTTTTTTCATTATAACTATTTTAATGAAAACAAATGGCAAGATTATAGTAGTTATTTGTCTTTATTATGCTTAATTGGCAAATTTTTTGTTAGCCCTAACACTCTTACAAATATTATTACTATTTAGTTCATCAAGGTATATGCTTCCTTGTGAATTAAAATTTCAAATTTAGATATTTTAAAATTTGAATACAACAATGTTCAATATTGAATTTTGAATTTTTATGTCTGAAGTTCTAAAATTGGATGAATGGTAGAATGATAAGACTTAAGTTGCATCACATTAGTCTTGAGTATGCTTAATGCTTAAAAATGAGTTTGTTATTTTATTTATAATTTTTATTTTTCTCTCATCCTCATTCTTAGAAAACCATGATTCCATTATATGATATCGATAGGATTCTTAAAAAATAGTTATCGATAGTAATATATAAGATGATTAAAAGAGTATACACACAGATATAAATATATATATATATATATAAGCGAAAGAAGAATTTATTGACCATATCTTACATAGATTCATAAATTTTATGAGCTTGATATATCTATCCTAAAACATTTAATTAGAAGATGGTTAATTAAAATGGATAAATTTTGCCTTCCCAAGCCAGAAATTTGATTATCTTAAAGTAAATCCTTTGTTTAAGGAGGTATGGCCAAGTTTATGTGAGCTCATAACTTGTTTTTCTAATGGTTTAAGAAACTCTAACCATGAAATAGGAATTTAAAGAAGTGAATCAAGGAGATACGAAGTAGAAATGCAAGTTAAGTGAAAAGGAAGAAGGAGAGTTCAAGCATTGATTGAAGAAAAGATCTAACTAAGGAGTAGTATATATACTTATTCTACGTAGGATGATCTTTGAGTTCATACTATTTTTTTAGCCAAGATATATGCCAATAAAAATCAAAATTACTTTGTTAAAATACATATGAAACAATGAAAATTTGACGATGATTAAAAACTAGTTATTCTTATTAAAGAAACTCACTTAAGAATGAGAAAATTCCTTCTACAATAAGCAAATGGAGATTTGTTTGTAAATAAATGGGACAATTATCTTAGTTTCTTATGTAAAAAATATAATGGAACCATGCCAAAATTATATATTAGCATTTTTCTTGTGAATGCATGGTAGTTTCCATAATTATTTTGCATGATTTGATTTTTTCATAAATATATGCAGGAGTTGAATTTAGAATAAATTTTTTTTTATGCAAAGCACTCCTTAACATAGACATTATCATGTGGAATAAATTAAAACCATGCTATTGTTTTTGCCTTGTTTTTTGTTTAAGCATGTATGCAATAAGCATAGATTATCATAACTTTTTCTAGAAAATTGAAAAAGGATGGAGAACAAATATTTTTTTAATGTAATCAATAACCTAGAAAAAATAGTCTTGTTTTGTTATTATATCTTGCTAGAAATAAGATCCCTTCTAAAGTTCTTCCTCCTTCATAATAAAATTGATGTTTGATATTATGGATCGAGTTTAATATTCACTTCTTCATTGCTACATGCATAGACAAAGTTTCAAGGCATAACAAACAAAAGAATGTGTGAAATTTAGACTTGATTCCATGTTATTACATAAATTTCTTTTTTGAAATGTATATTTGATGTGCATCATTGTGATTGTATTTGAAATTACTAACAATCTTAGTTGATAGCACTAGAGGTAAAAATGTGAGTATTTGAAATTCTAAGCGATATAGTTTGAACCATAGTTTAATTAATAAATGACTTATGTGTGTGTGGAAATAAAACATGAGAGTTTGGAAACTCTTGTAGCCAAGTATGGTTTCTCTCGGGCAAGCTTGGGAAGCAAGAAACCCTTTCATGGCTAAGTCATTGGACGCATTGCCACAACATTTATGAGTACTCAGATATCTTCAAAGGTGTGTTTAGCCCTTGGTTCCGTGATCGGAAGCCATGGAAAGCTATGTTTGAATCCTTAAAGTAAGTGTTAAGGATGTGGTTAGACATTGAAGTAAATGTTTTATGCATAATTAACAACTCTTAGTAAAGTTAAATTAAAAATTTAAGGTCTTTGGATATGATTATGTTGGTAATCTTAGACTTGCAATCAAACATATTGACATAAAAATAATCTATAAAAAAAGGAAGCGATAATGGAAGGCCCTTTTGATCTATTAAGGAAACACTATCGATGAACCTTTATGCACATTGTTCTATTAAAGAAGTAATAAGATAATGATGTTGGTCACCATTAACTTCAGTAAGTCCTTTGGGCAGCACCACAAGTGCTTTTATTTATGTTCTTAAGCCAAATGATGACACCTTAGTTGGTGATCTAAGAATTCATGGTAGCTCTAGAGGGGCCTTAGGATAGGTATGATCACAAAGTGTTACTTTAGAGTCATAAAAGTTACTAATGATACTAATGTGAACCAAAATTTAATTGTAAATTTAATTAACTGTAAATTTAATTATTTTAATGGAAAAAATCTAGACCATGTAGACATTATGTTAGCTTTGATAGGGAAGATCCTAGACATAATCATTATGGAAAAATGGGCTAAAAGTTTTTAACTAATTCATTCAACTTTTTGTGAAAATTGTAAGGCATCTAGACATAATTGGCCTTTAATTATCCATACTAACTTAAGCGCAAGATAGTTTAGTTGGTCTACTTCTTTAACCTAGAGTAGTTATGCATAAATGTTTAGTCCTATAATAAAAGGGTTAGGTTATGGTTTAAAAATCTTCAAAATTTGTAGGAAACAATTATATAAATAGTTTAAAGAGAATATTTACACCTTTTTTCCATCAAGGAATTACATAATTTGCTATGCCTTTTAGGGGAGTACTTATGATTGTTAAGGACCCCTAAAATCTTAAATGGAAGGCCCATATTTTCAGCATTTCCTCACAGTATTAGATTACATGATGTTAAAGAATCGTAGGTCTTGTCATGTTTCTTTTGAATAAGAAAGTGTGTTACAGCAATAAGTGGATAGTAAGCATCCAATTAGTCATAATATAAGAAAATTGATATTTACTTACTGGTAGATGATGATCTCATTATAATAGTTAAAATAAGATGCATTTAGTTTACAAGATTTACTCCGTCATTTCATTCATATTTTTTTTACTACTACATGTTAGTTTGGTAGAATAGCTCAAAGATTCCTCATTGGGTCTCCTAGGTTGCCCCATTATATTTTTTTTAAGATCAAGGAGTAAGAACATTTGAGAAGCAAAACTGGAGATTTTAGAGTTAATGAATTAGTTTGATTATTCATCTTCTTTATTTGACCTTTAATAGTTGTAGATTTGATACTTATTTGTCATCAACTATAATTTATTAGATGTGGATTATATTAAATAGTTTATCGGGGTTTGTAGTTATTATAATTTTTATCAGAATTTGATAGTGATAAATGGTGTTACCTTGGAGTAGACTAGGTTTCAATGGTTTACTAATTTTGTGAATAATAATTTTATGCTTTGGTCTTGTGATTGAGAAAATTTGTTGGATTCTTAGCACGATAGTCTTTTGTATATTGTCAAATTAGAAATTATAGGTACGTTTTTATAACAAGGTTCATTTAAGTTTCGTTACACTTATTATTAAAGAAAAACTGGGAGTGCTAAAAGATCATTTATCAATAAACAAAGACACAAAAATGTTGATTATATATATATAATTGTAAAATATGGCTTGCATATGATAAATCTACATTGAAATGGAATGTAATAACTGAGAAAAATAACTTTTCACTAATATGCTCTTTTTCAAATTTGGTGCAAGTTGGAAGACATCTGAAATGTGATTTTAGGATTATTCTCTTGTTGGTATGGTCCTCTCCCTTGCTAGGCAGAATAAATCAAGGGAGTTGTCCAACCTCTCTAGTTAAGATAATATTGATGTATTTTTTAAAGTGTGTACAAGAGGTCATGTTCAATGGTGATGATATCTCCAAAAAGGCTACACCCTTCAAAGTCACTATAATTGGAAATATTCTCACCTTTAAGACCCAACATTGAGTTTCTAAAAGTTGAAATCTAAACAAATTAGCTACTTTGGATCTTTTGCGATGAGTAAAGCATATGCTCTGAAGCTTTTCACTAGACATAGATGACAATTATGCTGCATGTACAAATTTTGCAAAGTTGTAGACTTTAAAACGAGAATCATCAAATGGCTCCTAGATTTTTGACTCAAAATTGAACCTTTGTGATCTCTAGTGCATATCTCATTAGAGTGCCTTCCAATCTACTTTAACAACAAGTTAGTCTTACTCTCTATTGTATCAATCGTCAATAGCCCATTAAATGTAGATGTTACAAATAGCTTAATGAGGCCCTATGCTGCTCAAATCAACATAATGCTCGATCTTTCTTAAGATATTTATTCACATTTAGAATCCTTAGAAAGATTAGCAACAATAATAGTGCTTACAAAAATATTAAGCACTAAAAATCTTCCAATCTATTATCTAAATTATCTCAAAAAAGATAATCAGTTGTCCAATGTAGCAAGAAAAAATTTCTAGGCATATTTGAGAAATGGTGAGGATGAGATAATTCCAATTCATCAAGCAATAAGTAATGTGAAACCCCATGCTTTGTTAGTCTTTAGTGTAGACACCCAAAGGTTGGATAATGAAAGTACAACAATGAGGAAAGTAATGGAATAGAAGTTGATAATGGTATCATAAGTAGCTTAACATGCGAGAAATTCTACTCCCCAAACAAGTCAAAAAATAAGTTCCTTAACTACATCACAGAACGTCAATACTCAGTAGAAAAACCATAATGTACTATGAATCATTTATTCAATAACTATATTAACAAATTCAATGAGCAACTAATCTTTTATGAGATTTTGTCTCCTTAAGTTCTCAACAGTACACCTTATTCTCTAGTCAAAATCGTGAAATTTGAAGTGCAAAAAATGGTGACAAACTAAGAAATAAATAGAAGAAAAATAAAGCTTTTGTCGCAAGAAAATTGAACAGTACACAAAATTCTTCTTCTTTCATTATTCTTGCTTCTTTATATTGGAATTTTTTATTATAAAAAGAATAATATTTTAATTTCCAATAGTCACATTTGTACTTTGATGAAAATTTTACAATTGACAAAGTTTTGCATCATTGGCTCCATACCTACATGTCGAAGCCCAAGGCGCACTGGAATTTGATGCACTACTTAGCACTACATAAGCAAAGGCAAGGCATAGTAGGAGGTACCTACTTACACATTACCCACATAGCTACCCATCCAAAGCATGCTCATATATACTGGAGGTTGCATGATAACATATTCATATGTGGTGCACATAAACCATGTTAGCACTACACATAGAATGAAGCACATATGGTGCTTGAAGTCAGGCATACATACGACAACTATTCGTTCCAACGTGAGCCACAATACTTGTATTTTTTTTATGCATCTTTGCCCTTGTTTAGGCTTATTTTTTAGTTTCATTGAGTCAACTTGACTAGATCCTCTAGTCCTCATTTTTTCATTATTATTTAAAGCAAACTTGAGGGAATAATGATTAACCTCTCTCCAAGCAATACATTCTATAGTAGTAAGTCTTTTTCCCTTCTTCACAACTTGGTATGAATTCTAGGCCTTGCTCATTATCATAATGATCCCTTTCTAGATGATGTTCTTTGAATTAAAAATCTTATCAACATTCTTTACAAAGTCATCCATTGTTGGTAAGTGTTTTTGATGTTCTTCATCAAGCAAAAATGGCTCACAACCCTTCACATTAACCATATTCACTATTCAGATAATATCTATATATCATGGTTGCTTAACTAGATAAGTATTATCATTAATTCTTTATATTGTCTTGCAAATACTATATCGTATTAGTTTTATGTTCTTTCCATGTACTTTAAATCTTTCCTTCAACATATTAATCCAAATAAGGTTATCTTTTGTGAACATCTTTTCAACTCTATGTTGGTCATGTCTTCTCTTATACTTCTATGATTTGAGTAGTTTTTTTTTCTTTGAAATGCATTTCTTATATTCTATATAGAAAGATTTGAATGGTTTGTTCAATATCACTTATAAATTTTCCTATTTCTTGTATCTTGAAATTCAAGTGTAGCAAGCTTTTGGGCAGGATTAACAAACAAGCTTTGAAGGAGTGCTTATCTATTAATTCATGCACAATGTGATTGTGTGCAAGCCATACATATATAATACTCTAATTCCTTATTTTTGGGTTATGCACATTATATACTCTAAGTATGCTTGACTTATATTGGTATCGATCATTTCCTTCATCGCTCAATACATTATAATACTCTCATTCCTTGAAATTTGCTTTCTTCATAAAAGCTGTATCGATCATTTCCTACATTGCTCACTCAAATTTAATCAATAATCGAATCTCAAGTTTTCAGATGATTAAGGATGGGCAATTTCCCTTCTTCTTCTTCTTCTACTACTACTACTCGTACTTTTTTTTTCTTTCTTCTTCTTTCTCTTCTTCATCTTTTTCTAATTCTTTTACTTCTTTCTCTCCTTCTTCTTCTTCTTCTTCTCCTTTATCAGATGCTTCCTCTTATTTTCCTCCTCTTCTTCTTATTCTTCTTCTTCTTCTTCTTCTTCTTTTTGCTCTTCTTCTTCATCATCTTGTCTTTCTTCTTCTTCTTCATCTCTTCCTTTGACTTCTCCTTCTTCTTCTTCTTGATCCACTTCCTCTTCTTCTTCTTCTTCTTCTTCTCGTCTTCTTTTTCTTCTTCTTCATAATCTCATTATTATATTATTATTATTATTATTCCACTTCTCCTTCTTCTTTCTTTCATTCAATGATTCTTTCGTTCTTTCTTTCTTTAAATATTTTTCTTGTTCTTGTTCTTGTTCTTGTTCTTCTTCTTATTTTGCTCTTCTTCTTCATTCTCTTCTTCTTATTCTTCATCTTCTTCTTTCTTCTCCTCCTCTTCTTCTTCTTCTTCTTCTTCTTTCTTTCTTTATTTTTTCCATTCATTCTTTTTATCATTCTTCTTTGGTTTCTCTTTCTTCTTCCATATCTACTTCTTTGTTTCTTCCTTTCATTCACTCTTTCTTCTTCTCTTTCTTCTTCTTCTTGTTCTTCTTATTCTTCTTTCTTCCTTTCATTCTCTCTTTCTTTTTCTTCTTCTTCTTCTTCTTACTTTCTTTTTTCTTTATTCTCCATCTCTTCTTCTTCTTCTTCTTCTTTTATTACTTCTACTTCACTTCTTTTTCTTCTTCTTCATCATCATCTTCTTCGTCATCTTGTTCTTGTCCTTCTTCTTCTTCTACTTTCTTTCATTCTTTCTTTCTTTCAATAATTCATTCATTCTTTCTTAATTCTTCTTCATTTCTCTCTTATTTTTGTCATCATCTTTCCTTCTTCATCTTCTTCTTCTCCTTCTTCTATTACTACTATGACATCATCTCCATATATTTCTTTCTTTCTTTCTTTCTTTCTCCTTCTTCTATTTCTTCTTCTTCTTCTTCGTCATATTTTTATTCTTTCTTTCTTCCTTTCTTTCCTTTTCTTCTTCTTCTCGTTCTTCTTCTTCATTTTCTTACCCTTCTTTCTTTCTCTCTTCTTCTTCTAATTCTTCTTCTCCTCTACTGCTATTTTTATTTCTTTATTTCTTTTGTTCTTTCTCTTCTTCTTCAGCATCTTCATCATCGTCTTTTTCGTCATCTTCTTTGTCTTATTCTTTCTTTCTTTCAATCTTTCTTTCTTCTATTCTTCTTATTATTCTCCTTCTTCTTCTTCCTCTACTTCTTCTTTCATCCTTTCCTTCTTTCTAATACTTCTTTTTCTTTTTGTATTTCTACTTCTTCTTCTTCTTCTTCTTCTTCCTTTTCTTCTTCTTCTACTTCTTCTACTTCCTGTTCTTCTTCTTTCTTTCCTTTCTTATTTCATCTTTCTTTCTTTCTATCTTCATCTTCTTCTTCTGCTTCTTATTCGGTTCTTCTTCCTCTTTTCTTCTTTTGCTTCTTTTTCTTGTTCTTCTTCTTCTTCTTCTTCTTTCTTACTTTCCTTCTTATTTTTCTTCTTCTTCATTCTTTGTTCGTCTTCTTCTTCTCCTGGACCTTTTTCTTGATCTTCTTTTTCTTCTTCTTCTTCTTCTTCTTCTTCTTCTTCTTCTTCTTCTTCTTCTTCTCTTTCTTCTTCTTATTTTCCTTTTACTTCTTTCTTTCTTGATACTCTCCTTCAAGTTGTCACTCAAACTAGGTTTTCAGATGGATTGATATAGTATTTTACTATGTAGTTGATTAATGCCTTGTGGTAGTTTATTTTTTTTGCAAAACTTGTATGGCCACATATGCATATTCTATAATTTGTTTCTATCTTTTTCCAAAGTTTTGTGTTTATCTAGGTTTTGTTCAACTTTCTAAAAAAAAGATCCATGTATTTTCATTGCATCTTGCATTGTAGGTTTCTATTTCTTTCAAATATTTTGGATGAAAAATATTTAGGTGGGTTAGATTGCAACATGTCATCAAATAAATGATGATACATGTATGAGATAAAAGAAAAATAGTTGTGTAAAGATTGAATTTATTTTTTTGATCTTTCGAGTTATGCATAAAATAAATATAAAAAAAATTATCAAGAATAATTGATTTTTTTATTTTAAAAGTGATTGATTGATTTCAACATAGAATTATTACTTGATTCTCTAAGCTTTGTAAAGAACAAATGTATAAAAGAGTTGATATTTTTTTCAAAGTTTGATTGAAGGCTCATGAACAATTAATTTTTCATGAGAATATATAACGGTTCATTTTTTCATTTATTTTCTGCCTTGAAAAGCTAAAACAATATATTAATCAAACCTACAATATGATATTACTCTAGCCAGCAATGGTACACATACTTTTTGGAAGAAAATAACAATTACTTGTTCCCTTGTAATCCCTTATTTGTAAGACATTACTCTCACCATCTTGGGACGTTTTTCTACCGTTACAAATATGTAATAATGTCCTCATAAAGTCATTGATAGACGAATGATAAAATCCATCAAGACATTATTCCAAGGACTTCTCGATACTGGTGCTAGTATATGTAGTTCTTATTCATGAACTGATGGTTTTTGATACAACAAAAAGCGTTCACCTGTAAATAAACTTCTTAACATTTAAATTCATGTGTGTCTATTAAGCATACCTATGAAATTAAGAGTGGTATTTGAAACTCCAATGTGTCTCAAGGCCTTGGTAATGTGAGCTACACTTATGCATCTTTTTTATCACCATCTTGAAGTACAACACTTTATTTTTGATAAAATACTCAGAGTGTTTAAATCTTTTTGTCTCTTTTTAAATTTTGCAAAAGATGGGGTCATCTTTATACTTCATAACTTACTCCTTAAATTCCATAAGTTATATTTGCATGATAGTTTTTAAACATTGTGAGATTGAAGGGGGGGATCAAAAAAGCATATCTAAAAGTTTGTTCAAACTGCCTTTCTTATATCTAATAATTAGGCTTAATTGTTGTAGGTATGATAACCACTTGAATTGTTGTGCATGTTTTAGCTTTAATTAAGTCTACAAATATTGAAGAAGCAAGCGATCTGTGCACTATGAGTAATTTTCTAAGGGTGTATGGACTCTATTGTTTTATGAATTGATGTAAACAAATCAGCTCTTGATCATTAATTAATTTTTTTTATTCTCTAGTAGTAATTAACAATAGTATACTACTGGCTTTCTTTATTCCATTAAAACTACATCGATATTTTACGTCTGATGCATCTACTTGAATCTCAAATGGATGTGCTTGATTGGTAGATGTAGAACTGGTGTTTCACAAATTACCTCTTTTAATTATGAAAATGTCTATTGATGTAGTTCTATCCATGCAAATTATAGATGTCAGCAAGTTAGAGAATGAAACCGTGCTACTCTTTGAAACAATCCTTTGATGAATTTTCTTAGTTATTGTTAAGCTCTATGAAAACACCTGACATTGGTAACATCATGACGTTTAGTCCATTTCTCAGTTACATTAATCTTCTTCTTATCAAAGTTTATTTCACCCCTTCCAACTTAGTATCCCAAATATAAAATGTTTCCCTTGCAAGCTCCCACTTCGTCTCATTCGACTATAAATTATGGGATTGTAATATATTGAACACCTTCCATAAAGTCTTTATATTTACTTCATGTGTATTACTATAAATGAGAATTTCGTTAAGGTAGACTAGAATAAAATCTTCTAAGGGAAAATAAGGCCATTCATTAGTCACATGATTGTTGCTTGAGCATTGCACAACCCAAACACCCTTACTAGTTACTCACACAATCATTATAGAGTTTTAAAAGTTTTTTTCAAAATTTCTACTTCTATAATATCTACATGAGGATACCTTGCTTAAACATCTAATTTTGTGAATGCTCACGCATTCTTTTGTTGGTCTAATAGATTATTTATTCTTCATATTGGATACCTATTCATACAAGTGATTTTGTTAATAGCTCTAAATCCACACACATGCGCCAACATCCATTCTTTCTACACAAATTCAAATGGAGAGACAAATGGTGAATTAGTAGGCTTGAGTACTCCATTCTTCAATAACTCTATAACTTGCTTATTAATCACTTCATTTTTTAAAAATAAGTGGTGACACATATATGTGTTTATAAGTGTTGATTTGATAAAAGTTAATCTGATGCTTCAAAACACAACTTGGAAATTGCACTTCAGTTTAGTAAATAGTGTAGAATATTCTTTTAGTATGTTCTTAAGTTGTTTAGTTAGATTACTATATTTTTTGGAACCAATATTCAGCTTCTCTGGTCTAGTTAATAATAACACACAATTTAGACTTTATTTTCTAATATCTTTGCTTGGCTTGTAGCGATAATATCTATTATTAACTTTCCTTTGTTACATATTATATTAAATATCTATCCATCCATTGTGAATTAGCACTATTGGGCTTAACAATGTTATATATCATCTTGATTCCACAAGTATGACTAGTCAAATATGATATGACAAATATCTAATGGAATTGCTTCATCGATAATTTCATCAAAATATTCTTAAGTGATATTAAATTTTACCTTATATTATGTATGAACTCTTACTTTAGAGACTTTTAACTCAAACCATGAGAATAGGGCTTGAATAAGTACAACTTTCTAGGCAGATCTTCTCCACAAAGCATTTAAAGATCCAATTTTTCTAACTACTAGTATTTATGATAGTGTTGACCAACACATCTACATGAATACAGGTTGAAATTTATTCCACTCTTTCAATTATAATTTCATTAATTATAAGCTCTTTTGGCCCTAAAAAAGGGATGTAGTCTTATCTTTTTATTGTCAAACCTCAAGAATCATCTCAATTTTAGTTGCAACAAAGATATTTTTTCCTTATTTTTCTTAAACATGTCTAAGAAAAGGTTAGTGTAAAAGATTAAAATTTTTTCTCATACATGGCCTTACTTTTTGTAGTGGGTATAATTTTTTTGACTCTCACATGTAACTGGTGTTGTTATTATAATGGCTATCATCTATTTATTGGATATTAATCTCTCCTCTTTTGTTAGTTCATTATATTTGTTTTAATCCTCCCAAAGAGTGAAATCTTATGTCATTGGTTCCATATTTTGATTCTTCTTTTCAATGGCCATTATATAAATGTGCATTGTAAATGTTCTTGCTTATACCAAAGATTATATAGGGATTAAGGTTAGTTATCTAGCAATAGGATAATAAAAACCATATAAGTACATAGATAAAGTGTACATCTTTGCAATAGACATCCTTAATACTATAGCTTGTCTTTGAAATTTAATGGTGTAACCTTCGATTTTTTGCACTTGTAAATATTAGAGACAAAGCTACTTCCTCTATATTTCATACAGACAAACAATGGGATAAACTTTTTCTCAAATTTAATTCTTAATTAGACTCCATATTAGCTCTATATCCAAAAGAGTTCTTACATTTACATTCAACTATGCCAATGCATGGCTCAACATTTTCAATCAAGCATATACTACTTTGTTAAATGAAGAGTAGTTGTATAGGGAGAAATATGTCTCTAGCTGATTTAATTAGTCAGCTAACATTTTTGCGTCCATAGTACCATCACTAATAGGGTATATCTAACTTGAACAGACCTTGTCAAATCTCATGAATTAAATAGGAATATTAATGATGGCCTCCTCAAATGTATCCCCAAGTGTCCTTGATTTAAAAACATTTTCTTTGCTTGGTGAATTTTCTTTTTATGATGCAGTATATCAATATTTTAAAACCATCCCTATTGATACTTCTATTTATTGTGTTAATGAACTAACTTGTGCTTGCATAAGAAGATTGATCACTCCAAAAACTTCTCTATCTTTTGTTCATCATTCTTACCTCGTTATATAAGGGTTGGAAGCACATTTTAATGAAAAAAGTATAATATTTTAATTTTTAAAAGGCACATTTGACCATTGAAAAAAGCATAAAACTTGTAGATTTTTTCACCAAATCCGTTAATAGAATGTGCATGGATTTCACATGCCGCCAAGCACAACATGCTTGTAGATGAGGCATGATAAGTGGTAACAAATAGACATTCAATTACTCAAAAAATTTAGATGGTCAAAGATGGCTTTGCTGTGGCTGTCAATCACATGTCAAGATGAAAAGCTACTAAATGGAATGCAAATAAGTGACTTTTCCTTGAAATGGCCTAAAAAATACTTTAGGCATCTTAAAATACTAACAATATAGATTGTGAGGAATAATATCCTAACTTCGAACATTAATGATGTAATTAAATCTACAAATGATTTATGCGTTAAGAACATGATCAAATTTCACAAAATTAAGTTAACTTCATTTTTTGACTTTGAAGGTAACAAACAAATGGACATCATTCAAAGAAGATAAATTTCTTTTTTTATTATGAGAACATCTCTAGCAAAGTATCGGTGTTTCAGTCGTATGACTTTCAAGGATAAATAATGAAAATGAACAACAATGTCTTCACATGGTTATAAAGCATAATGCATAAATGAGGTGTTACCCTTTTGTGTATGACAAGAATTATTTCATTAATAGAAGAGATCTTTGGTGGGATTTAATATTGTTGATGGAGGCTAATTGTTTTCCTTGGATGGTAGAGAGAATTTATGTCATTATTAAGGTTCAAGAGTTTAAATGTCACTCCTTTGGAGAGAACACTAATGAATCATGATTAGCTTGAAACAATTCCAATATTATTGTTTAACATATGAACTAGATCCTATTAGAATACTCCCTTTTTTTGATTCTTGCTCCAACAATTAGATCTATTTGAAGATATTTAAAATTCCAAAGCACATGGATTGAAAGCATAGAATTTTATCCAATTTTTGCTCAAAACTAAAGTCTTCTAATTGTTGATTTAGGAATGAGGACCCTAGCTTGGAAAATGATGAGACATTAAACTGAACATGAAGAAAGATAAATTTTGTAATATATTGTAGTTGATTCAAGAAGTAAAAAAGCAACTTCTGGAGAAAGAAAAAGACCTTAATAAGCTATAAAAAATTATAAAGTTTTGAATATACCAAATTTAGGATTAGTTTTTCATGGGTACTGAAATAGTGGAAATGTATTTAAATCTTGAACGCAAGTACTAGGTAGCTCAAGGAAGGTAAAAAAGAAGAACATTCTTCCACATAATGGCCGAAAATAGGCAAAGTTTAATATATAAAGAATTAAAGATCAAAGTAGGAGTTGGGTCTTAGAGGAGGATTTAATTTCCAAATGTGTTGTGGGTTGCTTCACCTCTCACTTATCAATTAAACCTACCAAGAAAAATGGGTAGAGCTTTCATTTGTTATCCTTAGACTCATTGAAAAATAATATGATTTTAATTTAGCTAATTTATATTGGTGAAATATAAAAAATAGTTTTTTAAAGAAATTTTCAATTGCTTTTAAATTTGATGGGTTTAGTAATATATTTTTCATGCATTGTTGATCAAGATGAAAATTATGAAGTTATCAATGGCTCTAATTGGGAACCTATTACTTAGATAATTCATTAGTGCTAATATATCTTCCTTTCAAGGACTTAATGTGCCATATTTATTAAATATTGTAGGCAAATTTACACATATATAGTTTCTTTGAAAAATTTTTAAGTTATTGGTTGTTAGCCTACAATCTTTCTTGTCCACACAAACATGTTAATAGAGAAATCAACTTTTAGAAAGGAGAAATCACTAAAAATATGTTCATTGTACAAGAACTATGTTGTTTTAAATTGCTAGGTGAAAGTTAATAACCTTATTATCAAACTATACTTTGGGAAAGCATTCAAATGTGTATCATGCAATTTTTTCAAAAAGTACTACACGAGGTTAACTTTAATAGTTAGTTTATCAATCAAATAATATCTATCTGAAAAAATAAGTGACTATTAGTCATTAATTATAGAGACAATGGCCCTCTTAATCATCCCATGGCTAAAGCAAAGCAACCATATATCCTTTTTTCTTTTCCTTGCTATAACTAAAGCACAAAGAAGTGGTTTAGGCAATCTAAATACATAAGGTGTAGTGCAGCATTATGCAACATGAGGAGGTTATAAAGTAGTTCCTATTTGGACCTAATAGTTTAATTTTATCCTCTTCCCAAGAGGTGAAAAACACTCCATTCAAAATATCAATACATTATTTTTGAGCTCTATGACACATCACATTTGGAAATTCTTGTACAAAAGATTTTAACTATTGAGAGTGAATAAATGAAACTCAAGTAAGTGAAGAAGCTCTTAAGATTCAAAAGATGCTACCATCCAATCCCTTTACTTGAAAGCAAATTGTTGAAAGGCAAGAAGTAGGTTGTTCACTTACAAGACTATATTAAAAAAACATGCACGAAGATAATTTGAAATAGGAGGAAATTACTCTTAATGGTAGGTTTTTATTGTTAGCCATGTCTTCTAATTAAGTCCACTCTATACTCTAATGATATTCTATCCTTCAAATAATATTGTTAATATAGTAGAAGTGCGATGCATGAGTTCCTTTAAAGGAGTAGACATCTACCTTCCAAAATTTCTTTACGAATATGGAGGCTCTTATAAATCTATTACATTTTGCTAGAAATAAAGGGATGTTGAATTTTTAATTTGAAGGCAAATGGACTTTCCATGCATATAAGGACTCTCAAATTCTTACTTTTATGGATTGTCCAAGGTGCACAAACTTTTAAACATTTTTCTATTATCCATGGCATTAAACATAACCAACATGAAATGGTACATCAATTGCTTCTACACCAATGGAAATTGTAGTCACAAAAACATTATAGCTATTAATGTATCTTGAGATCTTCTGTTTCTCGCATGTTACAATATCTGGAAGTGAAAATTTAAAACTAAAGAATAGCAAAAAGCCTAGTGAGCTCTATGATAAATAGAGTTTAGCATAATATCTAAGCCATTTTCAATTGTAGTATAATCATGTACGGAAGCTTAATAAATCTTCAATTGGTAGAATATTGATTGCTTCCTCTTCTTTCTAGAAGAAAATGCGAAACAATTAAAGTGGTTCTGTGGACTCCCCCAACACTAACATTTGTCAAAATATATACTATTTGATTGACAAGTGGGAACCAATGCATTGTAGGTTTTGGTCGTGTGATGGTAGATGACTTTAGTAAAGAAATCAATGCATTCTCAATTTATGAAAGATGTAAAATAAATATAGAGGATAAGCCGTAATAGTACTATTTTGTTTAGACTCATGTGATAATATAGACTTCTAGAGAATTATCGTAGAATAAAATAATAAATCAATCATTGCAATGATTTGCGAAAGAACTTGATTCTCTTGGTGTATGTTAATCCTTTTGAACAAAATGAATTAATTTTAGTGTAAAGAGATTTGATTCTAACATAAGTTTAGAGAAGGTTATTTAGTATTAAACTAATAACTCAATTCACTAGCAATCATATTCATTTAGACATTTTAGATTCATAAAAAATTCTAAAAAGTTTCAAAGATTTAATTAAAAATGAGAAGGGGAGATGTCCATATATTTATTGAGCGATCATAAAGAAAGTCATCCAATGAATCCTTCGACAATCAACAGCAAGAAATTACTTAATATGTTCATTGTGGTCAACTTCGATTTGTTCTTATGGAAATCACTACGCTATTGGGGTTGAAAAATAAGAAGGAACAACTTGGAAAACGAGAAGGAAAATTTTATCATATTTTTTAACGTTTGCAAAACAATTCAACTCCCATAAACTACCTAGGGCTTTGTTGCTCATACCAAATAGGTCATATTTTGGGCCAACGAAATGAACCTATTTGACATAGCTCATTTCCTCCAAGGTAAACCCATTTCAATAGAATCTCTCTATTCGAATACATGATACCTACTCTTTTTGTATTAAAGATAATGATTTTTCACTTTCCAAAATAATACCAATCAAACCCATTCCAAGAGTTTTTTTGCCCCAAACTTTAACTTGTTCTAACAAAACTACAAAACAAGACATACAAGTGTGACTACTTTTGCAATAGTAAATTGAGTATAAATTGTATTACAACTACAGTAAATTTTTTTGTATTATTAATACAATGGTAAATTTGTGAATTAGGAAGCAACCTATGAAATTTATTTTTAATTTTAGAAATTTAATGGGTAAAGAACGAGAAAAAGTCGTCACTTCCTTAGTAATGTGCTGGTTATTTGATCGAATTGCAAATGAAACTATTTATTAATTCATTCACATGGTATATTTTTAGAAGCTCATCATTGGCATGTCTTGATTCTTTGGCCAGTTCATCCTCTTAATCATCCAATTGTAAGGACAAGTTAATTGGCATCATTTAGGTACAATTGTTTTATTAAACAATACGTCAAACTTTGTATTTCATTTCGATAATTAGGTGATTTGTTTGAATTCATTACACATTCTTAATTGCTTTCTATCTCACAAATATTTTCTTAAAATTTTAAACAAATATAATTACAGTGATCATTCATTTTAAAACGTATGGTTATGGAGTTCATCATTGTGTTGTTTGACAACTTCCTTGAAGGAAATACTATCATTGGCTTAGATAAACAAAAAGTATGATTTAGATTGGTGTAAAAACTTTTAGTTGGTGTTGGACAATTTTGTTTTGATAATGGTTTAAAAAATAATTTAGATTACATTGATGATGAACATTTTCTTAATAAGTGCAACATGATTCCACAAACATCCAAGCCGAATGTTTGATGCCAAAACTACGATACTCTATTCAAAATTCTCAATGCTAATAAATAAATTTTTCTTTTATTCCTCCACCGAGTATCATGATCATTTTTATAAACTCACGCATTACAATGGATTAGACAAATCTATTGACTATTAGTCTTTCCTTTTTTATAGCAATGAAATCCAATTATGTAGAACATGATATTTTACTTGATTGCAAGATTGTTATTATTTAAGTATGTGGCATGGAACAATATATGAAATATATTGGTCAAACTTATTCATTTAGGCACGTTGTCTTAGTTGGAGCAGCACAGTTCTTTAATTAGCATCATTTATTACTTCACCGATATTTTTGTGGTGTGTTTGCAATGTGATTCAATTCATTGTGCTCTTATGCTTGGTTATATCATTTCAATGGATAAATTTTGTGGAATTGACTGTCGTCCTTATGGATACCTCTATGTATTGCATTTATTCAAACCAATATATTGAATAGGTGATATAGATACTTAAATGAGAATCTCCAAATCATTGAATGGTAACCAATTGGCTTAAAACATTAATGTAAAATAACACATTGAAAGCATAAGGATTCATCCTCTTTCTCACATATCAACTTTTGCCTTTAGAGGACATCATTATAACGTAATGTAATTCAACTTCTAAGCTATATCTATAGTAATTTTCATATACAATGGTATTCATTTTTTTAAAGAGAAGGTTGAGCAATGGTTTACGTGACCACATAGTATTGAAAAAGTTGATTAAATGATTTTAGAGGATGTTAACCACTTAAAATAAATATAAATAGAATTTGAGTAAATCTTCATTAATGAATTTGTACAAATATCTATTTATTTTAAAATATAACAATTTTGTTTAAAATTTAGAAAAAAATTAAAAATAATAGATTTGAAAATAGTTGAAAAGTAAAACAACACTGTTAGAAAGGTCAACTTAATTCCCAACCTGCGTCCACCCCAATTAAAAGACAAACAAAAAGAAAACCAATTAGTGTAGGCCTTTCACAAAAAAACAACCATCACAAAAATAAAATAAAATGAAAGGTCAATAATAACCTTTCAAAGAAATAAAACTAATAGAAGAAGAAAAATTGCAATGACAAATAAAATTTGATGCCTATAGTAATCTTATTTTGACAAAATATTTAACAAAGAATAAATGTATTATTCTTTGCTTGAATAAATGAGGAAATAAAATATTATAAGGTTTTTTGATTTAAGTAAAAAGGAGTGTTGAATCCCAAAGACTAAAGGATATATTGAATGGAAATAATGGTTAGCACCAACAAATAAGGCTTCAATTTTCTAGCTTAAAAAAATTCATAAACTTATCACCAATCGTTTTATGTTAAAAATATACAAATTATAAACATATTACAACAACTAAATGTAGTAACAAAACTTCCCAATTTGTTGTTATGTGTCGAACGACGCTATATTAATAGAAACTATTCAAATGTTGTCCTTTATGAAAAATAATGAGTTGGCTTGCTCAACAATGTTTATAAAAATATTGTTATGATCCATCATACATCATTACGACCTTTAGAATTTAGAATATATCATAATAAATGAACGTCAGATAATTGATTTTAAAATGGATCATTAGATAAAAAATGACATTATAAAATCGAGGTAAATGATAGCAAGATGATTGATTTTACTTTTGCGTTATAAATCAAAACAATGCATGATCAAATGAAGGTAAATGTGAGCTACATGATTGATTTTAACTTGGGCAATTTGATCACAAAAGTTTCAAAATCAAATAAATAAATTTACTTTTTATGCAGATTAGAAAGGTGGAGGAAATTTAGACCATCCAATCATGAAAATTATGTGATCAAGCGATTCAAAATAATTCTCTTATTTAGAAAGAAGGATGAGCTTTCAAACATTTGATCATGAAAATAATGTGATCGAACCGGTAGGTTTGGATCTACATGTTTTGGATAGGGAGATGAAATTTCAACTATTCAATTTATTGCTTGATATAATATCAAACATACTTTCACATTTTCAAAGTGATATATGAAAAAAGAATTGGGAATTTTAGTCTGATAGTACTTATTTCTACATAACATAGCTCTACATAATGGTTTATAAGCATGCATAGTATTAGTTAAACTTGTGGAGCCCCCAAATTCATTTAGAAGATCACCTCCATTTCTTACAACTAAGTACATAACAAGTTGAAGAGTGATTTTGTGGCCTTGTACAGTAGCCTAAAAGTTCAAGAGTGATTTCTTGATATGATAATGTGATTCTTTAGATTTTTTCTACACTCATGGCTTTTATAGAAAAACCAGAAGCACGATTATGTAAGATCATTTAAGAGTTAGGATAAGGCAAAATGATAATATATGTATATATAAACATGTGTGTGTGTACAATTGAATCTTTTTATTAAGAAAAAGTTGTTACATTAATTATTCATTATCTAGCACTTTTAGTTCTTTAAAAGATTAATTTTCCTTATTAGGAAACCATGAACATTTCTATCGCTATGAGCTCATGGAGGAAAAAAGTGGTTTTGATGATAGCAGCCCAAATAAGTAATGTTTAACATAGTCATCAAGGAAGCATATATTTAACCTAGATTGATGATGAAGAGGGGCTACAATGAGACATCAAAAAATTTTGCAAGCATGATGTTATGCTGTTGACACCTAGCCACATCTTGCCATGGTACTTAGTTTGATGACAACAAACATGATGTATTAATAATAGATTTGGTTTAGTGAATTTTTAGATGTTAAGGAGTTGATATTATTTTTCAAGATAGAAATCAAAGAAGAGAAGCAAGTATCAAATGTCATGAAGATCATCTTAATTGGAAACTAAACATCAAGTGGTACATTTTGAATTTAATTTTATCTATTTTAATTTTATTTTTTATTACAATGCTAAGGTTAATTTCACCATTCATGGAAGCTATAAAAATTAAATTAAAATTTAAATTATCTATAGTAGAAAATATCTTAATTTTTAACATCTTCTATCTTCATATGTTGATCATCATAAGAATAATATTTCTTATCTTTCAAAGTTAATATATAAAAAATAATTAATTAAATGTAAAAATTTTAAAAAATAATTCTAATTGAATTAACTAACTTAAATATATATAACAAAAGTTTGGTCTAGGGCAATAATGCTGAACTTGTTCGCTACAGCAATCAGATCGAGGCATCATTATTGAACATGGAAGGAAGTATATTGAATCAAGGCATAAATCCTTATATTCATATATCAATTAATCATGTCACTATTAACAAGTCTGATTAAATCCTAAAAAACCCAAGTGCAGGTAGCACTGAAATTAAACTACTTCTAAAGAACACAAGAAGTTCTATACTGACCAAAAAAAAGAGAAAGTACATCAAGTATGACTAAAATGTAATGCTTTTTCTACATAGCAAACTTTTAAACTTCACTGCATGATGCAAGCCATTTGATCATACAATTTTGCAATTAAGTGGTTTCTAACTCATTTGCCATTTTTTAAGTTATATTTTCATCGGCAACTCGATCACTCAATTTTCTGATTATGTGGTCGACATTTAATCCACAAGTAAAATTAAATCAAACTATCAGGACAACTTATTTCTAATTGTCTAGTTGAAATCATAATTTGAAAACTACTCTAATTTCTTGAAAACTATCACTTGATACATTTTTTACTATCTAATGCCAAGCATGCTTCTCATCATGTGGGTGTTACAAAACTACTATTTAACTATAATTTATTAGCCATTTTAACCTTAATTCCAATAATATTGTTTAATTAAAAATATCTTTCAAAACCTAACGATCAATGGGCCTGTTTGGTAAGTGCTATTTGTTGATATAAAATTATTATATGTTGGAATATAAAGAAAATGCTTCTAGTACTGATATTAAAGCCATTAGTAGCTAGTGCTCATTGTCACCTCCATTTGTTTTGTTCTTTATCATCAAATAAAAATATTCCTTAAAATCAGTTGAGCTACATTTTCTAATTGATTAAATTAAAATAAATGTACCTTATTGTGCATTCATTATGCATAAGAACTAGCCTTTATAGACTCTTATTGTTGTTTTTGTTTTCTCTTATTGTAAATACTTTGTTATTGTAAGGCATTTATGGCATGCCTTTTTCTATTTAATTATTCTAGGGGTTTAGCCTATCAAGTTTTTTTGTAAGATTTTATATAAGTGTTTTTGCATTCCTTGGCTTTTTCATGTGTAAATGCTGGTTTGATTTTAGCTAAGTTTGCAAAAAATATACTTGTGTGCACTTTAAAATTATTGTTGTCGTTTTTTCATAATTTCCCCAAAAATTGATTATTAAATAAAACTTAATGAGTTTAAGGAATTTGTTCAAAATTATTACAAATACAATTATATATATATTTAAATATTTTCATAAGAAAAAAATTTATAGTAATTCATCATCTCTTTTTTAAATCCACACTTCACATGATGCAAGAAGCTCATTAGCTCAAGATTAATGCTGAAACTCTAGTGAACTATAAGTAGCAAATTGAAACAAAAGGAGCAAAATGAAGCATATGGAAGCAAGTTGATTTGTTAAATGAAGAGTTGATAACATAAAGGACGACTACCAAACTTAAGGAATACACATAGAAGATGGATAATTTTGTGAAAAAGTTATTATTTAATAATTTCTTAAATTGACATTTCATAGATGTTTATTCCATTATTTTAGGCATTATTGATATTCAAATTCACAAAAAATCATGCATTTTGACATGGCATTACAAAAGAACATCAAACATAAACATCTAAGCTATAATGAGGCAATAACATTTCCTAAGTTTGGTGTGAGCATGATGAAATTTGCAGCATAATTCTAGGGCCATTCAATTATTTTAGCCATTATGAGTGCATTTTCCTTGGGGCCTTTCTTTTATGGTGAATCCAACTTTGCCCAACATGATAATGCCAATGTCTTTGAAAAAGACGTCATGTTGGATGATAACTTTGCTTCCAAAAAGGATTCTCCCATCAAACTTGCTCTAATAAGCTATGTTTTCAATTGGGGGACCCCACATGGAATTACAAAGACTTAGAATTGAAAACAATTGGCTACTTTGGATCTGCCATGACGGGGTAGACTTGTGTTCTAAAGATTTTCACTAGAATTGCACAGCATTTGGTACTAGATGCACATTACTTGGAAAATCATAGTGATTCAAATGAGAAACCTAAAATGTTTCCCAATGTTTTGGCTCAGTATTAAATATTTGAATGCTCTTGTGTGGATCTTATTGGAGAACCAACCAATCCACCTGGTCAATAAGTTGTACCTATTCTCAATCATGTGAATAATCAACAACTCATTAAAAGTAAATTCTACAAAAAATCGAGTTACCCCTGTGGGACTCTAGCCTATGTGTTTCTCAATCTTGTTAAAGAACTTGCTTTAGATATTAGAATCTCTAGAAATATTGGGAGCACTAATGGATTTTGGAAAAAAATTAAGTATTTAAAATTTTTTCAAATACTATCCATACAACTTTATACAAGGATGCTCAATGGTCCAATGTAAAAAAGAAAAATGTTTTAGACACAGATTTGTAAGAAATGGTGACGATGAGAAAAATCCAATTAATTAAGCAGTAAGCAATGTGAAATGTCAAACTTTGTTAGTCATCAATTTAGACACCTAAAGGATGGATAATGAATGAAAATCATTGAGGCAAGGTAAGGGTATAGAAATTGATAAGGGTATGATAGGATGTTAACATGCTTAAAACACTCTATCCCTTATAATTGAAACAAATATCTCACCCCACTACATTATAGACCATTAAAAATTAATATAGAAAGAAATTGTATAATGAAAAATCTATTTATTCATTTTTATGATCAACCTCAACGAGAAATTGTAAAGTAATAGTAAAAAATTTCAATCTAACTTTAAGCAAATGAAGGATATGTAGCTTAAACAATTAGTGGATATTCAATCTTTCAAAAGCCTTAATAAGGATCCCCAAGAAAAAGCAAAGGCTTTTAACCATTTTGGGATAGACAATAATGGCCTTAAGTGGGTTATCAGACACAAGTCAATCAGAAAAGCATTTATATTGAATGTAAAAATTTTATTTTGCAAGAAAAAGACAAAAAGGAGCCTTTAGAAATCTCATAATGAAAATATCACATATTGTAACTAATAACTTCCTCATTATTAACATCAAAAGTGTAGTTCGATTTATAGTGCCTTGATGCCTTAATAACATGATCAAAATGCACAAAAGTAAGTTAATTGCAATGGGGGAAGACATTGTTTGAGATGGACAAATGGACATTACTAAAGGATACAAACCTTTCACTATTTCAAGGGCAACATTTCTAACAACATATGGGTGTTGTAGTTGTGGTACTTAAATGCCAAATATTGAAAATGAAGAAAAATGCCTTCAATTGTTATAGTGCATGATATGTAAATGATGTGTTACCTATTGAGTCAAGATTGGTTCAAAGAATTTCCTAACTTAATGGTTCAACATATGAACAATATCTTACCAAACTAATCGCCATATTGATCATTTCTCCATCAGTAAATAAATCTAATACTAAACAACTTTGATTCCAAAGAAATTGGATTGAAGACATAGAAGTCTATCTAGTAGTTGCTTAGAATTTTAGTCTTCCAATTGCTAGGTTAGGAATGAGGGCTTTATCTTACAAGCTAATGAGAGTTAAAGATCCCTTTAAAAAATGAACAAAAACTTAATTTGGTAATATATTTTTAAAGAATGATTTTTCAAAGTAACATGTTATGATGAAGGAAAAGAAATTGAAAGAGTTATAGATGAGTTTTTAGGGTCGGAATTAACAAAGCTTTGGATCAGCTAATCATGCTTTCTAAAATAGAGGAGATTTGTTAGAGCCAAATGACAATTATTGTGTGACTCAAGGATGGTGATAAAAACTCTAATGTGTTCCACACAATGGTCAGTAATATGAAAAGGATCTTAGTACATAAAATATTAAAGATTCAAATAGGAGTTTGGTCCCAAAAAAGGATTGAATTGCTAAATAAGTCAAGGATTGCTCCACCTCTAACTTGTCCCTACTAAACAAGTGCTTTGATTTATTATGTTTAGAATCACTAAATAGTACAATGATGTTGATTCAGAAAGCCAACAAGGAGGAAATATAACAAATTATTTTTTGATGGATCCTTTAAGTTATTGTGGATTGGATGGCTTTAATGGTTTCATTTATAAGCATTGTTTGACCATTCAAGTTGACATTGATGATGCTATCATTGTTTTTCTTGTTGGTAGCCGATCACTTAACGAATTCACGAGCACTAATGTAATCGTCCTTCCAAAGACATATTGTACTAAATCTTTTGAAGATTTTAGAACAATTTGTTTCTATAGTTTCTTCTAAAAAATACTACGTTTTTAGTAGTTAGCTTATAGTGTTTGTATGCACTATTATCTTGATGGAGCAATAAACTTTTACATAGGGGAATTCATCAAAAATATCTTACTTTTATAAGAACTACTTAATGATTAAAATCACTAGATCCATGGTAATAATTTTATTATCAAGCTAAACATTATGAAAGTATTCAGTAATATATCTTAGGGTTTTGTTAAACACATATTATAGAAGTTTAGCTTCAATAGTTAATTTTTTAACATAGTGACGTGTATTTATAATAAAAGTTGCTTTTTAGTCATTATTAATGAAAAATAAAATTCCTTCCAATTGTCCCATTGGCTAAACCACGATAACCCATTATCTATTTGTTTTCCACATTGTGGTTGAAGTGCTAACAAGAGGGTAAACATTCTTCATATGCAAGGAAAAGTGAATCATGAGGCCCCAAAGGGCTTGTAAACCAAACTTCCATTTGTGCTTTATAGATGGCTATATCCTCTTCTAAAGTTGTGACAAATAGTTGATTAAAACTATTGAGCTATATATCTCTGAGCTCGAGACCACATCAAATTTGTTGATTAATATACGAAAGGACTTGTTTATTTGATTTAAAAACATAAAACACAACCTCGAGAACAACATTTAGGAGCTCTTGGTATTCAAGTGATGCTACCTCCCAATCCCTTAACTTGAAAGAAAATTATTTAAAGCTAAGAAATAAATGGTTCACGTCCAACACCAGATTAATAATTTTGGTAAGAAGAAATTACTTTAAATGCGAGTTAGTAATGGTTAGTCATGTCCTCCAATTAAAACAACTTTAAACTCTAATGAAACCTTATCCTCCTAACAAGATTACCAATATAGTAAAAAGGGTGACAAATGGTTTCCTATAGGGTAATAAAGATTAGGTGAGTAAGAAAATTTGGCCAACTAGAAATAAATTAGGGTCCTCTAAGAATACTATGGATAAGTGTTTAAGAAATTGAAATATGTTAAGGATGCATGTAATGTAAGGCTCTGCTAACATGTCATCACCTCAAAAACTATCTGGGATAAAAGATAACTGGTAATTACTTCAATAACAATTGTTATGGAGCATGCTCCTAACTTGGAATGATATATAGAAAATCATTCTCACAATTTTCATACATGGAACAAAATAGAAATGGATCGATACAATTCACTATCAATTCAGCATGATATAATCTTATAAGTAATTCTCTTATTAATAAGTTAGAAAAAATAATGTAGGGTACTTGCTAGTCTTCTAAAACTTACTTCCTTATTTGGAGGCACCTAAATAATTAATTGCCACTCACTATTTTTTAGGAAATTGAATTTTAAATTTATAAAGAAATACCCTTTCTGTGAAATAGGGATTTTAAAATTCATGCTTATATAGAGTGTCCTAGTTGTATAAGCTTGTTAAACCATTTTGCCCTAAATTTTAGCATTAAACACATCAAACATGATTCCTCTACAATGGTAAAATTATAGTCACACTCAACAAAAATTTATGTAGTGATTTCCTAGATCTAGGTCATACATATCTGAGGTCAACACTTTATCTAATAAAGTTTTTTATCATTATTTTAATTTTCCTAGTTTTATGTAAAAAAAAGTTTTTTCCATTTAATGAGAATTCAAAACAGTATAAGCAATAACAACTAAAAATTTTATAGGATATTAAATAAATATAGTTTTCAAATTATAAAATAAATAAAAAAATTGACAAATAATTTAAAACATAAGAGATGAGCAAAGTTAGAAAAGGAAAAAAATTTACAAAAAATAAAAGTAAATAAGAACACAAAATAGATAATATCAAAAAGATATTCATAACACAACAACAAAATGTGACAAGAAAATATCTTTTATCCATAAAATGGTGGGACTAATGCTTTCAACAAGTAAAAAACTGAAAACAATAGTTGCTATGAAATATCTAAAAATAATCAAAATACAATGTAAAATTTGTCATAAAATATAACACATAGGTTGAGAAAAAAAAATAAAATGTATAAATTAAAAATAATCAGAAAACAAAAGATTTATGTTATCAATCATAATCTAATATTACATTAGTTAAAAAAGTATGCAATACATAAAAATATGATAAATATTTTCTTTAAAATAAAAAATAGAACAAGAATGATGGAAGAAAAAAGTAAGACGAGAATCAAATAACTAGAGTTAGGTCTTTACTTTATGCCACAAAGATAAATAAAAGTGCATGAAGAGTAAAAGAAAAGTAAGAAAGGCCGACATATGCCCTACACTATAATTGCAAGCTTGGGTCCAAAATCTCAGTGATGCAGAAATAAAATATAATAATGCCAATTTCATATTTCCATTCATAAAAGTATTGGAATTGTTTATAATGGGAACACATCTATAAAAAGATTAATTGACATGTATAAAAAACTTTCCTTATATATAAACCATTGCAAAAAAAAATTATATAGTTGCAATCATGAAACATTATCCTTATATGATCATTGGTAAATTTCATATTACAACTTGTCTTATATTCGTTAAGCAAACAAAGACATTACATTCTCTGTATATTTATACTCTTAGAGTATTCATTGAGCTCAAAATTTATTTTAGAAGTGTGACAAATCATTTTATCCAAAAAGATATTATATATAGGCAAATCAACTTTTATGCTTTGTTTTATATTCTAAAATAGGGACAAGAAAGTTTTTGAATGTACCAAAAATTCAACTTATTTGTCTTTCAACACTCTATCTAGAATAATCTTGAGACAGATAAACTTAGGTGGATGTATTTCCAAAAGGTAATGCTTACAAGTTCTAATAATACACTAAGAAGTTAAAGTTGGAGGACATTATTAAGATATTCATATGCTTCTTTTAGAGTTGTTTTAAATGGTTGAATTTTTTAAAGTCCTCCAAATTTGCATTTGCGTTAATGAAAGTCAATCTTCATTTAATTTGTTATCATCAATGAAATGTAAGCATGAAGTGTTTAACAATAAGATTGATATTTTAAATGATAGAAATTACTTGATCTAAGTGTCTAGCATGTACTAACATAGTTAAGTTCTTCCAAGTGCAATATAAATGTAGCTATATAAATTAGTGGCATGAAATATTAAGTAAGATATTTCAAAAGTTTAGAAAAATATAGTATGTTTGGGTGTCCTTAAGTTGAATGTATTTATAAAAATTAATTAAAATGGGCAAAAGAAGGGCAATATGACTAATATATTAGATGGGAGTAACCACGATTATCCCTAATAAATAATAATTTTCTAATTAATAAAAATTGTAGCTTCTAAGAAAACTTTTAATACTAAAATATTAAGAGATTTCACATAAAAATCAAATGGATTTTGACAGTAGATTACGTAATATAATACAATAAATGCGTAACAGGAATCATTTTATGGTTTGACTGTAATTGAAATGCATGTAACTAAAACATAATTATAGATGCTCATGTTTACGATATTGAATGAAACAGATTGTTTTTTCGAGAATGATAAGTTTTCATAATATAACACTAAACTAGACAAGAATTTTGAAACTTAATTTGACAAATATAAATATAAATCTTATCTTAACAAAATATACCTTATGCAAAAAAAGAAGCAAGCCACTGGTAGCTTAAGAATTACTTCAAAATATGGTAAAATTTCTATAACAAATTGTTTAAAAACTTACTTTTAAACAAAGCTAAAAGTAATCTAAGAAGATGATTTGACCATTGATAAGAAATTTTTAATTTCAATTTATGTTAAAGTAGTTTTTTCTTTTCTTTTTTATAATGGGTATAATATATATATCTGATATCTTGTAGAACTTGCAACATAGAGCACCCACATAAAAAAAAGTAATAAATGTCCCTCCATAATCTCCAAATTAAAATATAATCTATTGAAGCCAAGTAAGAGGCATATGTTTATAGGACTTCCTTAGAACAAGCTCAAAATGAACTTACCTTTTTCAAACCTAATATTGCCAACCACTTTAATAAAATACTTTTGATACTCAAAAAACCTTTCTTGGGTTAATAGTAAGAAAATCATAATACAAAACTCATGAGGTCCATAAACTATGATGCACCCATCTTTGAATGTACCATAAATCCTAAAAACTACATGGAGTTGAACATTTCCTTAGTCCATTGCTTTTAATGGTTTAGACTTGATGAATAACAAAAATGTGGTTTTCGCGAATGAAGCTTGCTATCAAACTTGAGTTATGAATAGAAACCATAGACACCCACTATTAACAAGGGGATCACCACTCATAAAGAAAAATATGACTCTAATAAAAGAATCTGTTACATGACCAACAACTTGCCTAAAATAAGGAGAAAAATATGTTAATGATTACATTACTCATTCTTATAAGCACTATCTATGTTGTGATGTTAATGAAGACCCTTTGGTCACTTTTTCCTAATTTCGAGCTTGGCATAGAGAATATATGCAGAAGGAGCTCTTTAGGCAAGAATTCACAGCTTGGAGCACGTTGATAAAATTGTTAGTGAGTTTGACACCTATAAAAGCTTATTTAATGAAAAGACTTTATCCATCAACTAAGTTAAACTTCTAATCCACCTTTGTTAGATAACCTAGAAGTCATGTAGCAACACAACCTATACCAATATCTATCCTTCAACTCAATGTTAAACCCAACCAACCTATTATTAATTACTTAAGGTAAGTTGTTCCCAATGTAAAAGGTGAGATCATATAGTAGTGCAATAACAACACAAAAAGATATATTGGGAAAGATAATTTTTGGTAATTTAACACGAGGGGAAAATAAGAAATCAAAGAATATGCTTGTTATCCCTAGCTAGAGAATGACTACTCCAATGATGCTACTAATGACACTATGTCATTATAGTTATGAGACATACCTTTACCCAACATAAGAGAGGTGAGGATTGTGCACATGCCACTACTTTCCATACCATTGTCAAGTTTGGAGAAAAGGTTTGTAAGCTCATTATAAATATTAGCATTATAATAAATTGAACTTTTAAAAATTGTAATCCTTCAACAAACTTGAGACCACAGATCATCCAAACCAATAAATCAATGTTCTATTAAAAAAATTTATTTGTCCTTAAATAATGAACTATAACAATAAAATTTGCTAATACTTTCAAAGCGATTTTATGTGATGTTGTTTCTCTTGCAAAAGAAATCATTATATTATGATGACTCTTGTTATGTGACCATGATTTCCTTTTCGCCAGCAATGCATGTGCCTGCAGTTTAACACATAGTTGGCAAAAATTCAAGCTACACCCATTACCATCTATGGACAATATCCAACCTTTTATAACGAAACCATCTAGTACTCCAAATAAGAAAATCTTATTTAGGGCTTTTGATAAAAGATTGAGAATTTACTGATAGAACTTTTGTTTGAGCGATAGTAGTACCGAATATTATAATATCTACCACAATAGAATCAATTTTATTTAGCTTCACAAAAAGTTTTACAATGGAATGCCAAGGTCTGCTACCATTTCATTACATCAAACATGTTGTAGACCTATACAAAATTTGTCATGTCATTGGATGAATTCTTCTAAGAATTAGGAATTCACCTAACAAGCCCATGACTTATTATACAAAGCATTGATAAGTAAAAGATGTAGTCGACGTGCCAATCCAACCCCTCAAAGCCTAAAGAAAAAAGGTCGATTGAGAATTTGTCACATTATATTTCATATATTTAAATTTCTAAAAATATATTAGTCAAGATTTAGTTTTTATTATTACCAAGATTCTATTATCCAAATTATATATTTGTTTTTCATAGTTTTTTAGCTTTACATAAATTTGAATATTTCTAAGTTTATTTTAAAATATTAAACAAAGAATTAAAGTTCCTAAAGCAATATTTATAATTTGGTAAAAAATTATTCTATAAATCCTATTCATACTGAAAGAAAAATATGAAGTTACTAAGAGCAGAAATATAACTTAATGTTTAACATGTCTAAGAGTTTCTACAATTATTAGAATTCACATAAATTGTGAAACAAATTGAGTTAAGCTTTATATAGAAACAAATATATAAGAAAATATTATAATGAAAAAATAAGAGATATTTTACAATAAAATATTTCAATTAATCAAAATAATGAAACAAAAATCAATTATTTATCTTGAATAATTTAAAATATTAAGAATTTGAAATTTTAAAATTGTTTGTGTAACTTATCAAAGAAATTGTTATACAACTTTGCACAAAAAAAATAAATATTAAAAATAAAATTACAAATTGAAAGTAATAAATTGAATAATATGATAAAAATTTATATTACATCAAAATTGTCATTAACAACACTTTTATAAATTTTCAAAGAAAAATAACCAAATTAAAATAGCAATGTAAAAAAATGTGTGAAATCATGAAAATAATATGCAAATTTTGCTAATGCATGGCTTATGAGTTCACAAAAAAATGAATAAATTATTCATGGAATATAAATTTTGTAAAACATCATACAAAATAAGAATACTTTTAATAAGTAAAAAAAATTCATAGCTATGAAAATTATATTTTTATGAATAAAAATTTAAAAAATATTTTGATCTTAGAATAAAAATATTCTTGTAAAAAAAGATAATTTTCCCATATTGATACATGCAAAGATTCAATGATTTTTATCAAATTATGAAAACTATGCACTAAGTTATAAAAAACACTTCAAAATATCTAAAATGTTGCATAACAAAAAAGAGGAAATGCCAATTAATGTTGTTATATGCCTTTTACATTTCCAACTAAACATCATTAATTATGTGGTATTATTTAATTTTATTGACATGTTTATACAATCTATTAACTACTAATTTATTTTAAAATAATAATAATTTGATGTTTTTTTCTTATCAAAATTTTAATGTAGTCCACAAGGAGAATGCTTTTTATTAATTATGGTTTGAAATTTTATTAGTATTTCAATGATTCCTTTATTCTATCATATATTTGAATTTTTAAATCTTCAGTTTTTAATTTTTATTATAATTTTTATTTTTAAATTATTTTTAAAAGTTTTTACTAATGTATTATATAAATATGAAAAATAATTTATATTTTCATTATATTTATGTTATTATTTTTTTACTTTTGTATAGTTTATATAAATATAATATAATTTTTCTTAAACTAATCATTAGATATGTTATAAAGTTTGTTAAATTTCTATGCTTTTTTAAATTGTGATAACTCTTGGTTATGATACATAGATTACAATATGATTTATAGTTTTGAAACTTTGTTATATGTAAATAGAAAATAGCTTCATGACATGTCATTCAAATAAATCTATATATTTTAAATCTTCTTTTGTCGAAATAGCTTTACATATTTTTATTATTTACAATTGTGATCCTTTGCTTGAATAGACATTATTTTGATAATATATTAATTTTTAAAATTTAATTTAAATTTTTTCACTTTTATAGTTTTTTTTTGGAATTTTTAGATGCATCACAAATAATCCATGCTTTAAATCTGGAACTTTTTTGCTATGTTATCTAATACGAAGAATATTTTTACTAAAAAATTTTTGTTCAGCATTTTAAAGTCATTTGCTGAAAAAATAATTTTAAAATTTTAATTATATAATGGAAATAAAATATTTAAGACAATACATATAATGTCAATATATTTAATAACAATATTTAGAATTTCAATAGAATAAATACATAAAAGTAATACAAATATTGTCTCAATTAAAAGAGCAGAAATAATTAAGGTAATTTAAAATTAATGTTAAATAAACTAAATGCATATGCAGTAAATTAAACAAAAATGTAAATGAAAATTTAATAATAAATAATTTCATCATTCTACGGTGAGAAGTACATCTTTGAAATTAACAAAAATATTACAAAGTAAAAAATTTAAACCATTTCTATTAATAATATTTCACAATAAATTTAATAAAATATTAATATGGCATGTCACAAAATAAGTTGCATAATTCTAGGAAATGTACGAACATAAAGAAAATAGTCAAGTTAAGATATATGAAATTTTACAAATTTAATATCTTAAAAAAATATTTGTAATAAAATATTACTAAGTAATGATAACAAAACATGTTTAGTAAAATAATACTAACACAAATGTAAAAATGGAAAATAATAAATAATATATAACATCTAAAATTTTTACTCTATATTGATAAATTGAATAGAAAATTAAAAAATATAAAAAAAATAAATAAAATAGAAAAAATGTAAAAAAACTTTATGAAATATAAATAAAAATATCTCTGTAAATAAAACAAGGAAAATATTACTTGAACCATCGATAAAAAGAGTACAACAATAATGTGAAACACCACCTAAGATTGCATACATAATGTAAACAATGTTCTAATTTGCAAAATGCTCTTTGTTATCTAGGTGCACAGAAAAACATGCTAACGAATATCAAAAAAAAAAAAAAAAAAAAAAAAAAAAACATGCTAACACAAGTTATCTGTTATGCACTTATGTACCAAAATTAAAGGTTCTTGTATTACGTTCATGATCTCGTTTGGGAAATTTGTTGCACACTTCTTCAAAACTTTTTCTAGTAGATATGTTTTGTTCATAGCCATCAATACATGGAGAATTCTAACATCTTAATAACTTTTTTATTCTTAATAATTTTATTTTTTTAATTTCTAATGCAATGTGTTTTCTATAATTAAGAAATTATTGTTTTGCATATTAAATATTTTAAAATTTTCAACTACTTTATAGTAATGTTGATATTATGTTTTTCTAGATTTTCTTATTTTTTGAAAATATTGTTTTCATATTATAATAATTTTTATTTAATTATAAAATAATTCAACTATGCTTTATTTAAGAACTAAATTTTATTATTTACAATTACATATTCATGATAATCTCAATAATTTTAAAACTCTTTAATAATAAACTTTTTTTAGTAATTATTACGTTTATATAAAAAATAATGTCGCTCAAGTGGAACACAAATACGCAAAATACTTGAACACTTGATTGTACAACAATTTTTTGATGAATCTTTTTTTATTAATAATTATTTTTTATGATATTTGAATCATGTGTTTTAAAATAAAACATTGATTAATTAATTAAAGAGTTTGATCAAGTATTTTATTATCTAATTCAATTGTGAGTACAAGTCGACGAGTGTTAGAAGTTCTTCTCAACTGTAGCTCAACTAGTAAAATTAGAAATTTGTTGTTTTGAACATGATGAAATAATTTTTTCTTAAAATTCAATAAATGTACTTTATTTTAACCAGAATTGTAAAACTATTTCTTCATATTGATATGGAAAATGTGCTTATATTATACTACTCTTGAATATTGAATTTGCAAGATAATAAGGCAAGCATTTCATACATGTTGCATGCATAAAAAAATGTCTCAACGAATATTAAATATATAAATTTCATTCTTTAAATTGACCAACTATTATAATTGGTAAAAGGCATTTGTACCTTTCAACTATCCTACAATACGATTGATATTCGATCGCAACAAATGAAACATATGTCAAATGAGATTATGAGAAATTTGCATCAATTACTTTGTTTATATTATTTCAATATTTTTATAATTTTTCAACACTAACTGGCTACCAAAGTGCGTTAAGATGTATAATATTAAAGTTTCATACAAAATAATGGCATATGTTATAACATACGATGTAGTCATTAGAAGATTAAATAGGACATGATTTAAATAACATTAAATATGACCTAAACTTCATTCTAAAATATAAGTATAATAACTTTTTTTATTCCTTTAACAATGAGATTTTTATTACTGAAATTTCTTGATTTTCTTATATTCCTTTCATTCATATAAATATAGAAAATTATTTTTAAAAATTATGATAAAGAATGTATTACTAAGTAATGTTATATCTCAATCGAGAAAAAGAATGTTGATTGTGTTTTTCATTGTGATATCATTCTTTTTGTGTGCTTGATCACTAATTTACTTAGCATTTTAATTGGTTTATCAAATGTTCTAATACTTTAAAGTTTCATAGATTAATTTTTCAACTTTCTTTCATAGTATCTAATTATTGTATCACATTATTTTTTTATGAACTATACAAATTTTTTAGTATTATTTATTGAAGTACTTAATAATTGTGTAAAGTATATTGTTATATTTTCAATGACGTGAGTTGTCCTTGGCATGTATAGAAAAAGTACTAGAGTTGAGTGAGGTGACTTTTACATCATCTTGGGCTAGATTAGAGTCCTTTTTTAAGTTAATCCATCATAGGGAAGGGTTAAAATTCAGTGCTTTTTAATGTTTTTGTCCTTGTAGGTACAATAATAAGTGTTGTTAATTATATCTTATTTTAGTTGATTAAGAGAAGCACAAGCAATAGTTTATAGTATCCCCTAAAACCATTTATGCCCATTTGCTTTTGTTTAATTTATTTGATTTTTAAGAATGATAATATTGTGACATAATGGATTACTAAAATTGAAAAACACTTTCTAAATTTTTTATTATAACATTCATTACAACTAAGAGATTTCTATTATGATGCACTTGACTTTAATTTGATTGATTTTGAGCAAAAAGATTAATGTGTAAACTAAATAAGTTTTCTTAAAACTATCTTATTGAAATAAAAATTTAAATTATTAAGAGATTGTTAGAGTGACACTAATTACTTTGCTATAAATAAATCTATATTAAATTATTAAATTTTTTTATTTTCTCTTCAGAAATTAAAAGATTCTTACTATTATTTACATCATGAGTTGATGTACTGAAATTGAGTCAATTTTAATCATGTTTAAATTTTTATAATTCACCCCCTCTTATGGACATCATGTTCAAAAGGCTCCAACACAATATCTTAAATGTTTTACTATTCTATAGATTATGTGTTTTAATCTTTCATATTATTTATTTACATGTGTTGATTTGTATTTTTTAGGGATATATATTTTATCTTTTTAATATAATAATTATTTTCTACTTGTGAAATTTTATAACTTATTTTTTATTTACATAATATCTATGCCTCAAATTGTTTAAACTTTCTTTTCAAAATGTACTATAATTAGAATTTTACTAGTATATTTTGTTCTAAACTATACAAATACTTTTTAGCATTAAAAATTTATTTCAAATATTTTCATCTATATTAACGAATTATATATATATATATTATTTTTTTAATGTTTTGTCCTAACATTCTTGTATTACTCAATCATTACTATTTCTTATGTATTTAAACATCAGTTTTCTAAATAGATATTTACTATTATTGTCCTGGGTTTGATAATTTTTTCTTCTTTTAATTTTACTTTAGTCCATAGTACTCTCAAATAGTGTAAACATATTAATGAATTTATTTAAAAAACTTTTTCTATCTAATTAATTGAGTTATTATCCCTGAGATTTTAAATTTTTGTTTTGTTTTATGCCTTCCTTTATCAATGTAGGTTCATTGTAATTGGCTTGTTCACAAAAATACATTTAAAACAAGTGTGACGTTATGTTATCAAATAGATTTTTTATTGATAATTTTTTAATTAATTATAATATTGAGTTGAATAAGTTTATATTTCAATATATATGCTATTAGTGCTATAGATAACATTTTGGATATTATTTTTTTTAACATCTTGTATGTTTTATTTTCACATTTTGAAAACTTTTTTTTCATTTTGTTAATTTCTTCTTTAAGGTTTGATTATTAAAATACCTTTGTACAAGATCAAATATAAAAATTAAATTTCAATATTCTAAATACCATAAAGACTTTAAATTTTTAAATTAATTTAAAATTTTATATTTATGATAATATTATTTTTTATAAAGAATATTATACTTCTTAATCTTTTTTAAATTTTTGTTGTTTTTTTGGATAATGACATATCCATCATTGTTTGACAAAGTTAATTTTTTTATTAATTATTTAAGTTATCTTTTATATTCTTCTTCAAACAAAACTATGCTTGTTTTTTTTTATTTTCTTACCTTTAACAAATTTTTTCTTTCACTAGAATATTTACATTTCTTGTTCACAAACATTGTTTTTTGCTTAAATTGTGTCAAATTATTTAAATTTAAATATTATTTGTTTATTAATTTTAAAATAAATTATTCTTCAAATTCTTATCGTTAATCTTTATTTTTAATCAAACTGCATCTCTGAAAGCCCGATATTGTATAAGATTGACCATAGCAATGGCTAGTTGATGTAGCAACATGCCTTCTCTATAGTTATCACAAGAATTGTTAAAGATGAGGTAAATATTCATAGTTTCTTAGAATTATTCATTAATTTTTTTATCCACCTATGTAATCTAATTTTTACATTTTGTGTTTCTATTCAATTATCGATTTTTTTCATAAATGTTTCATAATTCTTATTAAGTTGTGGTAAATAAATCGTGTGATTGATTTTCAACAATGTGATTATTTGCTATTGTAATGATTTTCTTGAACGATTCTTTTTTCCTAAAATTTTCTGCATATTAGTTAAATTTTTTTTATGTTTGATTATTAATAAAATAGTTTTTTACTAGACCATTTAAGTATTTTTACATTATCATATATTAAGGATTTTGCTATCTTAACGATTGTTTTAAATCATTATTTAATATTTTCTAAAACATTTTAACATTTTACGTTCTTAATTACAATGAAAAGTTTTTGAAACATATATAAAATAAAAATTATTTCTTAAAAAATAATTTTGAATACTCCTTATTTTTTTACAAAAGATTATTTTGATGTGCTATCTAATTAATTTTAAATTTTAAGGATTTTTTAATTATCTTAACAATTTAATATTTTTTTATATTTCTTGAATTTTTTTTTATTCAACAAATTTCCAATTATTTATGAATATTTAAGAGCTTATTAAAATTATTTCTTAAATATTATAATTGTCTTTTGGAATATGGTTTTATCACATAATATTTTTGAATGAAATTATTGGAATCACTTTTTAATATATTATATAATATAGAAGATTTTTTGTTATAATATTCTTTTAAATTATTATGCTATTTCATTTCAACATTCTAAATTCTTTTTATCAAGGCAATGTTCTACTCTATTTTTTTGTCTATTTTTATTAGAAAGAAAATCGAAATAGTTTTTGCTATATCTTGGTCATTAACTTGCAAGCCAATTTTTTTCAATATCTAAATATTTTAGTTATCTAACAAACTTTTTTTTATAAATATTTCTTTTTTATTTCAATATTATTACTATATGCACAATTTTTAATTTTTTTTAAAATACAAAGTATTGGTAATTTTATACGTTGTCGTCTATTTAGTGGTTTATATGTTTGGTTGATAACAAGGATGGTATTTGCTCAAAATTTTAGCAATATGTTTAAATATTCAAGTGTGTAATTAGCTTTATAGTTATGTTTTATTACATTCCTTAAAACTTGCTATGTCTACATTAACGTGTTTCTTATCATTATAGTTTAAAAATGACATGACTGGTAATATTTATGAAATTTTTTATAATATGAAAAGTTTTTACTTTCTTGATGATTTTCATATTTTAAAACAATAGCATGACTTATTATAGATTATCTAAATTGATTACTAGCATTAAGATTTATCACATCCTTAGTGTGACAAACCCAACGATTATATAAAAATCTAATTTTTAGGAAATTAAGTCGAATGCTTTTTCTCTTTTTCCTTAATACCATAATCATAATCAATAATCTTATACAATCTTAGAAGCTTACAACACTAAATTTGTTTCAGAATAAGAAAGTAAAAAAGTAGTTAAAAAAATATCAAATATATTACTTTTAATAAGAAATTTTATACATTTTTTACTATAAGAAAGTTATTGCATACTTCTAATTATCTACATTTATTAAATGAATTAATTAGTTTTAGAAAAAGACTTTGTGCTATTGGTACATTTTACAATATCTATTGCATTTAGTTATTATTCTTAGCAAAATAGTTGATGCTCCTTAACAAAAATATGCCAAAAAAATTATTTGATGTATGAAAATAAAAAATTATTTCCATTACAAATTTCAATTCTAAGTAAAATAACAAGTGCGGTACTTTGGCATGTCTTCAAGTAAATGCGCAACCACTTACAGTACAATCCTTCATGACTTAATCTATCCAACTTAACTGCCTTGAAAATATATTTTTAATCATATCTTAAAAATATATTAGAAGGTTTTACAAAATTTATATTATAATTACAATAATTAATTATTAAAAATAATAATAATTTATATTAATTAGAACCAATAGCCTTGATAATGCCTAAAACATGTTGGATGTCATTAAATGGTTGGGAATCCATGCCCACAAACCTTTCAACCTTTCAACTAGTTACGATGCTAGGATTGATTATGAAAATAATTTATAAGGTTCCTAGATCAAGTTATTACTACTGTATCCTCATATATAGTGTGTAATGCATCACTAGTTCCAAGCAAACTAAACGGCAGGTAACCTCGAATGTGGGACAAATAAAGCTTTTTTGTGAACCATGCTTGTAAATTGAGGTAGTAGCAAAATTTGTTAGGTTTTGCAATTTTACAATCAAATGATTCTCAGCACCTTATCTTTTTTATGGGGATAGATATTATGCTTCATTAGATCATTTATTTCACATTCACATAATAAATGTTATTCTACACATCATATCGAAATCCAGTCGTTCGATCAAGGTTCATGTCTAATGGTCATAAAAAAATTCTATTTCAAAATAGCCCCAACAGAATCTTATATATTCAATCATGTAGTTTTCATGATCAAATAGCCCTATATCATTTTGATGAAGTAGCTCATGCACAACAGCTCTTTTAGTAATTATTTTAAGCCACTATAACATTTTATTTAAAAGATAACTTTTTATTAAAAAAATATGAAAATATTAGGAACAACAAGATTATTTTTCTTTTTTAGTAAGTTATTATTGTTGATAAAAAATTTCTATGAATAAGAGAATATTTGAAAAACATGGATTAATGAATTTTTATCCAATCTAAACTAAATTTTCAAGTCATCACATTCAAGTCATTTATAGCATGTGATCATTATCACTTCAATACATTGCTTCTCTTAATCTTCAAACTCTTAATAGAAGCATTATTGTTATGTAGCAAAGTTTATTATTTTTGCTATTCAAAATTATTTAATTAAGATACTTATGCCTCTTTAATTATTTTTAATTTTATGTCATTGATTCTTTTTCAACTATTACTATTTTATATTATTGTGAGGTTTTGGTGTACTATTTCTTTTGTTACTTTATTATAATAGTTTAGTCTAACCATCTTTAGGCAGAAGTTTTATATATAGTGTCCGTTATTGTCAGAAGTATTTTGTTCATGACATAAGCTAGTTTTAAATCAAACATTTAAAGTCATTTGTATATATTTGTATTCTTTCTGATTTTTATTTAATAATTTTTATAACTTATTATTGAAATAAACTAATACATTTTAAATTGAATTTGAAGTTTATAAAAAAATATTTTTGATATTTTCCTAAGCATTTCAAATGTACTTTTAAGTTTTGTTTTAGTATTTTTGTAAAAAAAAGAATTTTTAATTCATAGCTATTCACCCTCATCTTGTGAAACCAAATTAAAGTATTAAATAAAGTTATAATTTGAGTACTACTAAATTTAATAGAAATATGAGTTTTAAAATAGCTTATAAAATTTGGCATGAGTTAGTGATGATTTATGAGGGATCATTCAAGAAGAATGAAATAAAAAAGTACATTGAAAAAAGAAAACATTGAAAATAGCTTTGAATGAGCCGAAAGTGATTATCACAAGTTGAAAGGAAGAAGATAATGAAGGACACTTGTGCATTATGGTTAAAGAAGAAAAAGAAGAGGGTATCTCATGAAGCAAGGAGAAAAACTATTACAAAAATTAGGTTAAGCAATTACTTTATATTTGGAAAGGATATTAAATGTTTGATAGAAGATAAAAGAATATAAAAGAAGAATACAATGAATATGTAATTCATTTTAAAAAATTAGAGAAAAGATCTCATCTGTATTTTGAGAATGTGGAAAAGCCCGTGAGTTAGAAGAAAATGTTAATAAGCATGCACCATTAATTAAGGAATCAAGTGCTTTTAAATACTTAAACTATAGTTAATCATTTTTTAAAAAAAAACCAATTAGTAGAGAAATTTTTGTTCCATATGTTAGAACTTTTATACATTTAGATGTTGATTGTTTACATGTGATAATCATATTAAATAACACTATTGCATGCAACTTGGTCATACATCGAATGCATGTGAGATTAAAGCTAAAATTTAATTAAAATGTCCAACTTTTGCACTGAGAGTGAAATAATTAATAACATACTTAAACTCAATTATGTTAAACCTAAAATAGCTTAGGTTCTCAATTCTAAAAATTAAAATCATGTATTGTGCATGTAAACTTTTACTAATAAATTAAAACTAAAAAACTAATATGAACTTATTTCAAGAATAAATATGATTTGACAAATGAAGTTTAAAATATCAAAATAAAATAAATAGAGCAAAAAGATGTAATCAAAGAAAATCTTAAAAATTTAAATCCTATTTAGGATCATCACAAATAATAACCTAAATATGAAATTTTGATTTGTTTTATAATTGATTTTTATCAATAAAATGAAAAATAATGTGTAAATCCCATTAAAACTAGGATTTTAAAATAATTTTTTCTAATAAGAAATGCACTTATTTTTATAATATGTTTCATAAAAATAATTTTATGTTAGTTAGAAACTTGGATTTATAATTTGATTAATTTATGATCTTTATTATTATGAAAAATAAGTATGGAAGTTGACATGGTACACAAAAATTTATAATTGGATCGGTTCATATTAGAACCTATGTCCACCCGAAATCGAGGTTGAGAAAATCTGTACTAGTAAAATAGTTATAACCTGAGAGTTTTTCTTACGATTCACCTGAAAGCCATTTGAGATTTTTTTCCTATGATTCAGGTGTAACTTACTAGCTTTTGTAGGTTCGACTATAACCAAGGCTTTTATGAGACCAACCCCTAGTCAACCTTATTAGAGATCAAATCAAACTTTCGCTTGAGTAAATACTCGGTAACCCAACCTAAAAGAAAAATAAAAATGCATTAATAAAAAAAATTTTGTTAAAGTTTTACAAATTTTTTCTTGCTTTTTATTAATGTAAAAGCACTAAACAACTAAAAATTATAAGAAGTTTTCAAAAAAAAGAATCTTAAAAGAATTAGGCTTACCTCAAAGAATTTAAAATTTCAAGTTGTAGTCCATGAGTACTGTTAGAAGAAATTTATGTTAATAGAATAGGATTCAACTCTTCTTTGAGATGTTAAAATCTTATCCACATTCAATAGTAATTTTATTCATAATAATTTTGTATTTATAAAAAATGTTTGGTCATAGCCATTAAAAAAATCAAGCAAAAGCTTTCTGAAAAAGCTGCTCTGAAACATCCTAAAATGCTTTTCCAAATCGCTCAAAATTCTAAATTGACTATTTCAATGACATATATCATCAGAAGTTATTTAGCCATTAGACTTGATTTACTATTGTCATTGGATCGACTCAGAGGAGATTACAACCATCCCATCAATCATTGTAAAGGTATATGACTTTTGAGTTTTGTTTAAATCTTGATTCGATGTAGGCCATTCAATCAAATTGGATGAGATCTAAATCGTTTTATCAATCAACCAAAAAATAAATAATGATCTCAGCCATATGGATCAAAATGGATTATTTAAAGCCACATGATGAATAGATTTTTCACGAGAAAAATGATCTTATGGAGTTAGATGAGTTCTTGGCCATTAGATGTCAAGTAAGGATCAATCACTTATAGTGGATGATGTAGAAACCCTTTAATCAGCTCATCAAATTGAGTGTTGGATCAATTAAGATTATTACATAATGGCAAAGGCAATCTCCTTTGTGCCAACGAAAAAATGAGTGATCATATAGTAATGAGCACTCTCAATTTTTGAAGTTGATAAAGTAGCAAAGAATATCCCAAAATGCTTAATATGTAAAGGATGTTCTCCTTATAAGCACTTCCATGACACTGTTTTGTGAGATAAAAGGGATCGGCTCCAACTTGTGTGTGCATTGTTTGTTGATCCAATTAATTCTTACGGTTATAGAACTACAAGCAAATTTTGGTTCTTATATAGCTGAAATGGATTTAGGAGTACAGTAGATTGCCCTATCCTAATTTTGTTGGAGACACTAGTCCTCACACTTATAAATTCTCACTTAAGCGTAAGATCAGTCCAAGAGCTTTACATTTTCACATATGCAAGATGTGGCTTAGCATTTTTTGTTAATTAGTTATGAAAATTTTAATAGAATATTTTTTAATTTAATTAATTTTTAATAATCAACCTAATATAAACTTTTGGGAAAATATAAGTGTATGATTTAGCCAAGGAAATATCTACTACAAATGACTACTTGGGCTTAAGCTCAGCCCATGAACTTTGCATATTAGCCTAATTAAAATGTAGCTTAAATTTTTTTTATTTCATTATAAAAAATTTATGGAATTATTTTTTCAATTTATTTAAATTTTAACAATCAACCTAACATAGAATTTGACAAAAATACGAGAGTATTGTTTAACAAAGAAAAATGATAAAAAATAGGAATCATGTTTCTTCAATTAATAAAAATTTTAAGTTACATTTAAACCAATAAAAACTTTAAGAGATTAAAAAATTTAATCTTATTCACTTGTTAAATCAAGAAGATGATTGAATAATTTGGATGCCTAAATATGATTTAAGGTTTATATGAAAAAAGAGTGTCTCAAAATCAACAAGCTAACATTGTATTTTATAGTGAAAAAATCTTATCAAACTAATGCACATGTCTTCAATTGTTGAAGCTTGCAGAATAATGTAAGATACTTTGAAGACTACTAGTCCACCATTTTCAAAAATGCTTGACTTGTTCTTTACATGTAAACTTGTTTCATAGTAAATAAGTTTATTACAATAACATGTTAAATAATTAAAGCTTGATTCATCAAACACAAGAGTAACCCAACAGTCATAATAATTAATATTTTTTTGTAAATTTTCAATCAATCATAATACAATATATGTTAAATAATTTGTTTCGATAATTGCTACAAAAAATAAACTAATTCAATTTGAAAGAAATTATGTGAGCTAGTCTATTCAATAAACTGTAATTGGAGTTAAGTGGCTTTCTTAAAAAGTTAAACTACTTCAACAATTTCTTGAAAACTTCATAAAAATTTAGGGTTATTAATAATTTAAAAAATTTAAATTACCTACAAATGATAAGAAAAAATAAAAATGATAAAAATTGAAATAATTTGAAAGGAATAACCATAAATTAAAAGAGAGGATCAATCAAGTAATGACAAACATGTAAGGGGTGTTTATGTTTAAATAATTTTATGTTCCATTTATAAATAATTTATGGTTTTAAGAATTTTATTAAAGTTTTTATTAGCATCAAAATTAAAATATTATTATGTTTTTAACCTATTGTCATAATATTTTGTTTATTGATAATAAACTATAAGTACTTTTAAGAAATTATTTAAATTAATTTTTTAATTTTATATACATATGTTTTGCATTAATGCAATAACTTGAAGAAGTGTAGCATTAGAAAAATGCTATAAAAAAAATTTTAGTTGGAGTAACAAACTATCAAAAGACACCCTTTGAATTAAATTTAGATATTTTAGATTTACTTTGATTAAAATGAAAAGCTTTATTGAAATATTTATCAAAAAATGCAAAAATTAAATTTTTATTAAAATTAATATTTTATAAAAAATTTGGTCTTAAAAAGCTTTATTCTTTTTCTTTATTATCTTGAATTCATTTTATTTATTTATTATCGCTTAGTATTTATTCAACAAAATTTGTAAAATGTCCAATATAATTATAATAATTAATTAAAAAATAATTCTAATTAAAATAATACTTATTATTAATAAAAGAAACAAATGTCTTTACATCGCCTAAAAATGCTTGCTATCGTTAAGAGGTCTGGAATGCATGTCCCAAAACTCGTCGGCCAGTTGCGATACTAACTGCAATTGTGAACATAATTTTAGGTTGTTATAACGGGTTAATACTCCGGTGTCCACATATGCAATTTCTAAATCTTTACCGATAACATGAGTAATGATCTTATGAGCAAACCACGGGGTAGTCAAACACAAATAAGCTTGACTTTGAGGAACATGTAAGCTCTATATACAAAAAAGCTATATTCACATTCATAATGCAAGTTTAAAATAAAGCCTTGTTTTTAGACAATATCCTTCCAAATTATGCGACTAACTAGAACCTTCTGATTGTGTAGTTTCATGATCAAATGATTTGAATCTCCTCCATTTGTTTTATAAAGCATGATAAATCTAGGCATCACATCAAGATAAATTTAATGGTTCTGATCAAATTCTTTTTTTAAACATCCTCAACAAATCTCAATCATTAAGCATGCAGTTTTCTAAAACAAATAGTCTCAGTTCACTCTAATCAAGTGACTCATATGCAACTTCTCTTTAAGCTCTTTTAAAGCTTTTATAATATTTTATTTCAATAACAATTTTTTACGAAAAAAATAAAAAAATAGACGATAGAGTAATGATTTTTTCTCATTCAATAAATTCTTTTGGCTATAAAAAAGGTCTATGAATAAGGAAAGTGTTGAAAAAAAATTGATTGATGAATGTTTATGCAATATAAAGAAAATTTTTAAACCACAGCAGCACAAGATAATTGTCACCACTTTTGCTACTTCTTTTAGTCATAAAACTCTTAATTATAGCTTTTTTCATAAGTCAGTTAAGTTATTAACATTCTCTATTCTTAATTGATTTAATTAAGATAGTTGCACCTCTTTCATTTCATTGACCATAAGATTTTGGTTGTACTAATTTGTATTTCATGCCATAAAATGTTTTCCCTATTGTCATTCTATTTTGTTGTAAGTCAACAATAACTTGTTTTGATTATATCAAAAAATGTTTTTCCTCCATTGTCATTTTATTTTTATTTTTCAATTTCATGTTTTTTTTAATCTATTATTATTAAAGAAAGGGTAAAATTTTTAATTTAATTTTAAACTTTTTATAAAATACTATCAAAAACTTTATTTAAGTATTTTTGTGAGAAACCTAAATTTTTATTCGTAAAAATTCTTCCCATTCTTATAAATCTAAATTTCATCATATGTCATTTGATGTGATATTTAATATGGAAGGGGTGAATTGTTTGGAATAAAAATGCCTTCTTTGGGAATTTTTAAAAGAATGATTTAATATGTTTTTTAAAAAACATAAGTATGTCTTTAAAAGTGAGTTTTATTAAATATTAAATTTAGATTTTAAAAATTTACTCTATTTTAAAATATGTTGATTTTCTTTTGGAAATAAATTTTTAAAAGGATATCAAAAACATTTGTATAAATAAGAAATGATAGGCCAATGATTTTAAGATGATTCATCTTAAAATGAAGCCTTTATCTTCTCCAATGAAGATATTAAAAAACGAATATGTCTAATATAACACTTTTGCCAAATGATTGGTAGCTTAAGACCTTACAATAAAAAAAATAAAAATTGACTACTATGGCCCCACAACCTAACAAACTTGGACAAAAATAAAATAATTTTGTAATGAGAAATAAAAATTAAGATAAACAAAAACTTTACACTTAAAAATTTTGAATGAGATACAAGTATTTTAAATTAATTAATTAATAAAATTTGGAACTTCACTCATTTGAGAAGAAAGTTAAGTTTATGAGATTGATATGTAACAGACAAAGCATATTGATACGATCATGAGCACAGGGTGCTAATGGCTTAAATGTCATCACTTGAAAAGTTCTTAACAAACTAATTTATTAACTTTTTTGTAGTTACTAAAAGTTCTTACCAAACTGATCAATTATTCACTATGGATAAATTATGAAAATTCCATTGTCTTGAAATAGTGGCTAAAAGAGCCATTACATAAGAATCGCTCGATCTAATGGATCCTAAATCATTTGATCATGATAAAACATGATTAGATGGCTTGGATTAAACAAGCACTACTTGATCTGGACCAGTAGATCTTAATTGTGATATTATAACAAGATTTAGCTCTTATGCATGGATAAAACAAGAGGTGATCGATAATGAAATTACATTATCAAATAACAAATCTAATTATATGTTTCCTAAAGGCTGATGAGATTATGATCATTTGATTGCATAATTTCATGATTAGATGATAGAATCACTCCAATAATTTTGATTAAAGTCATGCAAAATGGTTACACATTTTAGTCCCACAATGCTTGAATGATGGATTGTTATTGCTTTATTAGAATTTTCTTATGCTAAATAATATGCGCATTGTATGGGTTTAGTAACCCCCTCCTTCGCTCTGAATTGATTTCCCTTATTGCTAATACACTCATACTCCATTAAATTTGTTATGTGAGTTATTTATTGAACAATAATTATTTGATGATTTTTTGTGTTATTTTATTAATCTCATAAACATAACTATCCACATTGAGGAGCTATGGTCTAACCGAACCCTTATGATTATTATTAGTAATAGGTTTTTCTTCATATTAATTTCATTATATTATTTTTTTACTAATTACTTATTGTAATTATAATAAATTGTTTGAAATAATTCATTGATATAAAAATACTTACTATATGATTAAGAATAAACTAATTCCTTAGATGATTGACATTTGCTATGGATTTTATAATCCTGATATTGCTTCTAAAATGATTAATTTAAATAAAAATTAGTTTTTTTTGCCTTGATAGAGTGATTTTAATCAAGCTTAACATTCTAATAAAAAAAAATTATAATATCTAAAATCGAATTCAAAATATTTCTTAGTTATTTGTTAATCCAAGCAAAATGATCATCAGAAAATTTCACCTTTGCTCTTCTTTCTTTTCAAACTTTACCTTGAATAAAAGTATCATCTATTTAAAATTTAAAATTTATTTAAACAAATTCATTTGTAAGGGTTTATTATCATTGAACAAAAAATTAGGATAAGGGGTCAACACAACAATCTCTCTTTCATAATGATAACAGAACTTTTAATAAAATTCATTAAAACATAAATTATTTATAAAAATAGAAATCCATAACAATTTAGGATAAGCTCCCTCACATGTACGTCACACAAGATTAATGTTCTCCGAAAATTTATGCTTCTTTTAATCTTTCAATTTCTATTCTCCCCCACTTTGTTATCGCTTAAATAAAGTTAATCAATATTTTGTAAATTGTTCACAAATTTACAATTTTTTTAAATTTTCAACCAGCTAATCAATTTCTTTATGTCTATTACCTTCACATTGTACCTATATCTAATGATCTATGAAGTGCATAATTTCTTTCAAATATAATTAATGTTTTCTTTCTAAGTATTAACAAATTTTTTTATTTAAGCTATCTTGTGTAATCGATGTCTTAAAATTTGTTACAATGGATTATGGTTATGAAAGATTATGGTTTAACACTAATCATAATTTCATCTATAACTTTTTCATTTGGAAGATCCATTCTAAATCTTAAGGATTTAGGTTTTTTTAACTCTTTTTATTTATTTATTTATTTATTTTAATTCTGTAAACTTAATTATGCAAATCTTTTTTATACAATATATATATATATAATTTTTGTTGGAATTCATTCGTTAATGTTTTAAAATATAATTTTTATTTAAATTATTTGATTTGAGATAAAAAAACGTTATAGGTACAACACATTTAGATGTAATTGAGATAGTATTCTTACTCATATAAATAAATTTTCCAAAAGAGCTAAAGCCTCATAACTAAATAATAGAAATACACTAGTACGATCATACAACATAATAAACTCGGTAATAGAATAAAATAATTCAATGACACAAAGTGTACATTAATAAAAAAAATCTTATGCTTGAGGAAAACTTATTGAGAACTATGTGCTAGAATTTAATAAATTATAATTAAAGAAAATTTGGAAGTTAGCCTATTTGAGAAGAAAGTAGGGATTACTAGTTTAATGACTGAAGCATTTACCGTAAGAAAATGTGAATGAGCATTGACAACTAAATTTTTTAATACAATGGCTTAAAAAGTTTTCTTCAGATTTTGTAAAAATTTTTATCAGTCAATCTTGTTGAAGAATTCAGTTATTTATAAACATTTTTAATGACTAAAAGCACTTTCCGAATCAACTAACCACTCATTATTACTTAAATTAAAAAAATCCAAAAACCTAAAAAATCTCATTGCAAAGGAGCCACTAGATCGAAAGGCTCTTAAACCATCCGATTGTGAAACCTCCTCGATTTAGTCGATAACATTAAAGCACTATTTCTAAATTAGGATTTGATATGAACCACTAAATCTAAATCATTATTTTGTTGTTATATTTAGCTTTTAAATGAAGATAAAGCATGGATAATGAGTTCTCAAATTTATGAGATTGGATATGATGATCTTAACTAGACTTTTTATAAGTGGATGAGAGTTGAATCATTCGATCACATAGTTTTTCTATTGGATAGAAAACACACTCGCATAATTTTTAGTACAATCATGTGAAATAGATTCAGGTTTTTTTAGGCTTAAAATGAATAAATGATGGATTATTATGGCTTTACTAGAGCTTTCCTACAATGCACATTTTGCCTTTTTTTGCATTTGGCCACTCCTTGCTATGCTCTAGAGGTAAGTTATGTTTGGATTCTTGAGTTATGAATGAATCAAAACTATTTGGTAGCTTTTAGAGATATTTTATTGAAATAATAAGCCTTTTTAGCTGTAATCATGCATTGCTCTAAGTATGCCTTTTGGTTCTTTTTAGTAATAAGTTTTTTTGTTGTTTTAAATATATTATGATTTTTTCACAAATTTATTTTTATAATTAAAATACACTTTTTACAAAATTTTTGTACCTTATATGACCAAGATTATTGAATCCTAATACTTTTTTAAGATGGATAATTTAAGTGCGACAAAATTTTTTTACCTTAGATGTGTTATTTCAATAAAGCTTAACATCTAATAAAAAAATCAAAATAACTAAAATTAAAATTAATGTAAACGTCTTTCTTAAATATAAACCATAACTGCTCCATTTTAAATTCTCTTATGAACACAAGAACTAGACTTTAAAAATTTAAAAATTCTCTTTAACAAATTTTGTAGTAATTCATAAGATTTGTTATTATCAAACCAAGTATCACGACTAGGGTTCAAAAACATAATACATTAAACCACCAAATATTCTATGAAATTATCATAAAACTATCGATTATCATTTGATCGTGCTAGTCTCCTTTCTACAACACTTTTGGACCATTCTATCCATTTATGGGAGCATTTGATACCCACTTCAAATAATGCCTCATCTACCTTAAGGCATTACCATTGCTAAACTCTATGACTAGTAAAAGAATTATTAAGAACATTAAATGTCTTGTGTGACACATTTATCGACTTCAATCATTACTATTTTTTTAGAAAATTAAATCCTCCTTTAAGAGGTGACTAACCTACCTTAATCAAAAAAGCATCATACAATCATTAAACTTGTACCTTCTCCTTCCTTAAAGGAACTTTCACAATTATCCAATACGTCTGCCTCTTCCTAACCTTTATAATAGTTCTCCATTTTATTCCTAATTATAACAACTAAATTATTAGTTGCATTCATCTCACAATTCTGCTTATTTGGTACATAATGTTTATTATATTATATATCCATTGTGACCAAAAACTTACAAAGATTACTACTTCTTGCGCATTCAATTGCAAAAGACTTTTAGACATTTTTTTGACAAATTTAAAAAAACTACTCCAAGTGTTGTTTATTTTAGTAAAAAATTCATATATTTTTAAAATTATTTGGCTATTTTTAATATGTTTCTTTAAAAATTCCCTTAGAATTAAATTAGTATTATTTTTACAAATTTTTGATATTTTTTTATGACATCTAAATTTTAATTTGAAGAAGAATTATTATTTATGGTTCATTTTCATTTGTTCTACCATATTTGACTTCTCATCTATATTATTAGTTATTTCAATTAATATTTTCATTGATATTATTAAAAAATATACAAATGGAAATTTTATTTAATCACATTCAAAAAAAGTTTAAATGCACTTACATCTATCCAACAAATGTAAAAAAAATGTTGAAGTTTATTGAATATTTTGTAAACTACCCTTCATATAAGAATTTAATAATTCAATTTAAAAAATATTGGGATGCTTCCAAACAAACACTTCCTCTACTTCCCAAGTACCTACTAGTTAGTATAACTACTCCTTTATACATTCAACATGGAGTGCTATCCTTCTTTGTTTTCTTGAATTCCAACACAATGAAACCCATTGGCCTATCCTTTAGAAATAATCAAGGATGGATCATCTAGCTACTTTGGTCATGTTTAAATATATAAGTAGTATTAGCAAAAAATTTTATTAAATCCAAAAGAAAAAATATAGATTGTTCCCTGGCAAGCAATAATGACAAAACTATATTGTAAGTAATGTAACAATTTATTTCAATAATATATATAGTAGAAAATTCTTTGTCTTTAATTATCCTCCTTTTCCAAACATTATAATGTATTTTATTGGACTTACCTTTCACAATACATGAACCTCTTCCTAACAATCCACTTTTTTTATTTCCTTATGAAAACATGCATGGAGTAAACCTTTTCTTTTTAAATTCTTGCTTTCATTAGGTGGATCTTCTTAACCATTTCAAAATCATATCAATATCAAGAAAAGAATTGCTAATTTGTTAATATCAGTATAATGGAAATAGCACAATATATTTTGTAATACATATAAGGTGTCATCTCTATTCTAGATTAGCAAATATGATATTAATCAAATTAATTCAAAGTCAAATACTTATCCTAACTACAACAGAAATTTTTTTTTAGACTTAACATATTCCTAACTATTTTAAATATTCTCTTTCATTGATTTCTATTTTAGCCCAGAATGTGTTGTTAAACAATAGTTACTTATAATATGTGGCACACAACCTTTTGAAAAAAGAATGATGTAAGCTTCGAATACTTATGCAAAACAATAATTTTGGCCATATCGCATGAGCGTTACTATTTTGTCAACAAATATTTGACCTATTTGTTTTTGCAAAAAAATGTTTTTATAAAAAGAAAAATATTAGTTTTTATGGTAGAAAACCTCATTTTCAATTAGGTTTACTTTAGCATCTCTACCTAAAAATATTTTTTTTAATCTTCTTCACATCACCAAGCTAGCTTAGGACTATAACATCATATTATCAATATACCACAATCACAAATGTAGTAAAGTTCATTTTATTTTGTATGTATATAGCATACATCATTCAATTATATTAAGCTTCATCTATGTTATATATCAAACAATTTTAATCTCCTTATTAAAACTTTTGAAGCTACTTTTACTTTTTCTTTGGTGATATAGAATCTCAAATCATAATGTCTTAATAAGTCAGCCGTTCTAATAATCTCAATGTCTTAATTTATTTATTATCAAACCAAATAAGAATAAAATATTACATGTTCATTTTGGGAACAAGAAACTCAACTATGAAAGCTTTGACATATTTTGATAGTAGAGCTACATAAATAAGTAGATAGGAATTGGAGATTAGAATCCAAGATAATGGATGCTATCCCTTTATAATATTCTTCAAATAGATAAAACAAGAAGATATTTAACAAGGAAACTTAGTTGTAATGGAATAAACTCGATATGTGTTTGATGAAATTATGCATCGAGGCAAAAAGGTAGATTTACAAGAAATAAAAGACTTTGGAAAAGTAAAATAGGTTCACAAACAAAGATCTTGAAATGTCAAACAATATTGATCTCTACTCAAATTATTTTAGGTTGAGAATGTAGATAGAACTTGGTTCATATCAACTAACCAGAATATCTCAGACAATCACCAATCAGAAATCCTTCACAAGCCTGCTGACCACGATCCCACCTAATCCGGTAGCGTCAAGTCTGCCGAGCCACTGAAAATATATAATACAGGAATGAGCTACGCCCAGTAGGAAAGTCAGCTAGTAAAACTCACATGCAAGAGAAGGATAATAGCAAAAATACAGGAATACAGCATAACAATGTACGGTGGATAGGCACTCTCAGTCCCAGACTCCGACCAACCACAGCCACCCCAGTCACACCAGAGTAGCTCTCCTCTGGGCTACCAGGCAACGTGCCAGTGGGAACGCCCATCTCGAAACACGCATGGCGCCTAAGCACCCGACACCGCAGTGTCTCTCGTCAATCAATCTCCTGGAGACTACAGACAGATCCAGTCACATAATCTCTAGCCAACGTGAGACACCCCTGCCACCCTAAGGCGCGCAGGCCTACACACTTGGCTAGCCACTGCGAGACACCCCTGCCACCCTCAGGCGCGCAGGCCTACACACATGGACCAGGAGAGATTGACTCAGCCACCGTCCCAAGGAGTCCTCTACCAACAACTTCCATAGAAGCTCACGCCCCTACAGTCATTGCCAATCTCTAACTCCAAGATTCGGCAACATGTGTCCAGGTACAACAAGGCGTATACCAGTCTACATGTATACTGTGGAAGCTAAGTCCGAACCGCACAGTTACCTACCACAACTACCCTAAAACATCATATAGGGTCTATAGTAGTTCGGTCCAATATGCCAATCCATGAAATATGCCAATACTGAATAAACTGACTCAATCCATGCCGTTGCCATCAAAGCAACACAATTGTCAATTACTGACTGTTCTGGTAGCATCCGTGTACCATATCTTTGTCTGACTGTTTCCAGCTGTACTGTCATCAGTGATAACATTTTTCCCCACTTCAGGAAATTTGTTCTTTACCCACTGATCTCTAGAATTTCCGAAATTCCTCATTTCCAAGTTTTCTGATTTTCCTTGAATTTTCTAAATGTAAATAATTCCTAAAACTCAATTATCGAATTTTTCCTAAATTTGAAATATCAAATTTTGCATTTTATCCATTTTTTCCAAAATTCGGAATAATTCCCCGAATTTAAAATTTTGCTATTCACTATACCGCGCCGAATCCCCTGAATCGCATCTTGCCACCGGTTCGGGCTTTCATGCTGAACCAAACCCCGCCGGTCAGTTATTAATCCGAAATTCAGCCGACGCTTATATATAATATTAATGATTAATATTATTATTATTCTCTTAATAATTCAACTAATCCCTAATTAATCCTTAATTCGTCTCCTTCCTTCGCCCGTCGTCCGCGAAACCCTAGCCGCCGCAATAGCCGACCAATACAATCATTCCGTCGATTTCCGGCGACTGCGAACAAGGAGAACATGTTCGTACTATCCTAATGTTCCAATAATGTCGCTAATTTCCTAAGGTTTAAATCAAGATTTCCGCCGAGCAGTTTCGTCTAATCCTCATGTTGACAATTCACGAAATTATAGTTCTAGCATTATACAATCATATTAACATGAATAAAGTGGCATATTTAAATCTTCATGCTTGGTAATTTTCCAATTTCGGCGAAACAATTTAACGTCCCGAAAACCCTAACATGCAATTTTCGATACTTTGTACAATTAGCTTCAAAAATCACATTCGCATGCTTAGATAGAGATTTGCAAACTAATACATGCTTCAATTTGCTAATTATCTAATTTAAATATCTGAAATTTCTACCTCGAAGACGCCGGCGACGGTGAAGCTCGTCCGCAGCTCGCCGCAGCTCCTCGCCGAACGAATTTGGTCTCAATCGACTCTCCTCGGTCTCGTGAATCTCCGGGCACAAAAAGCCCCTTGCCAGGCCGCCGGAATCACGCGCCGTACGCCGGGAATTTCCTCGCTATCGCCGTCGAACGAAAACCCTATTCGCTGCTTCGCGAGGGTTTTTATACCCCGGGCCGACACGGTGAACCCGTTACGCGTTCGACACGTTTTCGACACGTGAGCACCCGATACGCGCTGTCGACACGCTATCCACACGGTAAGCACACAATACGCGCTGTCGACACGCTATCGACACGGTAAGCACCCGATCAGCCGGTTCGATCTCACCCGCCGATCTCGACCGTCCGATCCGCTTATTAGAACGCACACGCAAACTCACCCGGCGAACCGCCTCCGCCTCCGCTGAACCGTTCCGGTCCGGTTCACGCGCGATAAAAAAAACGATTTCCGGTTTAATTTAATTAGATTTTCGAATTTCTAAAAATCTAATAAATCCAATTAAATAGGGAAAATTAATTAAAAATTCCTCGGTGCTCCGAAAAATTCCCAAAAGATTTCAGAAATTCCAATAGCCTACAATTGAGTTCCTGGCTCATCCTACTGTCGATTCGAAATCATCCAAGCCACAATTAATTTATTAAAGATCAAATACATAAAATTTTACCGGGTATAACAATCTCCCCACCTTATCAGGAATTTCGCCCTCGAAATTCAGCAAGAAGTTCCGGCCATTTTCCAGCAACATCCTGCTCTAGCTCCCAGGTTGCCTCCCTTTCGTCATGTCTATTCCACAGAACCTTGACCATAGGAAACGACCTGTTCCTCAGCTGTCTGCTGCTCTCCTCGAGGATGCGAACTGGTAGTTCCACATAAGAAGAATCTGGTGTCACTTGTAAACCAGGAAGATCATCACTGATGCAATGAGAAGGATCTGGCACATATTTCTTGAGATTCGAAACATGGAACACATTGTGAATCTCAGTCAGATGCTCAGGAAGTGCCAACCTGTAAGCCACTTCACCGATCCTCTCCAGAATAGGATAGGGTCCAATGTAACGAGGTCGAAGCTTAGAAGGCTTTCCAAACCTGAATAGACCCCGCATAGGACTGACCTTCAGGAATACCCTATCTCCCACAGAAAACTCAACAGCCTTGTGCTTAGGATCATAATATTTCTTCTGGCGATCTTGCACAGTACGTAATCTGTCCTGCAATAACTTGACTTCCGCTGTGGTCTCCTCTACAATCTGGGGTCCCCACACTCTCCTGGAATCACCCTCCTCCCAACAAAGAGGAGATCTGCACCTACGCCCATACAACGCCTCGTAAGGTGCCATACCAATCGACGCCTGGAAGCTGTTATTGTACACAAACTCTACCAAGGGTAATCGTCTAGTCCAATCTGTTGAGTAAGTTTGTACGCTCAAGCGTAGCAAATCCTCCAAGGTCCGAATAGTCCGCTCAGACTGTCCATCCGTCTGAGGATGATAAGCAGTACTGAACTTTAACTGTGTACCCATGGCAGTGTGTAAGCTCTTCCAAAACTGTGATGTGAATTTGGCGTCTCTGTCAGAAATAATAGAACGGGGAATCCCATGCAATCTGACAATCTGCTGAATATATATCTCTGCCAACTGTGCCGCTGAATCCGTCTTCTTAATGGATAAGAAATGGGCTGACTTGGTCAATCGATCTACGATGACCCAAATAGCATCAAAACCTTGTCTGGTACGAGGAAGACCAGTCACAAAGTCCATAGTGATGTCATCCCATTTCCACTCCGGAATCGGCAATCTCTGTAACAATCCTCCAGGTCTCTGGTGTTCGGCCTTAACTTGCTGACATGTAAGGCATTTCCTAACAAAGGCAGCAACATCTGTCTTCAAACCTCTCCACCAGAAAACACTCCTCAAATTCCTGTACATCTTGACTTCTCCAGGGTGCATAGCCAAGGTTCCATAGTGAGCCTCCCGAAGGATCCTCTCCCTGAACTCCTGATGTGATGGTACACACCAGCGACCCCTGAAGGTCAAAATGTCGTCTCTGAGAGCAAAGTCTCCTCCCAATCCCTGCGATGCCAACTCAATCTTCTCCTTCAGCTCTTCATCACAAAGCTGAAGGTCACGCATCTCAGATAACCAGTCAGCCCGAATAGTCAATGAGCTGAGTCTGTGAACCAGTCTCTGAATAGACAACTGTTCCTGACATCTTTCAACATTCCAATCCAAGTCTGGTATAGAGTCACAGACTAACATATTATGCACAACTGCGTGTCTGCTCAAGGCATCAGCCACTGGATTAGCCTTCCCCTCGCAGTAGTTTATTGTCAGCTCGTAATCCTTTATCAGTTCCAACCACCTCCTCTGCCTCAAGTTCAGTTCCTTCTGAGTGAACAGATACTTAAGACTCTTGTGGTCAGAGAAGCAATCTACAGGAACTCCGTACAAATAATGTCTCCATATCTTCAAGGCAAAAATGACAGCAGCTAACTCCAAATCATGAGTGGGATAATTCTTCTCATGATCCTTCAGTTGCCTCGAAGCATATGCTATAACTCTGTTATCCTGCATCAGTACGGCTCCCAAGCCTATAAGTGAAGCATCAGTGTACATCTGATACGGCTTCTCCTGTGTGGGTAACATCAATACTGGAGCGGTGCTAAGCCTCTGCTTCAGCTCTAGGAAACTGTTCTCACAACTCTCTGTCCACTCAAAAGATTTTCCCTTCCGGGTCAACTGGGTTAGTGGAGCAGCCAGTCTAGAAAAGTGAGGAACAAATTTCCTATAGTATCCAGCCAAACCAAGGAAACTCCGGATCTCAGTGACAGAAGATGGCCGTTTCCAATCAATAATAGCTCGTATCTTGCTAGGATCAACAGCCACGCCCTCCGCACTGACAATGTGTCCTAAGAATGCTACTGAGTCCAGCCAAAAAGAACACTTGGAGAATTTTGCATACAGCTCATTCTCCCGCAACACTGTAAGCACAGTCCTCAACTGATCTGCATGAGTATCCCTATCTCTGGAATAAATCAATATATCATCTATAAAGATGATCACAAACCGATCCAGAAAGGCATGAAAAACTCGATGCATCAGGTTCATAAATACTGCTGGAGCATTAGTCAATCCAAAAGGCAACACTGTGAACTCGTAATGTCCGTATCTAGTACGGAATGCTGTCTTGGGTACATCAGAATCTCTAATCCGGATCTGGTGATAACCCGAGCGTAAGTCAATCTTGGAGAACACAGTTGCTCCCTGAAGTTGATCCAGCAAATCATCGATGCGTGGTAAAGGGTATCGGTTACGAATAGTAACCTTATTCAATTCCCTATAATCCACACACAGCCTCATACTACCATCTTTCTTCTTGACAAATAAGACAGGGGCACCCCAAGGTGAACAACTGGGGCGTATGAGTCCCTTGTCTAATAAGTCCTGTAACTGAGTCTTCAACTCTGCTAGCTCGGCTGGAGCCATCCTGTAAGGAGCTCTAGCAATAGGAGCTACTCCTGCCTCCAAATCAATTGAAAACTCCACTTCCCTAGCTGGTGGAAATCCAGGCAACTCCTCTGGAAAAACCATAGGAAAGTCTCTCACCACTGGAATATCTGACATAGGGGTAGTGGTGGCTTGGCTATCGGTCACATAGGCCAACCAACCAGTACAACCCTTACTTACTAACCTTCCAGCCTGAAGAACTGAGATCAGGGGAATCTGCCTGTTCAGACCAAAGTATATCACATCCCCCGAACCAGGCACTCTGATCCTGACCTTCTTCTCCCAACAATCCAGAACCACTGCATGGTGGCACAACCAATCCATCCCCAAAATGATGTCGAACTCTGCTAGTGGCACACATATCAACTCTGTCACGAATTCGTGTCCACTAATCAGAATAGATCCGTCAATCTTCTGAACAGTGGGAATCTCTTTCCCATCAGGAAGTCTAACCAGTAAGGGTTCCTTCAAGTAACCCTTGGATCCTGATATCTGATTCCAGATCCTCTCAGCAACAAAAGAATGAGATGCACCAGTATCAAACAAAGTCATGCACTGCACGTTGCCAAAATGAAGCATACCTGTGATCACTTCTGGTGACTCTGAAGCCTGCTGCCGAGTCAGTGCAAATACCCTGGGCTGTCCCCCAGATGAACCAACCGGTCCCGTGATCCTCTGTTTCTTCAACTCTGGGCAGTCGCACTTCTTGTGTCCGGGCTGTCGACAATGGTAGCAGATAATCCCCCCAGTCCGGGTACCTGTCTGCTGCACTGGTCTCTCAGAAATAGGTCGTGGCCGGACCACGACCTCCTGAGTACCACTGTGATCTCTGTGTCTCTTGTCCTTTTTGTTTTGTTGGATATTTCTGAATTCCTTCCTCTTGTTATGAGTCTCTCTCTGGGCCTCCATCCGGATATCAATAAGCTCAACGGATCTCGCAGCCTCCACCAAGTCACGAAACCTGGCAAACCGACTCACAACTAGCTGGCGCTGCAGCATAGGACGAAGTCCCTCCAGGAACATCTCACATCTGCGTTCCTCAGAAGGCACCAGCTCTACGGCGTACCTCGCCAGATAAGTGAACCTCGATAAGTAATCGTTCACTGACATCTGGCCCTGCCTGAGGTGTATAAGTTCCCTCCTGAACTGAGCCATGGCAGAGGCCGGAATGTAGCACTCCCTGAATGCCTCAACAAAGTCATCCCATGCTATCTCACTGTTCTGGGCCTCCCCCAAACATAGCGCGCCGCTGGCCTCTCCACCAGGTAGCAGCCTCTCCCTCCAACACTAGAGCAGCAAGCACTACCCTCCTGCCGAATGGACATCCCAAGGCATCAAATAGCTCAAGCATATGAGCCATCCAGTCATCTGCCACCGCTGGGTCAGCCGACCCACTGAAGCTCCGCGGACGCAACCGCATGAAGGCATCGATCCAACGATCCACGGCTGGCTCAACTGGCAATGCTGGGATCGTCTCCGGGGTAGGAGTAGTAGATACCGGTCTGCCTCTAGCTGCTCCACGAGCGGAAAGTCTCCTGGTACCAGCCATACTGTCAAAAACAATTAATCTGGCATTAGAGTCGTCATTTGGCAATTGGCATATGGACTACTATAGTATACAAAAGAATCAACAGTTCTCCCCACCTTGGGTTGAACCCCTATACACGTCTAGCCCCGTTATCCTCACCTAGGGCTCTGATACCACTACTGTTACACCCCATTTTTTCCTAGGCTGATTTTTGGCATACATTTTTTTTTTTTTTTTTTTTTTTTTATATAGACAGCTCAGATCGTCCCATACCAACCTGAGCAGCCTACGAAAACATAGGATATAACACATCATTACACACCTACCTTCCTTAACAATGTGGATCCCATCTCCCGGGTACACCGTCAAGTCAGGTTCATGACTCCTGAGTTAACAGATGGACTCGCGCAATGTTACTCCTACTAGACCAAATACTCCTTACCCACACCGGTAGGAGAACCGATCTAATAGAAGTCTGAACCCCCACGGTTAAGTTCCATAGTCATGTAATGACCTCACCATCAAACGGAAGATATATAACATCCACAGATAAATGTAGCACTCCACTCACCATACTCCAAGACAATAAGATAAGACAGTAAATGGAACTACATTACAAGAATAAGATACAAGTCCACAAGTGTAATATTGTTCATCCAGATACATAATTCCGAATTACCCTCAAATTATATGTAACATATGAGAATAACAGTCTCACTGAAACATCCAACAGCAACAATCAACTAACCAGAATATCTCAGACAATCACCAATCAGAAATCCTTCACAAGCCTGCTGACCACGATCCCACCTAATCCGGTAGCGTCAAGTCTGCCGAGCCACTGAAAATATATAATACAGGAATGAGCTACGTCCAGTAGGAAAGTCAGCTAGTAAAACTCACATGCAAGAGAAGGATAATAGCAAAAATACAGGAATACAGCATAACAATGTACGGTGGATAGGCACTCTCAGTCCCAGACTCCGACCAACCACAGCCACCCCAGTCACACCAGAGTAGCTCTCCTCTGGGCTACCAGGCAACGTGCCAGTGGGAACGCCCATCTCGAAACACGCATGGCGCCTAAGCACCCGACACCGCAGTGTCTCTCGTCAATCAATCTCCTGGAGACTACAGACAGATCCAGTCACATAATCTCTAGCCAACGTGAGACACCCCTGCCACCCTAAGGCGCGCAGGCCTACACACTTGGCTAGCCACTGCGAGACACCCCTGCCACCCTCAGGCGCGCAGGCCTACACACATGGACCAGGAGAGATTGACTCAGCCACCGTCCCAAGGAGTCCTCTACCAACAACTTCCATAGAAGCTCACGCCCCTACAGTCATTGCCAATCTCTAACTCCAAGATTCGGCAACATGTGTCCAGGTACAACAAGGCGTATACCAGTCTACATGTATACTGTGGAAGCTAAGTCCGAACCGCACAGTTACCTACCACAACTACCCTAAAACATCATATAGGGTCTATAGTAGTCCGGTCCAATATGCCAATCCATGAAATATGCCAATACTGAATAAACTGACTCAATCCATGCCGTTGCCATCAAAGCAACACAATTGTCAATTACTGACTGTTCTGGTAGCATCCGTGTACCATATCTTTGTCTGACTGTTTCCAGCTGTACTGTCATCAGTGATAACATTTTTCCCCACTTCAGGAAATTTGTTCTTTACCCACTGATCTCTAGAATTTCCGAAATTCCTCATTTCCAAGTTTTCTGATTTTCCTTGAATTTTCTAAATGTAAATAATTCCTAAAACTCAATTATCGAATTTTTCCTAAATTTGAAATATCAAATTTTGCATTTTATCCATTTTTTCCAAAATTCGGAATAATTCCCCGAATTTAAAATTTTGCTATTCACTATACCGCGCCGAATCCCCTGAATCGCATCTTGCCACCGGTTCGGGCTTTCATGCTGAACCAAACCCCGCCGGTCAGTTATTAATCCGAAATTCAGCCGACGCTTATATATAATATTAATGATTAATATTATTATTATTCTCTTAATAATTCAACTAATCCCTAATTAATCCTTAATTCGTCTCCTTCCTTCGCCCGTCGTCCGCGAAACCCTAGCCGCCGCAATAGCCGACCAATACGATCATTCCGTCGATTTCCGGCGACTGCGAACAAGGAGAACATGTTCGTACTATCCTAATGTTCCAATAATGTCGCTAATTTCCTAAGGTTTAAATCAAGATTTCCGCCGAGCAGTTTCGTCTAATCCTCATGTTGACAATTCACGAAATTATAGTTCTAGTATTATACAATCATATTAACATGAATAAAGTGGCATATTTAAATCCTCATGCTTGGTAATTTTCCAATTTCGGCGAAACAATTTAACGTCCCGAAAACCCTAACATGCAATTTTCGATACTTTGTACAATTAGCTTCAAAAATCACATTCGCATGCTTAGATAGAGATTTGCAAACTAATACATGCTTCAATTTGCTAATTATCTAATTTAAATATCTGAAATTTCTACCTCGAAGACGCCGGCGACGGTGAAGCTCGTCCGCAGCTCGCCGCAGCTCCTCGCCGAACGAATTTGGTCTCAATCGACTCTCCTCGGTCTCGTGAATCTCCGGGCACAAAAAGCCCCTTGCCAGGCCGCCGGAATCACGCGCCGTACGCCGGGAATTTCCTCGCTATCGCCGTCGAACGAAAACCCTATTCGCTGCTTCGCGAGGGTTTTTATACCCCGGGCCGACACGGTGAACCCGTTACGCGTTCGACACGTTTTCGACACGTGAGCACCCGATACGCGCTGTCGACACGCTATCCACACGGTAAGCACACAATACGCGCTGTCGACACGCTATCGACACGGTAAGCACCCGATCAGCCGGTTCGATCTCACCCGCCGATCTCGACCGTCCGATCCGCTTATTAGAACGCACACGCAAACTCACCCGGCGAACCGCCTCCGCCTCCGCTGAACCGTTCCGGTCCGGTTCACGCGCGATAAAAAAAACGATTTCCGGTTTAATTTAATTAGATTTTCGAATTTCTAAAAATCTAATAAATCCAATTAAATAGGGAAAATTAATTAAAAATTCCTCGGTGCTCCGAAAAATTCCCAAAAGATTTCAGAAATTCCAATAGCCTACAATTGAGTTCCTGGCTCATCCTACTGTCGATTCGAAATCATCCAAGCCACAATTAATTTATTAAAGATCAAATACATAAAATTTTACCGGGTATAACATAACATATATGAATAAACAAACTGTAACTTATGCGAATTCTTTCGTAAAATGTAGCTGCAGGATCTGAGATGAACATAACAAGTGAGGTTTCCTATTTTCTTGAATTCACTTTAACTACGATAAGAAAGGTATCCTCGATCTTCAATAAAGTATATAAATGAGATGTTCGCGCTTAAAAATTAAAGAAATTGTTGCATCCATGGACTTAGCATAGATGAAATAACATTAGAGATGTAACCTTAAGTGACCTCTCTTTTGGAGTATAAACCAACACCTCCCTTTAAAAAAATTTATATATGGTGCATCTATTTCAAAATTTGCACCTTAAAATACAAGTGAAGCCTTGAGGAAAGAATTTTTTTATTTTGCCTTGTTGGATGGTTTTAACTTGTTTGTGAGAGTGAATTCTTCGGAGATAAAAAACATTCCAAGTGACCACATTAATGCATCAAAAATTTGGTATTCAAAAACAAAAAGTAAATGATAGTGTGGTTACCATTCAAAATAAGGGAAGGCTGGTGGCAAAGGGTTATAATCATATAGGACTAAACATAGAAGGAATACTTGAACAATTGTTAAGTTTTAAGGCAACAAGGTCATTTTTACCTTTTTCTTAACACAAGTTATTTAAACTATAGAGAATGGATGATAAGAGCACCTTCTAAAATTTTTTTTTTAGGAGAAAGTGTGTGTAGTATAGTTGGATTGCATTAAAAATTTTCTTCATCAAATTCATGTGCATAAGCTAATGAAAGACTCATATGAATTGCAATAAGAAGAAAGATCTAATTATTAACATACTTTGTTCATCCTGAACTATAATGATGAACTTCTTCAAATTGAAGATTATATAGACAATAACATATCTGGATCAACCAACTTGGATTTATGTGAATATTTAGTAATCTTATAGGTGTTGGATTTGACTTGAATAGAATGGGTGAGGCTAGATATTTTTTTGGATTGAAAGTAAGAAAAAAAAAGTATCCTTGTATCCTAAATGAACTATAAGAAAGAGATGTTAAAATTGTGTGAACATGTGAACATCAAATGCATTTCTACTTTCAAGTGTACCCAGCATACTATTGAATAAACATGCGAAACAAAAACCAATATTTTTCAATGTATACCAAGAAATGACACATTCTTTACTTGGCAATTAGAATACCAAACATAGAATTTAATGTGAGACTATTTTGAACAATTTCAATCAATCCCAAATGACATCTTTCTAAAAGTTATGAAAATAATATTTTGATAATTGCTCGAAACAATGGTATTCAACTTTTTGAATCCCAAATTTGTGCTATGTCATGATCTCACAAGATATGGCTACAAGGACTTTTAAGGTTCTTCAATACATAAGAAAACCATTTTAGGTACCTAATCACTTATAACACATCTTAAACTAATTATCTAGCAAAACAATATGGAATTATAGCTTTAGCAAAAAAATGAATCACAATATAACATTAGGTGTGTTTCTACTAAAAGTTTTTTGGTTTGAAAAGGAAATTAGATGATATGGCATTACAATTACAAATATTTCCTCAAAAATATGACAATTTCAATACCTTTTATTTAACTAAAAATGTTGTAAAGTACTGTAAGATTCAAGAAATGGATTTTAGGCCCCATCTCATCATGGACTACGTAGAATGAAATATAGTGGACATTTGATTTGTTGGCAACAACATGAAATAATTTAGCACCCTAACAAAGCTACTTAGTGAAGATTTATTCCATAGAATAGGAAGAATTTTTAATGAAGACAAAAGGGGGAGAAATTGAGCTTGTTTTTAAGAGAAGTTCTTTAAGTGAAAGGTAGCTCAACCATGTTCTTTAATCACTTCCAAATCTAGCTTGACTTGATAATATCTAGCAAATGTTTTCTTACACTATATTAGATTACGTTATCATAAACTTAGTTGGTAAGTCATCATAAAACAAAAAGAAGTTATTTGTCACATGAGTAATTGTTTATGATATTTGATTTGGACGAGGTAGCATATTAATTAATTATCTAGCTTTTCTTGTAGAAATGATAGGTGAACAACACTAGAGGGATATTAATGTCAAAAGAACAAGTCAATTGATTAAATATATTATTATAAGTAGGTTTGGAAAAAGAATGAATAGGATTTTAGCATGATAAAAAAACTATGTGTTTTATGGTTGTAAAACGTGTGATGAAAAATGAATAACAAGACAGAGAAGAATCGTGTGTTTATTAATTTTTTTATTTAAAAAATTAGAAAAAAAATTGAGGTTAAAATAAACCTCTTTTATAAAAATTATCAACAAAATAAAAATGCTTAATAATAAAAAAATGCACAAAGGATTTTTAAATGGTTTGGCTAAAACCTGCCTACATCCACTTGTAATCACTAATCAAGCTTCTATTAACCACTCCCTTTTGTCAAAGTTGGTAGAGTTATAACAAATATAAATTGGGTGCTCCAATAAGATACCAAAAACTGTGAAATTCAGGTTAAACGAAAAAATTTTAAACTTTACAATTTTTGCTTACAAAAATCCTTACACCTTTAATTTTTTGAACAAGAGTTGCACTACTAATTAATGAAGAGATGTTACCAGTAAATAAAAAAGTTACTATCAAGGGAAGTATAAGAAATGTAGATTGACAAAAGATCATAGCACTTATAATTACAAGAAAAAAGTTGCACATAGTTTGAACTTTGCTTATACTTGTATGAAAATTTTGAAGTTCAATTCAATAGTTTTAAGATCTAGTAAGTGAACCCTATTTATAAATTAAAAAACTCCAAAACTACTCACACAATAGCTAAAATCTACCTTTTAGAAAGCAAGAAATAACAGATGGAGTCGTTGGTACAACTACCATCCAATTAAGCGAACAGAGTGGTAGCCATTTGATCAACATAAATGAAAGGGTCCAGATTTAATCATGATAAGATAAGTTTTAATCAGTTGGATTGAAAGGTGGGATGGATTGTAATGATGATGAGATTACAGTTCACATAGAAGAAGAGACTCTCAGTCATTCCATCAACTATTCTGGATAAATGGGTGATGAATGTTAACTATTCATAAATATGATTGCGATCTGGACTACTCAATCATGAAAACACATGATCACTATGTACGAAAATCTCAACATAAGTAATAGCTTTTGTTTAATCTCACATTACAAAATAGTTAAAGTATTCTATGCTTATAATACATTAACTACATATGATTCAGCCTAATTGGTTGGTTACCCCTAGGTTTCTCAAGAAGTGATGATCGAGGTCGTTAGTGGGCACGTATGAGTCTAACCTAACTAAATTTTCCTAAACAGAATAAAGAGTCTACCATGACTCATTTTTCTTAAGCTTGTTCATGAGTAGCACATCTAATTTAAACCTGACTTGATTGATACTGGGGTTTGGCTCGTTTTATATTCGATTAGTTCTGAGCTTGTGTGGGTCCCTAAGGCCCGTGACCATTTTCTGCTACATGCTATTTGCCTAGGCTTTTTGGGGTTAAATGTTGAGAGTCCTTTAGAAAAAATGTTATTAGAATAACAGTAAACATTTATATATAAAACAATTTGAATATTTATAAGATTTTTAAGAGCTAAAATGTTTTCAAATAGAATATAAGTTGAACAAAAGTCAGATATTCATAAAAGATAATAGCCCTATTTGTTCTATTTATGAAAAAAATTAAAAGTTTAACATGCTCATCGTAAAAATTTAGAAATGAAGTTATTTTTTGGTTAGACACAATACAAAGACCGTTGTCTTTGGCTGCAAAGTTAGTAGATTAAGTTATTAAGTTATATTAGCTTTTTATGTTATAGTTCCTACTCTAACAAATCCAGATATTCGGAAACTTCATTTGATCTAACTAAAACTTTACTAAGTTTAATAAAGTATTAGTAAATACTTAGCATTGATTTTGTGATCATCATTTTAAAAGGTATAATAATCTCGCCCTTTAAGATTATAAAACTAAAGCTATAGGAAAATATAACATTAATGGAAAAATTAAAAAATTTTATATTCAACATTATAATATATACTTTACATGATAGCCCATAAACTCTTGAATCCTAACTCACTTTCACCCATAATTCGAAAGGGTTAATGAAACCTAAGCCTAATCTAAGTTTATAAAATACTTTGATGCCCAATCATAATAAAAATATCAATTAATTAAGAAAACAATAACACAAAACACAATTGAATTATTTTTTTATACCTGCTCTCTAATAAAGTTCTATCTTAATTCTTTTTGTTTTGTTCTTGAGGGTTGAACGAAAAATTAAGCTAAGTAAATTACACTTAAACTATCACAAAGAATTACAATTGTGTAAATTATAAGCCATAATCTAAAAATTGTACTTTCATGCAAAGAATTTCAGTTGCCCAGCAAAATTTACCATCTTGTCTCACAAAAATTCCAAAACCTTTAATTCTTTAACAAAAGTGTTACTACTAATGAATGAAGTAGATGTTTCCAAGCAATACAAAAAATTATTATGAATAAAGGTTAGAGAAATAAAGACAGATTAAAATCTATAGCTCTGGTAATTGACTCCTATGAAATTTTTTAAAAATGATTTAATTATTTTGATGTTTGATAAGTGATCCTTGTATAAAGTTGAGATAAAAAAACTAAAAAAATAGCTCCTTAATGGCTAGAATCTACTTTTTAGAAAGCTGATCGATAAAGATTGAGAAGATTGTACAACTGACATTCAATTAAGCGAATAAAGTGGCAATCACCAAATTAGCTTAAATGATGAAGGTTCAAAATCTAATCACAGTGAGATAGGAACTAGAGCTTTGGATTTAAATGTTAGATTGATAATAACAATGATCAGATTAATATTCACGTAGGAGGAAAGACTCCTGACCATTCAATCAAATATATTGGACGAACAGCTAAAGAAATTTAACATTTAATAAATTTGGGCATGATCTGGACTATTCGATTGAAAAAATGCACATTAGTGTCGAAATCTCAAGTTGCAATAACTTTTATTTAATCCCACATTTTGAAATAGTTGAGTTATTTCATTCTTATAATACATTAATTACACATTATAATTAGATTATTAGAGTTGGCTACCGTTAGTGTTCTTGAGAAGTCATGCCTTTTGTCACCAAGAGAAATATATTGGTCTCACCAAACGCAATTTGCTTAAACAATTTAATGAGTTTATTCTAACTCATTTCCTTTTACTCAGTTCAATAGTAATGTGTTTAACTAATTAACCTAGGGTCTACAATAGTAAAATTACTTGATTGATACTCGAGCTTAACCTATCTTATATTCGATTTGTTCTTGGCCTTTGGAGGTGCCTAAGTCCCATACCCCTAGGTGGTACCAGTAACTTGACCTGAGTCCTTTGGGTTTAGTATTTGGGGTGAGCTTAAAAAATTTTTTTATAATAAGAAAAAAAGTCACATATAAAATATTTGAATGTTTATAAGATTTTCAAAATGTCAAATGTGTTCAAATGAAACACTTCTTGGACCAAATTCACATACACATACAAGATTGATAGTTTTTTTCACCACAATTACAAAATAATTAAAGGTTGAATAAGCTAACCATGAAGATTTAAAAATAAAACTCTTTGTAGATTAGTCACCCCACAATTATCATTGTCCTTGACTCCAATCTCAATATGGTGAGCCATCAAATTATGTTCAGAATTTATTCTATAGTCATCACTGCCACAAAATCTACTCCTTACTAAGCTAAACTAGATATTAATAAACAATTTGATTATAAATTTCTAAGTATTCGAAAGAAAAATTAATCATAAAAGCTAAAAATATAAGTCATTGAAATTAAGAAATTATATAATGAAAAAAAGTAAAAATCCAAAAAAACTATTGAACAACTTAAAAAATTAAAATTGTTTATAAAAGTTTTCGAAAACATTTGTTGTTCCATTGAAGTTTAAGGCACATATAAAGAAGGCCTAAGATTTTCCTAAAATGCTTTTATAGATTGATGTTTATTCACTTTGATTCTAGATAAACTTGTTGTATATAAAATGTTTGTTGAATTTATACAATGTATTAGAAAGTTGCACAATATCGTAAGTATAAAATGATCTAGTTGTTGTTGATGACATGGTTGCACAAATTTTTTGCATGCATATATTAATTACTTAAGTAATATATACTTTGGATTTTAACAATTTACTTTAAATAAAATATTTTTTTAAACTTATTTAACTTTCCATACAATTTGTTTTATGCATAAAAAAATTATTTAAGTATTATATATTTTTTATTTTAATAATTTTATTATAAATAAACTAATTATTTTTTAAACTTATTCAACTTTTCATATAGAGGATAACTTTGCTAACTAAGTTATAAATTGTTTTTCATATATTAATTATTCAATTATCATAATTATTTTTTATAATTTTTATGCTTGAATTAATTTCACATAACTTCGAATAATTTAATTTATATTATGACATTTATGCTCCCATGTTTAATTTCTTAAATTTTTCAATCATTAAAACATTCTTAATTATATATTTAATATTATAATGTTTTGAAATAAATTGTTCTTGAAACATTAAGAAAAACATTTGTAAATTTGAATATTTTTCAATTAATTTTTTATTTTTAACATTTTCTATGAAAACTATAATAGTTTTTCTATATGAATTTTTTATTAAAATTCTTAGGAAATGTTTTCTCATAAAATATTGTTAATTGTTTTTTATTTTAAAATTTCCAAGAAATTAATATGGAATTTTTTTTGAAAATATTATGCATATATAAATTATGTTGTGCTTAGTATTTTTTTAAGATTTTTTTATTATGTTTGTAAATATTAGAATTATTTGTAGTACTTTTTTTAGGATAATGACATATTCTTATGTTTTTGTATTTTTACAATGTTATGAAAATTATATTTTGATTTTATCTTTTTATGGAACAAATTTTCAACTTCAATGACTTTATTATTTTTAAAAAGTTGTTCATAAAAAAGCATTAATTTGTTAATATTTAATATTAAATAATAAAGATAAAATAGCCTTCTAGAACACATGTAAACATTTTGAGATATTTTATATATTCACTTTTTAAAATTGGAAATTATTAAAGTAAGTTTTAAAGGCTTATTATATAAAGTAATATTTTAGTATATTATTTTCTTAAGATATTGCTGAAGTTGTTTTTAATAAATAGAGATTGATTACTAAAATTTTTTTTATTCTCTTCTATCTCATTATGAGAAAAGTAATTTGTAATTAATCAAAAAAAATTTATTACATTTTATTGATATTAGTTTTTTTATATTTTCAATATTTAATAATTATCTACAATATACAATTGCATTTTTTTAATCTTTTTGAAAATTTTTATTAATTGTTATTTCTAAAGTTTTTAAAATTATAAGTCTTTTTATTTATTTTTTAAAATTTTTTTGGATTATTTTTTATTGAATTGTTTGGTAAATGCCTGATATGTTTGTCATAATAATCAAATATTAAATTATTCAATTATTTTAATGATCATATATCTCTTAATTATTTCACAATTTTTTACATTATTAAGTTTGTGACCTAACATAACTAAGAAATTTTATGTTCATTTCGAATGCATTTGGCAATAATTATTTAAATCAGGTTTAAAGGCATACATATTTTTCCAAAGCTTTTATTCTTTTATATCGGCATATTTGTCATGGTTTAATTACATAAACAATTTTATAATATATTGAACCTATTGTTTAAATGTTGTTGTACAATTATTTCTTGATGATTTGTAATTTTTTATCTTACAAAATTCTTTTTGAAATGGTTTTAAAAATTTTTTTTTAGTAAGTTATTTAATTTACCATCTTGTACACATTCCTCTCATTTATTGGTTTTAGCATTTTGTTTTTCATAACAAAATTTTCTTGTATTCTTCAGCTAAGCTCAATAGTTCTTTCAGTCAATATTTTGAATTTTTAAAAAATTAAATTTACTTATTTATTTTTCATTTAATTTTTTATTAACATTTTAAAATTATGCATCTTAGCAAAATAGCCTTTAAAATATGATAGATTCACAAAATAGTATAAAATTTATAATATTTCGTTTACTATTTTTATTTAAGCTAATATTTTAGTAAATATATAATACCTATATTTTTTTAAAAGGAATTTGTTGTTTTATGCAAATATTGCAAATTGTATCATACCTTATTGTTTCATTGCACTAGAAAATTTCCTTGAATTTGTTATAAAGAAAAATTGAACTTATAATTTTTTAGGAATTAATTTTTTTAAAATTTTATGCTTTCATTAAAATTGAATTGTTATTTTATTTTTTATTATAATATAAGATTCAATATTTAAAATATCCAAAACTCTTTTTTTAATTTATTAATAAATAATTAATGTTTTATTTGAAATCTAAGCAATATGCAAAGCAAATGAAAATATAAGTTAAATAAAATTAGAAAAATATCATTAAAATAATAAAATGATTCTAGCATTTTATATGTTTGCATCTTTTTTATTATTTATTTTGCAAGTTTGGCAAGCCTATGATTGTCCAATATAATGAGATTTGTCAAGCAAAGAAAAAAATATTTTGTTATGCCAAAACATGTAAACTAATCAAAATTATAAAGAAAATAAAAAAATACCATAATACTAGGAAAAAATTACTTTCAAAATTATAAAAAATTAATTTAACAAAAGCTAAAAAGTTATGTAGGATCTTGAACATATATATTATTCAAATTATATATCATATAAAAAGAAAATCGACAATCATTGCGTACATGAGGAATAAGAAAAATTAAAAAAGTAAAAAATTGATGGAAATAATATAAATAAGAACACAAAATAGATAATATTACAAATATATTCGTAACATAACATCAATAAAATGTGACAAGAAAACATGCATTACCCAAAAAAAGTGGAACAATTATTTTTTAGAGTCAAAAAATGAAAACAGTGGAAGCTATAAAATATCTAAAAGTAATGAAAATTAAATGTACAGTTTCTCATAAAAAAAATCGCACATATGTTGAGAAAAATAAAAAACTAAGAAAATTAAAAAACCATTTAAAAAATATAAAGATTATTAAATATAATTTAATATTATATTAGGTAAAAAATATATAACATATAAAATTTCGAAAAAATATTTTATTAAAAGTAAAAAAGTAGAACAAAAATGACAAAAGAAAAAAGTAGGATGGGAATCCATCAACTGTACATTTATACTATTAATGTATTCATTGAGTTGAACATTTTTTTTAAAGTGCGACATATCATTTTATCCTAAACAATTCATATAGATAACATAATAAACTTTTATGTTTAGTTTTTTTTTTTAAATTAGTGATAAAACCTTTTTCAGAAGCAACGCAAATTAAATCTATTTTTCTTTGGATGCCTTATTTAGAATAAGCTTAAGATAAGTAAACTTAGGTAAAAATGTTAAAAAAGGGTAATCAATAAAATATTAATTACTATAATGAGGAGTAAAGTTAGGATGACATTATTGAGATATTGATAGGTTTTATTTAGATTTGGCATAACTTGATAAATATTTGAAAGCTTTTCAAATTTTTATTTGTGTTAAAGAAAGTCAAAACTTCACTTTTTTACTTATTGTTGATGAAATTTAAACATGAGGTACTAAATGATAAGATTGATATTTTAAGTCAATGGAATCACTTTTCCCAAAATGCCAAAGACTACTTAACACAACTATGTTAATCCAAGTATAATATAAATGTTGCCATATAAATCCATCACACAAAATATTATGTATGAATATTCCGTAATAGATAACAATAGAATACAAATTAGTGTCTTAAACTTTAATAGATTTATCAAAGTTCATTGAAATGACTATAAGAAGTGCAATAGGATTAATATTTGTAGATGTAAGTAACAAAGGTAATTACTATTGCATATTAATATTCTAATTAATAAAAATTGTGGCTTCACAAAAAAACTTTAAATTTAAACATAATGAGAGATTACACATAATAGTCAAATGGATTTCGATAGCAGATAAAGTAATATAATGCAATAAATGTGTATTGTGAATAATTTTATTGTTTGAATATAATAGAAATGTATGTAGCTAAGACATACTTATAGACACTAATTTTTAGTACATTGAGTGGTAGGGATTGTGATCGTCAATAGTGATAAGTTTTCATAAGATAACATTAAATTGTGCAACAATTTTGTAATCAAATTTTATAAGGATGAATATAAATCTAATATTGCAAAATATACATAATATTAAAAAAGCAAGCCACTAGTGGCATAGTAATTACATCAAAATATGGTAAAAGTTTATTGATAAATAAATTGTTCGAAAACAAGCTTTCAATTTATGTTAAAATAGTTATATGTAATTACCTTACTATGTATGTCATTAGTTTTTGGGTAAAGCAGAAAAGTCACGTGTGCTTTTACTTTCTTGCGAGCTATACAACATAAACAAGATAGTGAGGCCTTGGGATTGTCGCTGAAGTGCTGCTACGCAAGAATTGTTTGAAGAAAACTTACAGCAATTCATTGACATCATGTATGTAATAAAAATGCAATGATTGAGAGCCATAATTAGTGTTGAAAAAAATTACTAAAAAAGAAGAAAGCACAATAATATGTCAATATGCAACAAGTAATGGTTGTTGATGACCATGTTCATTTGAATAACACAAATTAGGCTTTGTTAAAAAACTAACTAATAGTGAAGGTACATATGATAAGAATCTTATTGTTGGAATCTAATTTAGCTCTAATTTAGTCTCTATCCAAATTAGAGCTCCATATGAAATTGATGATATTAAATTTCAAAGTTAAAATTTTGTATTTTCAGTAAACAAATTCCACTAAATTTCTTCTAGAAACAATCTTAATACTAGAGAAATGACAAAGATACTACTACATAAATAATTGATGCAAACATTAAAATATTTGTAAATTGTTTAGCCTTGTACATGACTTGTCATAGCATAATATAAACTTAAATTCTTAAATAGCGATTAAAAATACTTATTTGGTCTTTAGCTAACCTTACACTTCATATTATCTTGCACTAAAAAGGTTTAAAGCTAAGGAAGAAAATGTGTTGAAAAAGATAATCTAATTTATGATCAATACACACATAGTGGTGTATAAAGAAATAGAACTTGATAACTTATTACTTATAATCAAAGACAACACTTATATGAAAGTATATAGAAAAAAAGCAAAGTCTGAATAAAATGGAATGTAATAAAAGACTAGCTTACTACATTCTTCTTGTGTGTGAGCACAAAATTACCTTCATGACCAAGAAATCGCACATCCAACTATCTCTATATTCAAATTACCTAAAAGCATATTTTTTGGTAATAATATGAATCCATTGAATAAAACAACAATTTTGATTTCACCAATTCACATAATTACCAATGAGGCTTTGTATCCACATAAATACGCACCTTTGAACAAGTCACACCACCTCACCTAACACTAGAAGTGACATTTCATTGAGAAAAAGAAAACCAAGACAACAAAGTTAAAAGGCCTCTTTCATCTCAACCATGACACTTATTCAGCATGATTTCATGGTACAGCCAAATATTACATGTTGAGATCGTTGATTCTATTTTTTTTTTACTTTTAAATATTCAAAATTTTTAAATCGCTTCACGATTATCTTTTTATGTTACAAATTACTCTTCACTTTTATATTGCGAATAGCTTTTTAAATATGTTTTGCATAGGAACTTTATCATTTTAAGTTCACCATTTTCTAAATGATTTTTTCTATATTATGAAACACATTTTTTACAATAAGAATTTTGATTGGCATGCATTACCAAGAAATGCTTTCCAAGTGTTTTTTGTAAAAACTATTTTATATTATTGGCATCTCTTTTTCCTATGATTTTAAAATTTTTATGCTTATTATGCATATGTCATTATTAACTATTTTTTTAAATTAACTATTTTTTAAAAGTTTATTTCTTTTCTTGTAATAACCTATTTATGATACTTCCTATAATTAGAAAACTCTTTCATAATAAAACGAATTGTATATGTTCTCTGCCTATCTTCCAAAAATTAATATTTAACATATTATTGATATAGTTCTAAGGATCATAGATTTTTCATTATCTACATAACATTATATATATATTTGTTTTTCTTATTATTTTTATTTGAATTGACAAATTTTTACTTATTTATGAAAATTCTAAATTATTTTATAATAATTGTTTTATTCTTTTAATATTCAATATTATTCATATGGATCACATAATATCTCTCTTATTGGCCTCCTAAGCCTCATGACCCAAGTTTACATTTAGTTGATACTAATATTAATAATGTAAGCCACTAACAAGTTTTTCTGCTTGGTTATATTACATTAAAGCTACATGACCTATAAAAAAAACTTTAGTGAATTAGAGATTAGTTCATTAAGCTTAAATTGAAGTCCAAATGGACCTCATATCAGGCTAATTCCAAATTATAAATGAAGCAATAATTTTCTCGAAGTGACCACTCAACAACAAATCATGATCATTCATGATACTAGCACAAATATTCAACTTGCAAGAGAAATGCAATTTGAAGATAGAAAGAACCATAGAGGCTTGAAGATGACAAGCTCCTTCGCAATGTCAAAAATCAAGAAAAACTTTTGCCAAACTTTGTCAGGATATTTTCCAAATTTTATTTTATATGATTCAATTTGTATGCATCGTGTTTTTCAAATTATGTCGAAAGACATCATTTGAATGCTTTCACACTTCACTAACAAAATGGTCTTAAAATATTTTAAAAATCAAACCAGTGCAATGACAGCATTTATGTATTGAATAAAATTTACTATGCACAAAACAATTGGTTGTACATTGTTATATATGTGTGTGGAAAGTCAGGATAAATGCACATAAACAAGAAAATGCATATAATCATAATATACTACTAACATAAAGTATATCTGCCTCAGTAGAAATTATTAATCACTAGTAAATATGACCATTTAGGTAAACAATAAATTTGCATAGCTAATAAATATTCTTAAGTTAGTTCTAAGCATATCTACGAAAGTTTAATGTTAAATTCACATTTGAATGGAATAAATTGATTCTAAGAAAGCAAAACTATTCTAAAGTTTGTATAAGTAGAGTTGAATAATAAATTTTTGAATTCAAGCCACATAACTTTTCTTAATGCAATCAAACACTACAATTCCTTCATTAAAAAAAATTTTTGGCATTTAACTAATTCAAAACCCTTGCTAACATCAAAAGCTTGCAAATACTTATTGGAAGTTTTGTTGAAGAAGTAAAGTACATTGTTGTACATCTTTTCCTCATCAACCTCACACATTTGACAAAGTTTGTGGGAATTTTTTTTAGTTTTCATATGTTCTAGACAAGACACACGTTTTATAGAATCTTATGTATTATGCTTTAAGAAAAGGGATTTCTTTTTTAGAATCATAACTTGATTATGATATAGTTGCAAAAGTAGCCATTTTTGTGAAGGTCTCGCCTAACCCACAAAGTCCCATGAATGTCTGGCTTTAACATTTAAAGAGACCAACTTAGATTATGTTCCAACTAGCAAAAAATACAAGGAATTGTCCACTAATGCAAGGATAAAAATACTCATGGTGATGTTGTGTGCTTACCTCTTGAAAATAACATGTGATGCCTTCTTAGCTTGCTATGTAATGGTTCACATGGGTAGAAACATAACCAACTAAAATACCCTTGGAATTTTTTCATTACTGACAAAATTGTTATCTCGTTTTAACTTATCAAGAATGTGACTATTATTGCTACTACAATTTGTATTATTTTGGATGAATAGGAGTTGACATAAACAATCTACTAACTTTTAAAACATGTTAAGAATGATCTTTAAAGCATAGAATTTATTTTTTCTAAGTGTAATAGTTTTTTAGGGACAATCAAAGCACATAGTCTTAGTAAGATTCTTAGTATGGCATCAGTTAACATTTTATATGCTTAGAAACCAATCAAACAACTATTGACACTTTTGGGGAATCAATTATCTATTCTTTATATGTAGAGTTAGGATATTGTCAAAACTTATATTATAGGATCAACTTTCATGCAAAAAACAAGAAAAAGGTCCAAAACATGTCCCATGTTTGTCGATGCCTTTGTTTGTTTCCCAAAACTGACCATATTAGTGTTAGTAACATTCATGGACCATATTTTTTTTTAATAGATCAATCAATAGTTCTTTAAATTATAATCTAGATTGTGAGCTCATATGACTTACAAACAAAACAAGATCTACAACTTTGTGCTTACCTATAAGGACAAATTTAAAAGTAGAAAAATTTGTAAGATTCCCAAACCAAACTAGATCTACTAATGCTATGCTTACTTACCATCAACCTTTGCTATGCACTAAATCAGAACTAATCCATGACAAGATCGATGTCACATTGACCTGTTAACTTCATCATTGACATAGCAACACAAATTTGACCATGACATTGTCGACACTACAATGACCCGATGACTAGATCCACAACACACGTACTTGAAGTTTACCTGCAACAAACTTGATGGTGTGCTAATTCAATGATTTAATCTACTAAATCCAAACACAAAATTATTTCTATGAGCCACATTAACCTGGCTCATAAAAAAATGAACATTGTACTTTTTACAAAGATTGTTTCACATCTATTTTGACTTTGGAAACTTTGGGCCAAAATGATAACTTTTTATAAAGTTATTTTCCAATAAGTTTGGCCAATCCTTTGGTAACTACCATTTTGAAAATGCATTTTTTGTAACTAAAATGGTAGATTTTCAATTTTATATTTGGTAAGCAAAATTACATCAATTTTACATTCTCAATTTCTTTTTTTCTCTGCATAGGAACTTTATAAAATGGGAGGCATACCCTTTCAATAAGATGATGCTTACCTGTGAAAAATTTCACTTTATCCATTATGCCTTATTGTGGTCTAGGGTTAATTACAATGTGAACTCTAATGAGCTTAATCGTCTTGGCTTCATTATTAAGAAGAAGCATGCGAAGCTTAAGCGATGGGACAGTGTGCAAGTTTAACAATAACAATGCTATTTGGCCTTCTTATTGATGCTGCATAATGTTTCGTTTCACTTTCATGTTTCTTTTAGATAATTTATTCACTTTTATTATGTCATTTCGATGCACTTCATTGTTCCTTTTCACTTAGATACTTAATGTTTTCCTAGATTTCTACTACTACTTATTGTCAACTTTGCTATTCTCAATTCAAGTTATTATTTTTTTTAAATCCCCATTATGTGCAAGTTACTTCATTACTCCAACATTTCTATATTCTTATTAATGTTTCTCAAGGCTTTTAATCTACACCCATGTGACATTTATATGGTTCTATCCATATAGCAAAATTTATTTTCTCAAATAGCTTTCCAAATACTCTTTCTTTGTGCCATTGAATTTGTAATATGCTTAGCATAAGAAATGCACCCTAGGTTGTTCTTCGTTCCCTCTTGACTAAACTTTCCTTGAATAGCTTCCTAATATGTGTGTGGCCTTTCTAGTATTCTCGTGGTTATTATCTCATTTTCTTTATTCATAATCTTTGCAGGCAAAGTTTTAAATGCATATTGTAGCTTGTACCATTAGTTAAGCATTAAATCATGCTCTAGATCTTGGTTATAAAACTATTTGAAATGCTAATAGCAAAGAAATCCTAAACTAAACATTTTTTTTTTAATTTTTGTTTATTAGAACTTGTCACATAGACCACCTATACATGAACAATGCACAAGTGACCCTCCAAACTCAACTAACTAGACTACAAATTTTGGAAGACAAGCTAGAGAAATATGGTTTTTGTATAATCGAACTAGAACAAGCTCAAAATAAGGCCACCTTTTCAAACCTAATACTGTCATCTACTCTAATCAAATACCTCTTACAATCAACTTGGGTTAATACAAATATAATGATGGTAACAAACACATGATGTTGATAGAATGTGATAGTTCCATCTGTGAAGGCTTCATAAAAATTACAGAATGCATAGAGTCAAAATTTCCTTGGACCATCACTTCTAATGGTTTAAAATTAATGAAAAATAGAGGCATTGTTTGAACAAAACAATTTGAAAAACAAACTCATCTATCAAAAAAAAATCATAGAAACATGTTATTAACAAAGAAGATCACCACTAATCAAAATATATATTCCTCTCTTAAAATAATCACAGACTTGGCGAATGACATGCCTAACAAAAGGAGGAAAGTATGTTAATGACTGCATTACTCATTTTGATGATTATATTTGTATTGTGGTGTTAATGTAGACCCTTTCGTCTCTCCTTCTAGATTCTGAGTTGGGCTTAGAGATATTTTTAGAGGGCCTTTTAATGCAAAACATTCACACCTTAGAAGAGGCCTATAATAATTTCACTAACTACGAAAACTAGAAACATTTATCAACTTGAAAGGGTTGAAGCATGAACCATGTTAAACTTCAAGCTAACCAACACTTGATGTTCCACAAGTAGTGTATCAAAACACACCACACCAAGCCCTCCCTATCATTAAACTTACAATAAAACCCAACCAACCTATTAACCAATCGCCCAAGTAACATTTTCTCGAAGTCTAAAGTGAAGTAATAGTGTATCCCAATACCAAAAATGACAAGCTATATCGAGGAAGACAATTATGTGGAAATGAACACCAATGAAAAAATGAGTGATAAAAAAATATGCTTCCTAATCCTACTTAGGCAATGAATACTCCAATGAGGATTGAGAGAAGCATTGATGACACTAGACCATTATAATCATGAGAAGAACCTTTACCTAACCAAAGAGAAGTAAATATTGAAGACATACCAAAATCCGTAAAGCCTTTGCCAATCTTAGAGAAAAGGCTTATAAATTTATCATAGAAAGTGGTAGTAGCATCAATGCCATTTTTACAAATGGTATAACATCCACCAAACTATGGATCATTCATCACCTAAACCCATACACCATTTCTTTTATTAACAAAATAGGAAAGTGTTAAGAAAAAATTAATTATGCTAGTTAAATTTGGCCAATAATTTTGAATATAATTAATGTGATATTGCTCCAACGTTAATATCAAATGTCATCTTATTATGACCCTAGTTATGTGACCATGATGCCATTATTGCTAGCTAAACCAACACCTAAAATTTACACATCACGAAAAAAATTTAGCTTACAAACATCAACATCTAAAGCCATGTCCGACCTATAAAAAGACCCGACTTCCCACATAATTAAATCCTATTTATGTCCCATGTAGAGTAGATAAAAAATTTATTGGTAGAACTATAGTTTAACCCATATAAATACCCTATATAATAATGCCTCTTATTGTAGAATCCATTTCATATAGCTTTCCAAAAATTTTTACTAACGAACCCCAAGGTTTACCATCTCTTCAAGACATTTAATATGCTGTAGACCTCATACTAGGTAGTTGTTTACTAAATTTTTCACATTTTAGAATAAATCCTTGTAAACATCATGAAGACTAACAAGTGCAAAACTTATTAGGCAAAGGATTCGTTTGAGAAAGTCATAATCCATTTGTTGCTTCTACCTCTCTAGCCCTAAAAATGGTTCATGGAGAATTTGTTGCAACAATAAGGAAATTAGCAAAATGGTGTGAAGTATAGTTCCTTATCCCTTCCTTGGATGAACTTTTTGACCAAACGAAAAGAGCCTCTATTTTATCCAAAATCAATTTAAAAAGTACAAAGCACCTACATATAATCTAGTTAAGGGATAAGTGAGAAATGATTTTTAAAATAAAGGATATATTATGCAAGTGTTTAGTCATTCCCTTCACCATATACAACACGCCAAGTACATTTATAAGAATAACAACCAAATACACTAATTATGAAAGTTTGTGATAATTTAATATAGTGACATCTTCAACTTTTGTTGTATCATTAAACATAAATTAGAACATGTTAGAAAGATTTTCTCAATGCTTAGAGAGAACATCTCCACCCAACATAAAAAATGCACATTATTTCCTATCACTTTGACTTTTTGGGCTTCAAAAAACATGATATATCACCTTACTATGTCAAAATTAAGGCTATAAATGATTAACCAATGTCTTAGGAAATCCATTATATAAAGTGTTTTCAAGGCTTAACAAGCTTGCAAAGGAAATTCATTAATAGTTTTATTATCATCATTACCCTAATAATTGGTCATTTTAAGAAGAGAATTTTTTAGTGGACTAAAACAACTAAGAAAAAATTCATGAAAGTCTATAAAGCTATGAGCCAAGAATTTATGCTCCAACCTCCACGCCATACTTGACAAAGTTTCTATATTTAATTAGTTTCTCGGGATGACAATCACAGATAAGATGTTTGCTGCACTCGGTACTTTTAGAAAAAATCATCTAGCATCTTTTGCGAACAAGGTTAAAATTCTTATTTTTCTGTCACGCCTAGCTTTTCATCAAATTGAGTTCATAAATCATAGCCAAGGAAATCAATTACGGTGTTTGGTAAGGGAAAAGATGCATAATTTTGATCATCTTTTAACACAAGCCAAGAAAGAATATAGTAGTTCCATGAATATGCCCACAGGAATCTGCCCCTTTCAATACAATAATGAATATGAACCTTTTAACCTATCCTACCTAATTTTAATACCTATTCAAGCACAAACATAAATGTTTGCATCTAAGGTAGGTTCATGAATCTTTCTACACGTGATTATGAGCTCTTTAGAATGAATTCAAGAGAAACTAAAACGAAGATGTCTATGTGATTTATGAATATCGCTAATGAATTATAAAATCTTTAAAAAATACTTTCTTTTTTAGATCTTTTAAGAAAGGTGGTAAGTATTCTCCCTGATAAGTATGATTTTCTTGCCACGGTATGACCTTCACATGATGTTCAATTATCTAAACATCAATATTTCTTCTTTTTATTATTTCTAATATTTCAAAACAACATACTTTTATAGTTGTAAAAAACATCATACCATTTAGGATTATCAAATTAGGAAAAATATTTTTCGTTTAAAATACGTTATTTTCATAATTATTTTATAGAGATATTGTGTCTTGGAGACATTCATAGGTTAGAAGCAATATACTTTTCAATTTTCCATAGAAATAATGCAAACAAAATTTACATTTTATGGTTACGAAGTAAAACTTTTACAATTTATGTAGCCTTAAATGGTGAAAAAAATCAAAATCAAGCTCTTGAGAATTGAATAGTGGATGTTCAAGACATATGACTAGAGTCAATCAAGGTTTATCAAAATAACATGTGGTCCAAATAGATCCTTAACACTTGGAGGCAAGTGAAAGAAAAAGATATTCAAAATTGGTCAAATGGGATATTCTACTTTAAAGAAAACAAGCAAGCTAGATATAGTTAGAGATCTTCTCAAGCCAAAACAAACTAGTTGAAAAATAAATGAATTGTGCTAAAAATGATGGCAAGTCAAATATTTCTTTCAAACCTAAAAATGACTTACCTACTAGTACGCATTTAGGGATACTTTATTTAGAACTTTTTAGACTAACGTAATCCTAAAGTTTAGGTAGACAAAAATATAATTTATGATTATTAATGATTCCTTTAGATATAATTTTGTTGTATTTTTCTAGAGTAAAAGTGTGACATTTGAAATCTTTGTTAATATAATAAAAGAGATAGAAGAGAAAACATTTCCCAGATTAATTTGTACTCAATGTGATTGTTGTAATGAGTTTAAAAATGAGGGACATCAATTTACATGACCTTATTCACATCAAGAAAGTTGGATTATAGAAAGAAAGAAGAGGATCTTTGTTGAGATGGGTAGAACTATGTTAATCGAATACAACCTATCAAAATGTTTTTTGACCAAAGAAACTAACACAACTTGTTATAAAATAAATTGAATTAATTTAAGGCCAATATTTAAAAAATCTTCTTATGAGTTATTTAAAAATAAGAAATTGAATGTTAGTTAATTTCAAATTTTTGGATATTAACAAAAAATTCTTAATAATAAGAGGTCCAACATGAACGTGTTTGATGAAAAAGTATGTTTAGAAATTTTATATGAGCTCTTCTTCCTGAAAGACTTATAAAGTTTGCAACATAGATACTTAAAAAGTTATAAAAAATTATGAATATAGTGCTTTATGACTCTCCTCATACGATAAATAGTAAAACTTTAGATTAATAGATAAAGTCCTGAAAGAACATAGACTTGAACAAAAAGGAAGTTGAAAAAGAAAGTAAAATAGAAGAAGGGACTAGCCATAAATTACCTAAAGGTTAGAAATACCAAGCTTCACAACAAAAAAAAATCAATTATAGGAGAAGTTAATCAATGAGTTAAGACTAGAACCTTTATGATAGTATTAGTCATAGTACATTTGTGTCATTCATAGAATTAATAGACATAGGTGAATGCCATAACGTTAGCAATTAGGATTAAGTAATGAAAGAAGAGTAAGACCTTTTTGACAGAAACCAAGTATGGGAACTAGTTCATAAGCTTATTGATTAAAAAATGATTCGAGCTAAATAGATATTTAAAATAATATAGATGAAAATAGAGTCATCGCTATAAATGAAAGTAGATCTGTTTGCAACCATTATAAGCAAGTTGAATATACATATTTTTTGGAGTCATTTCGATTAGTTACACAATTGGAGGCCATTAGACTTTTCTTAGTACATTCATGTCATAAGAATATAGATTATTTCAAATAGATGTAATATTTCAATTTTAAAATAGCATAATAAAAAAATGTGTGTATAAGACAATGCATATGCTTTGACACCCATGTACATAACGATTATGTATATAGGCTTGAGAAAGAATTTTATGGCCTTAAGCAAGCTCATTGTTTATAGTATCATATATTAAGTAATTATCGAGTTGATAGTGGTTTTCAAAAAAGAAAAAATAGATAACACACAATTCTTAAAATCCTAAAATGATTATTTGTTGCTTATACAAGTTTATATTGATGACAATTTTTTAAAGCATAATTAAAAATGTGTAAGGAACCTACTAACTTAATCGTAATGGTGCTTGAGATAAGTATAATATGTAAAATGAATTTTTTGCTTTGGATTACAAATTATGTAACTAAAAGATGAGATTTTTATTTTAGAAATAGAGTATTTAAAATATTTATTCAAAAAATTTGGGTATGAAAATTTGAAATATAAGGAGATTCTAATGAATTAATCAGTCCATTTAAATTTAAATGAAATTGAGAAATATATTAATATAAACTTTTTTGAAGACCATGTTAGACCTTTACTATATCTTATAGTTAATAGATCAAACATTTTATTTTGTGTTAGCTATTGTGTAAGATTTTAGTAAAATCCAAAGAAAATCCACCAAAAGGTAATTAAATTAACATTCAAAAATATAGAAAGTACAATGAACATAAGTTTATGGCATCTTAAAAATGTTCATTGATGACATCTTAGAGGATTCCTAGATTCAGACTTTATAAGCGCTAGTGTAGATAAGAAAAATAACATAGGTACATATGAATTACTAAGAAATATTTTAATTTGATGGTCAAGAAAGAAGAAAAGCTTGCATAGCCACATTGACCATGAAAATCAAGGATGTAGTGATTGAAAGCTGTGTTGCTCAAGCATTATGCTTGAGACAACAACTTCTAGACTATGGTATAGATCTCTGACATATTTCCAATAGAATTGATAATACTAGTGCCTTGGCTTTGTCAAAGAACCAAGTTCATCATTCTAGGAGCAAACACATAATGTAAGTATCCCTTAATGACAGTCCAAGTTGTTAAAGGCTTAATAAAATTTACATATGTTTCTACTAAATAAGAATTGGTAGACAATTTACGAAATTCCCTCCAACTTATCATTTTCAATTCATAAGATAATAATTAGGTGTAACACAAATTGTATAAATTATACCTCTTTTTCAAAAGTATTAAAGATGGAGAATAACCATGGTTTAAATAAGTCAATAAGAACATATATTAAGGGATAGTATAAATGAAGTTGGAGCACCAACCTTTCTTTTTTAATGCCAATTATCATAAAAATATATTTTTTTTACTTATATTGTTATCTAAATATTTATGACGTGTAATCATCAAAGGGAGAGATTGTTGTCACCCTAGTGTTTGATGAGTCAAGCTACAAATATTTCCATTTTATTGTAATAGGCTTATTTAGTGTGGATTAGGTTTTGCTTTAATGATCAAACCTAACACCTTTTAAGATGATGAATTAGTGGTCTACAAAATACCTTAAAGTTTTTAGTAAGCTTCAATGATTAAAGACAAACACATCATCATTGAAAATGATTACTTTTTTATTATAAAATAGAATATTATATTCTTGATTGTGAGCGACATCTTCATTAATCTCAATTTCACATCCTAATTTAGCCATTTAACTTGTTCATACTTTCTTAAATTTAAAAAACTTATTGAATTTCATTTTTTCTAGATCTACTTTTCTAATTAAATCCAAGTAATGCATCTTTGCAAAATTTCATGTTAAATAGATTTAGGGAACTAAAAAATTTATTATTTTAAATTTTCATATTTTAAAAAAAATTAATCTGCAACCTAAGTTGGCCAATTGCAAAACACTACAGTTGACCAAGACCAACTTGGCCTGGTAGCATCGGTTTAGAAGACAAGGTTAAAACAACCAAGAAAATTATTTAGGGTTCAACCTAAACAAATTTGGGCTATGATAGAGAATTGAATGTTAATAAATTTTAAGTTTTTATGTGAATGGAGGTCTTATTGGACCCATCACTAAGATATGACCTATAAGCATGTGAGTGATCTATATCCCCAATTTGTGCAGCATTTTACACCCATGATGGGTATTATAAAGAGAGAACTACTTTTCTTTTCAATAATATGGGACTAACATTTCTCTAACAACTCAATGCTAAAACTGTGCTCCATTTCTAACCATTCGATGTTTCATGGAATGATAAATGTTTCATGTACTATAAGCAGTTCATTATAGATCAAAAATGAATGGCCAGTTCATGTTTGACTTCATTAAAATTTGTAATTATTTTAGAATGTTGAAATAGTCTATCCTTTAGTAAAATGACTTATCTTTCTCCATGTTTGAGTCCTATAAATGAGATCTTTCCCAAGTTTTCCATTGATGAGTCAGAGGATTTAAATATCATTATACTGGATCAGTTCACTCTGATCTAATCCACCTTGGTCTAACCGTCCAAAACTCATCCATCTTTACAGTTTTTTATCTGAGGGTTTAGAAACTCTCAGATCAAAGCCAATGGAACTAGTCAATCCCACTTAATGATTAATTTCCTAGCCATTAAGTGAGCCATTAGATTAGTAATTTTAGAAAAATATTTTATGATGTTTGGAGGTAGTTTTTTAAGGAACGTTTTCTTAACTTTTTAATAGTTATGATAAATTTTTTCTTTTTAAATCTGACCATTTTTTAATGAAATGACTAATAACTGTGAAAAAAATCTCAAAAATGTTAACAAAACATGCACATTTTCAACAAAAAAAAATCATTACTAATACCTAAGGTTTTTATCATCAAACAAAACATCATAATTAAGGGTAAAAAATATAATATATTAACTTTGCAGTACACCTTGAAATGATCATGAAACTGCCAAAAATCATTTGACAATGACATTGTCTCCATTCTACAATATTTTAAGATGATTCCATCGATTTATGGAACCATTTGTTCTCAACTTACAATAATAAGTCTCATCTTTCTTAGAGGCACTTCCATAATTATCTAATTTGTCATCCTTTTCCAATCCTTTACAAAGATTTTCTATTTTACTCCTACCTATAGTATCTTTGTTATCAATTGAATTCCTTTTGATATTCTCGTCTTGTAGTACATAAATTGTTTGTTTAGATAACACATGCGATAAAAACCTTACAAATATTTTTATTTCTTGCACATTCCATTGCAAATGACATCAAAAATTCCTTTGACTAATTTCATTGAAAACAACTCTATGAGACGCTTATATAAGAAGAAAATTCATATGTTTCTAGTTTACCACTTTTATTATTTTTCTTTTAAAATTCTCTTGGAATTAAACTAGCGTTATTTTTAATATGTTTTGGTTTTTTTTTTCATAACATGTTCAATTCCAATTCATGTAGAATTATTATTTTAGGTTTCTTTTCATTTTTTCTTTTATATTTGACTTCCCCTTCTTATTGTTAGTTCTTTCAAGTAATAGTCCTTTTGATCTTATACAAAGTTATACAAATGAAAATTTCATTTCATGATATTCAAAATAAATTTTGAAATGAACCAATAGGATTTCAATTATTTTTAGGCATCCCTCAATATAAGAATTAAACGAATCAAATTCAAAAAATGTTCTGATGTCTCCAAAGAGCTCTTCATCTACTTTCTAAGTGCTTACTAGTTAGTAACTTGTCCACGAGATGCTCTTTTTCCTTATTTTGTTGATTTCTCTTGTAAAGAATGCCATTGTCATTTCCTTATGAAATCATTTAGGATGCACCACCATGTTTCTTTCATCACCTTTATGTATAAAAGTACCATTAGGAAGAAGTTTTATTAGAACTGAAAGAAAAAGTACATGATGAACTATGGCAACGATAATGATAACTATCTTATAAGTCATAGAACAATTTATTTCAATAATCAATGAAAGCACAAGATGTCTTGTCTTTAGCTAATATTTCTTCCCATACATTGTAATGTATTTCATGGGACATACCTTTAAAATTACATGATCCTCTTCCTAAAAGCTCACTTTCTTACCTTTCTCATCATAATTTTTGATAAGTAAATTGATTCTTTTTGAATTCATGTTTTGATTATTTAGATCTTCTTAATAGAATATAAAATTATATCTATATCAATTAGAGTATTGTTAGTTTGTTCATACCAGTATAATAATAATTAACATATCTTATTGTACAATACTATGTATGGTGTGATCTCTATGCTAGACTAATAATTATTATTATAGGAAAATTAATTAAAAGTGAAATACTTATCCTAGTTGTCTTAAAACATCATTTTCATAATCCTAGTATATTTTCGAGTGTTTTAAATATTCTCTTTCATTGACTTTATTTTGAGTCTAGAATGTTGTGTTAGACATTGGTTGAGTATCACATAAATCAAGAAACCTTTTACCAAGGTGTGATATAAGGTTGGAATCATTATGTAATATATTATTTTTTTCTGTACCACATAAGTCATACAATTAATCAACCTTTATTTGACTTGTTTTTTTGTCAAAATAATTTCCTTAATAAGTAAAATATGAATTTTAAGTGGTTGAGAACCTCATTTTCAGACCTACAAATATTTGGGTTCTAATTTTCCACAAATAATCATTTTTGTTTAAGACAACTTCTTACTATCAATATGCCATAATGATTAATAGTGAAGTTCCTTCAACTTGCTATTGATATAGCATATATCTCTCAGTTATCTATACAAATATTTAATTAAACTTCCTCTATGTTATATAGCATAAGCTTTTGCACTTCTTAAAGAATTGGTGTCTACTTTTACCTTTTTCTTCGTGATATGGGATCTCCAAACCATAATTCTTGAATAATTAAAGAAATTCTATTAATCTTATTGTCTAGATGGATTTTAAATCAAATGAATTGTGAGACATCGTATGCTCTATGAATAATAAGAGGCACAACTATGAAAGATTTGTCATTTTTGTATTGAAATGTTATATCAATATGTAAGATAAGAGTTGGAGATTAGAAACCTAGTTAATGGATGCTATTTCCTTATGATTTTCCTTAAATAAATAGACCTATAACACCATATAACAAAGGAACCTTAGCTGTGAAGGAATCTACTCATGTGGATTTTGATGGAATTATGCATCAAAATATAATGGTAGATTTGGAGCACATGGAAGCTTTTAGAAAAATAAAATTAGGAGACAAAGTAAATAGAAAAAAATATAGTAGCATTGTTATCAATGTATATTTGGCCTATTATTTTGTTAAAAATGTGATCGTAATTGGAAAAATGTGTATTTTTTTCGTAGGTAATGTTGTTCTCATTTAGTTTAAATCAAACTTTCTACCTACAAAAATTTTTGTTTTAATCTTACAAATATTATCATGCTAGTTTAGGAGAACAATATTAGGTTATCAATATGTCACAACTTCCTATATAATAATGTTCCTTTGATTTCTCATCAAAATAGTATTTTTCTCTCAATTTCCTATCTAAATATTTAATTGGGCTTCTTTAATGTTATGTATTGAACAATGTGCTCTCCACTTAAACATTGGTAGCTTCTATTACTTTTCTCTTAGAGATATAGGCTCTCCAAACCATAACACCTTAATAATTGATGACGTTCTATTTATCTCAATTTCTCGATAACTTTATTATCAAAAAATTATAAATAAGATACTGTATTACTTCAGAATAACAAGAAACCAAAAAATTAAAACTTAAGCATTTTTGGAAAGAAATGTAACATCATAATGTAGAATAGAAATTGTAGATTAAAAAAAAAGTAATGAGGCTATCCGTTTATGATTTCTTCAAATAAATAGACCTATAAGCAATTTATTATGGAAACATTTATTGTAATGGAATATGCTCAAGTTGTTAGAATGAATGCTTTTGTTATTATTAGGTAAGATATATCACCACAATATAGTCATAAAAAATGAGTATTAAAATTTGAAAAAAAATTAATCATGTGGTTATCATTCAAAACATGGAAAGGCTAGTGGCTATGGGCTATAATCAAGTGAGATGACTAAACTTTAAAGGGGTACTTGATGAAATCATAAAGTAGTGGGCAACATGGTCATTGTTAGCCTTTTCTTATTACAAGGAATTTTAAGTATAAAAAATAGATATTAAAAGCAAATTCAAATATGTTTTTGTTTAGGTGATAGTGTATGTAGAATAATTGGATTTTATCAACATTATCCTCATCAAAATCATGTGTAAAAGCTAATTAGATACTTATGCAATTTGCAACAACAGCAATGATCCTGGTATTGATAAACTTGGTAGATTTCTGCTCAAACTTTAATTTAGCATGGGAATGTAGATTGAAATTTTTTCATCAAGAACTACACTAGTGAACTTCTTCTTGTCAAAGGTTATGTAGATGATATCAATTTTGGATAAGCTAACATGGCCTTTGGGAATGACTAATAAGCTTATAAATGTAGGATTTGAGATTAATATAAAGGGTAAAGAGACCAATTTTCTCATATTGAAAGTTAAACAATATAGGAATTGAATCATTGTATCTTAAATAAATTATATAAATGTGATCTTAAAAATGCTTAATCTTGAGAACCTAAATCCCATTTCTAATTTCAAGGTTCTCCAACAAAGTATTAAATAATGGCAAGGATGGAAAACAAATAGATTCAAGGTATATGAATGGATGATATTTTCTTTAATTAACTACAAGAAGACCTAAGAAAGGTTTTAGTGTGGGACTTTTTTAATCTATTTTTTTATTAGGAACCTATAGAAAGATTCTTTTGGTAATTCCTTGCCACAAAGATGTTAGAGTTTTCATATCGCAAATTTTAGTCATGTCATTATCTCGTAAGATAAAGCCACAAAGATTATGTTGGTTCAAGAGTACATAAGAAAAGCATTATAGGTATTTAATCATTTTTTGGACACATCTTAAACTCATGATCTGTTAGAAAAAAATGGAACTATTTTTTCATACAACCAATGAACCATAATATATAGCATTGGGAGGATTTTTAAAAAACATTTTTTTGTTAGAAAGAAGACTAAAAGATATGGGATTAGATTTTGAAAAAATATACCCATAAAAAAAGAAAAGATGTGCGCCATTTTCCTAAGTCAAAGCCTTATCTAGTATTCTAAGGACAAACAAAGTGATGCTAGGCACCACTTCATTAAGTTGCATAAAGAATAAAATGCGATAGACGTTTAATTTGTTGTTAACAACATGCGACTAGTGGGCATCTTAATGAAGCTGCTTAGGAAAGATTTATTCCATAATATTTAGAAAATGCTTTTTTGAACTACATTCCATTACTTTATGATAAATTTAGAATATAACTTGTCCTAAAAAATAAGAGGTTATTCATCTAATGAGTAATAATCTAAAATATTTTGATAATAATAACCTATTTCAATAACATTCTCATTGACCATCAATCTCTACTTCTTGGTATGATTGTGAGCGACAGTGGAAGGAGATTAATATTTGGAAGATAGCTCAATTGATTAAATATGTGGATGTAACCATTTGTGAAATAACAATGGAAAAGAAAATGTATGATGAAGAAACTAAGTGTTGTTTTTGAGTAAGACATTTTCCCTACCATGTAAATTAAAGAAACTTGCGGCTCAACTACACTACGCATGATTTTTCAAGTTCAAAATGAAAACCTTTGCACGACTGAATACACCACATGATCATATTTTATACAATAACATTAGGTATTGGAGAAAAGAGACAATTTTAAGACTAGACTATTTGATCTGAGCAAACTAGTGCATCTAGTAAAATTCGATGGAATAGTTACAAAGAATAAAATAATATGATCAAACTATTCAATAATGGGAAACAATTCCAAAAAAACTCAATAAGGAAAACTCAAAAAAATCAATTGATATGATTAACTTATGACTTATGATAAAAGCATTCAAATTAAAATTAAACTTTTGAAAAGTTTGTACATCACCATGATATAATATGCAATAGTATAAGGATTATTATGAATTGTATATTGATAAACTTCTGACCTAAATTAAGTCAAACAAAAAAATTATACAATATACAAATATTAGTTTAGACCATGTGATTATCTTATTCATGTTGTAATTAAAATAAAAAAATTTGTATGGTACCATAAAATTTTATTTGGTTGTATGATAAACTTACATTTACTTACCATAGTAAATTCATTGACTTCATATGGTATATTAACATTCTTCTACAAAAGCTAAATTGACTATAAATGCATATAAAACAATGTGATTATTATGTTTAATTATACAACCAGACAAATACAAAGTTCTGCTGTTATGAAATTAAATTATTGCATTATTCTGATTTGAGAAATTTTATTAACAAATGAAGAATTCTTATATAGCTTTTGAAAAAAGTAGCAATGAGCTTGAATGTTGCAAGAAGTTTGAAAAAGAAATTTTTAAGTCTACTATTGTTAATTCTTTTGTCCAATTGAATCCATTTTCTTAACATATTCATAGCTAAGAATTTATCATTGACAAAATTTCTTATATGTCTATGGTGCTATAATATTTTACTTTTTAAAGAAATACAATACTTTTTAATTATTATAAACAAATTTTTTTACTTTTTATATATAGTTTTGAAAAATTTAAACAAATTATTATATCAATTAATTTATATTCCATATATAATTTAGAATTTTAATTAGTTAATTATGCATAAGTCTTAGAAAACTCTTGATTTATTGATATTTCATGAATTTATTTTGTGAAATATTCCTACCAATTTTATTTTTAATTTTAATTATGACACCCTCTATTCTTAAAATATTAAAACATTTGACTAGTTCCAAGCCTAGAATAATTTTAACACATTTTGCAATGAAATATTTTTATTCCTTTTAAAATACATTTTAAAAAGATATGTATATTTGATAATTGATATTATAGAGAGGATTTATTATCCATATGTTGCTCATATATTAGAGGTAATTGCAAGTTATTGTTTATTTTTTTTATTTTTGTAATTAAGTATATGTTATTTTGACATACATAGTTTATATTCTTTTGTATCTTCAAATAATTAGATATTCAATTATTTTAGGGAATGTTTTAAATTTTTTGAATATTTTATTATGATAATGATTTTATAATTTGTAAATCTTATATCCGTTTTTAACTATGATGAACCATATTCTATGTGATAATTATCTTTTTTATAGTATAAGTTCTTTTGTTAGTGATTTCCTTTATCTTATTTTTCTAATTCTAATATCACATTATTTTTGAAATGTTTATCAAGCATATATTATTAGAAATGTTTTCGGTTAATTTCAAGTATAAATACAATAAAAAAATTAAATAACTCATTAAATAATTTACATGATGATTTTCTATATTTTGTTATAATTATTAGTCATTGCAAGATATTTGTCATTTATATTTCCTAATCAAATATTTAAAGAATAACAATATTTTATTTTCTAATTAATACCTTTTTCTTATAAATATCTACTTTCGCTAGAATTACTATTGCTTTTAGTTAAAATTTTTGCAATATGAACTAAGATTTCAATTACAGAATTAGGCCAGCAATTGTAATCATTTTTAAAAGTGTTTCCAAAAATACCCTTTGATAATTATGTCACTAAATGAATTCTTTTAATATATAACGCATGTTCTGTTAATTTTTTAAAAATACTTCATTAGTTTAATAATTCAGATTTTAAATTCATTTAATTAATTTCAATTTTGTATTTGCACAAACATATTGAGATTATATTATGTTTTCTTTTATTTTTTATTTGAAATCTTGAATGACCTTCTATCTCATTTTTCTTATATTTTGTCACAATATTTTTTGCAATTATTGTTGGTACAACCTTTTTGAGTTATTTCATAATAAATCTTATTGGTATTGATTGCTCTTTATTCATAATAAAATCACCAATACTTATTTTCTGTTATATTATATTGAATTATTTTCATATTTTTGAAATTTTAATTATCACGACAACATGTTATATTTTTTGAATTTTTTAACTAATTGTGGAATTAAAAAATAAAGTAATTAATATGCTCAATAATAATTTTACACCACCTCTATCAAAAAAAAATTTTTTAAATATCAATGTGAAAAGGCATTTTAAGAAAGTTTTAAGTCTTACTTTAGCTTCATTATATAAAAATTTGTTGCACCTATTTGTTACATATGTGCACTAATTTTTAAGTTGTTATATAATATTTTTTAAGAGCTCCCTTATAATATTTTTTTTAATTTGAAATTTTTGTTGACATTTTTTAGTATATCTTGGATAACTAAGTTATAACTAGTTTCTAATAAATTTTTATATTTTTAACCTTATTATCTTTTAATTTCTATAAGAAAATATTTTATTATATTTTTGTGCAACTTTATGTTGTATCAATTAAATATATTGAATACCTTAAAAATATTTAAATAATTATGATGTCTCATTTTTTTGTTTTTTTAAACTTATAATGTTTTATTTAGCCAACTACTCCTTATATTGCAAACATTTTTGAATATTTAAATATTTTAAAAAATAATATCTTATTTATTATACTACAACAATAGGAAAACTCTTTGTTGAAATATTATCCTCATTGCTAATCTTATTTATATATAAAATAATCCTTTTTTTAAATTTTCTTCATACAACGCATACTTTTTCAATATTATGTTGTCGTGATTATTGACATATTTTTAGAGTCTATTATATTTTTTTAACTAACAATTTAAAAAAGCATTGAATTATTTTATTTATGTTATAGAATTTGTGCTCGCTTATTTAATTTTTGAAATTGTTTTATTTATATCACACATTCTAAACATTTTAAATCATTAAATTTTTTTTATTTATATATTTAATATCAAAACTTTTTTTTTAATTTCATTTTATTTTACAAACTTTGACAATCATTTCAAAAATTAAATTTCTTTAAAACATTAACTATTTTTTATTTTTTTAATGTTTTTCTTTGGGAAAATATTTTTGTAATATTACAATTACTTATTGTATTTTTTAAAGGTTTATGATATGTCTTTCTATATGTTTTTTTATTTTTACAATCTTTTGAAATTATATTTTTTTGATAAGTGTTTTTTTAGGTGGCAAATCTCTTTAATGTCTAAGACTTTCTTAATTGTAAAATATCATTTATGACACATGCAGTAATAGAAAATCCTTATGATGAATAGTAATGATTTAATATTTAACATTCACATATGAAGAAAAATTAGTTTTTCACAACATATACAATATAATAGTTAATTTTGTTTTTTTACTAGTTTTTATATCTATGAAATTACTAGAAACTTATTTAAATATTAATGATATAAAGCTATGTTTTAGTATATTGTTTTGTTCACATATTACCAATGTTGTTTCAAAAATAGAAACTATATTCTAAGAAATTGTTTTTTCCCCTTTTTATATTGAAAAAGTCATTAAATTTAATTAGTTAGATAATTTTTACCTCATTTTATTAAACTTATTTTAAATATTTTTAGAAATTTGTTTTAATCATTTTGCCTAAAGCTTTGTACATTTATTTTTTTATAGTATTTTCGTAATTATTCCGTTTTACTTTTTTTTTTTGGTTTGTTCTTTATTCAATTGTTATTTCAACAACCAAATATGCTAAACATACAGATTGAACTTTTAAAAGTTAAATTATTTTAACAACCATATATCTTTTAATTCTTTCAAAGTATTTACATTGATAAGTTTGAAACCAATACATCATAAGGAAGATTTGTTTTCATTTCCTATGCATTTCGAAGTAGTTATTTAAATAATTTATAATGTTTTTTTTTATTTCATAACTCCTTTATTTTCTTTTATATTAACAACTTTGTCTTCATTTAATAACCTAAATATTTTTTAATATCTTTTACACATTGTTTTTAAATTGTGGTATACTTATTTCATGACAATTTGACAATCTTATCTTACAACATTTTTCTTTAAATGATATTTATTTTTTATTAATATTATGATATTTAATTTAGAACATTCTAGCATTTGACCTATTTCCATATCTGTTTTATAATTCTTTTTGCGAATTAGGCATGTCTATGAATCTACCAATATAAATGGATTTATTAAGCAAAGAAAAAAGGAATTATTGTTATATTGAAACATCCAACTAATCAACATTGTCAAGGAAATGACAAAAATTGTTTATATGAAACTCGAAAAAGAAATTTGCTTTGTGAAAACTATGAAAATATAAAATAGTAAAAACTAATATTTTTCAAATTTATTAAACATATATACAATTAAAAGTGCTTAACATATAATAAATAATTTACATATCATTACAATTAAAAAAAATTAAACAATAAAAAAAATTTCAAAAAATAAATAAAATGAAAACACAAAACATTTAATATTACAAATATATTCATAATTCGACGTTAACAAAATGTGACAACAAAACACATTTTAGGAAACAATGGCGAAAGCAAAGTTTCTTCGATGTCAAAAAATTAAAATAATAGACAATACAAAATATCTGAAAGTCATCAAAATATCATTTACAATTTGTCATAAAGTGTTGCACATATATTAAAAAAAATTACTAATGAAAAACAAAAAATAACAAAACATATAATTTATCAATAAGAATTTAATATTTTATAAATTAAAAAGCATATATATATATATATATATATATATATATATATATATATATTACATAACAGCATGATAAATTTTTTATTAAAGATATGTACGAGGGCAATAATTATGATGAAAAAAGCAGAATGGAGATCTTTGTACTAAATTTGGATCTTGCTCTTATGCCATAATGATAAAAAATGCATAAAGAATAAATGAAAAGAAAGGATGGACAACCTTTGTGCTCCTCTCTAATTGCTTGCTTGTACCCAAAATTTTAATGATAGAGAAATAAAATATTATAATAGAAATTTTATATTTTCATTCATAATGGTTTTTAGCATGTTGATAGTATGAATCCATGTATTATAATGATAGCTATCAAGTATCAAAAAATTCCTTATACATAAACCATTTCAAAAAAATAAATCTTACAAACGAAAAATGGCTAATAATTGATCGTTATTAATCTTCTAATACAACTTCTCTTATATTAATTAACCCTACAAAAAAATTTCATACTTTAAGTATTTATACTCTTAGGATATTAAATTGAGTTAATTTATTATTTTGAAGATATCACTAATTGTTTTATCAAAATAAATTCATATAAATAGGCAAATGCTTAGTGTTATATTTGAAATGATGAGTAAGAACATGTTTTGGAGTAACATAAAATCACCTTATTGTTCTTTAAATTAAACTTAAGAATGATAAACAAAGGTGAATATGTTTTAGTAAAGCAATGTTTAAAAGCTTTATTATTATATTAACAAGTAGAATTAAAACATTGTTCAGATGTTAGTTAGATTCACTTAGAGTTAACTTAGGTGGATAAATTTTATAAAGTTCTATAGATTTGTATTTGGGTTAATGAAATTAAAAACATCACATTTGAATTTATCATTGATGAAATGTAAAGATGAAGTACTGAATAATAAGATGGATATTTAAAGTGATAGAACTTTCATGACCAAAATGCCAAGACTTACTTAGCATAACTATGTTCTTTCAAAATTTAATATAAATCTAGCCATATAAATCCATCACACAATGAATTGTGTACATAACTTCCATATGTAATGGCAATATGATAAGTTTGAGTTTCATTAACTTCAATGGCTTCACAAAAGTTCATTGAAATGGAACTAAAAAGTGTACTAGTGCCGATATTTTGTAAATTTAATTAGTATAACCCCAAGTAAACAAAAAATTGCTCATTAATAAAAATTATAGCTTCTTAAAAAAAATTAATGTTAAACATATTAAGAGATTACCCATAATAATAAATTATATTTTGAAAGTGGATTAACTAATTTAATACATACCTGTGTAACGTGGATCATTTCATGATTTGAGTATAATAAAAACCCATGTAACCAAGGTATAATTTGAGATACTTATGTTTAGAATATTAAATGTAATGTCTCATAGATTTTAATGCTGATATGATTTCATAAGAAAAATCTAAAATAGATAAATATTTTGTAATTTAATTTTTCATAAAATAGAATCTAATCTTCTAAATAATATACCTATTGTAAAAACAGCAGGTCACAAGTGGCATAAAAACTACATCAAAATATAGTAAAATTCCAATGATAACATTTTTCAAAACTTGCTTTCAAAAAAGTAATAGTAATCACAAAAAAGGATTTAACATATTTAGAAGTAGTCAAGATGCAATTACTTTGCTATGTTAATTATTAGTTTGGAGGTGAAGGAGAAAAGTCACCTAAAAATTTTACTCTTATGGGAGTTATTTGGCCAATACGAAGCATAATGATGTTAACATATACACGATACCGAGTTCATGTGTGGAGTTTTTGAAACATTATTGCCCAAGAATAATTTCAAATAAATCAAATATCAAATGTGGTAACATCATGCCTTCATTTAGAATACAATAATGTGAAGCCACAATGTGGGTTGTAGGAAAATGTTGAAAATGATGGTAGGAATGTAAAATGCAAAAATGCGACAAGTAGTGATTTTGAAACATATTGATTATTTGAATGACCCTCCATAAGCCATTTAAAATTTCAACTTAAACAGAAGAAGTTAAGATGCAATTACTTTGCTATGTTAATTAGACGTAAAGGAGACAAGTTATTCAAAACTTTTACTCTTATGGTTGCAACTTAGCCAATATGAAGCATAATAATGTGGATATGTACGTGATAGTGAGGCCATGTGTGGGGTTGCAGAAAGACTATTGCTCAAGAATAACTTAAAAAAAAAGCACCTAGCAAATCTACTAGCATCATGCTTGCACTCAAAATATAAAAATTCAAAGCCATAATGTGGGTCACAAGAAAATGTTAAAAAATGTGGGAAGAAAACTCAAATAAAGCAATGCAACAACTAGTGATTTTGAATCATAATGATTATTTGAATAACTCAAAATAAACTTTGATAAAAAAAACAATTGACCTTTTGATATGATTTTTAATGATATTTTTATCCACTAGTTATGCAATTTGAATTTATTTGTTTTGCATGAAATTAAATTATAATCTATTTTTATCCACTAGCTATTTTGTAGTTTTGTTAGTTTTTTTTAAATTTAGGTTTAAAATTACATTCTATTTAAAACCCTATGATGGATTAAATAGAAGGATCTTTTTTTAATAATGGCATTATATTTCCAGAAATATTCTTTTATTTATGTAAAATAGTGCATATTCTCAGTTTGCTACCTAGATATTTTAGAAGATTATTTCTTATCTAAATTATGATTTTAATTTCTCTCCACCGTGTGGCTGTCATCCTTTTCGTTATTATCTTTCATCAAAAATCTTATTATAGAAGTTCCTCCTACCAATACAACATTAATTACGTTTGGCCATGTCCTTAGTTGCTTAAGTCTTAAACAAAAAAAATCATTAGGAATTATGTTGACTTTAGCTTGGCTACCTCACAAAATGGATCAACATATGAAATTAAGTGCAATGATAATCCCCACTGTGGCCATCGTATCACTAAGAGTGCATAAGTAGTTGGCATTAAATGCTACATTACTCACAACAACCTTTCAAACAAGAAACAAGGTTTTCGTAACCTAAGCCACATCATTGTTCATCATGTTTATGTAATAAGTCATTATTTTTCATGTTTGGGATTTTTGGTTAAATGTGACCTTAATGCAACAAAAATTTAATTTGTCTCATTTCTAAACAGCTAGAAATAATTTTTATTCATTTCATTGATATTCCATTATAAAATGCTCAATATTATTTGGTATAATTCACTTTTTTTACTCATCTAATAAATGCATTGTACATTGCCTTATAAGCTATTCAATTTTTCTTCTAACTATTTAGAAGGTCATGTAAAATAGAAGTTGTTGATGTCATCATCCAAAATGGATAGATATTCATTCTTATTGTTGAAGTGGGTAAGCTTTGTGTGTGCGATTGCAATACAATGATACAAAATTCTTGTTACACTATTCTAAATTTTTTTATGTCTGATTTGAATATCCACATCATTGAAAATGTATGTTTGTATTGAAAGATGCCAATAACATTAGTCAAATATAAATAAAGATTGAGTTTGTTTAGTATAAGAGTTGAGATGCCTTTCATATGCTCATATTTGAATATTATTCCTTTTTATTCTACTTACTAAATAAGTTTTCATAATACAATTACATCATAAGATGAAGAGTATTAGTGATGACCAAGATTGAATGGGTGACAATATAATCAACATAGATCATATTAGACCACTGTTTGCAATTCTTTGTGAACCACAAAACTTGTATGAGTTTCGACATATAGTATGTTGTGATCATAGCCAAGTTTTTGATACACAATGTTATGATTTGAAGTAGTGTTAAGTCATAATAACACTATATTTTGTGTTCATTCTTAGTATTTTTGCAAAAAATACTTATTAAATTAAAGAAAACTTTTGTAAATGTCCCTTAACATGTTTCTTCATACACACAAGCTATTCAGATCTTAATTTGAGTGAACATTGTATGTCTATTAACAGTCCATCTCATTTGTGTATGGCTTCTACCCTTTCTGTCAAATGAATTTGAATCGATCACTTGGGTGGTTGGAAAATAATGAAGCACCTACCAATTCATTGTTTTAGTTCTTCACTTAATAACATCAATGACTAGGCCTTTTGAAGGTAGATATTGCTACTTTGAATCTCACACACACTAAAATTTCTTGAGTATGTAATGATGTGGTGTTAGGTAAAGAGTTGCCAAAGCAAATTACAATTTCTATTAAAGTAGTTTCAAACAACTATTTTTGTCAGAAAATCTAGTATGATAACTCACCTAAATTTCACGAAGGAGGCCATAAACACAAGCATGTGCTTGCTCATGGCAAACATTAAAAATAATTAGATAACTCTAAGGAACATCTTGTTGTTTTGAGAAATAGGGTCATGTAATAAATCAGTAAAAGATTAATAAAAATGTCAACAAAAATAACGAACAACAGGAAAAAACTAAAGCCACCCAAATTCTTGGTTAAGTAGTTAACTCTTTGGCTAAGAATCCGCTATGGATGTTCTGGCTTAGATCTTAACAAAAATAAAAGTAGTTGAGCACATCCCTAATGCTAATGAAAACGAAATGATATATACAATGCAGTGCAATTGTCTAGAAGGCTAATTATTTGATGATTATAGCTCCTTAACAAATTCTAAATAATTAGAAGGACAATGATTAAGGTTTTAATACAAAGAGTTCATTAGATAAAATTTAGCACTAATATGATATTGTAGATCTTAAAATTTTTAGTGAAGAACTTTATTGAAATCAGCAAACTGTTATGTTTAAAATTTAAACTATGGAGGATTTTAATCCATTGAAATGTCAAAGGATAAGAAAAAAATTGTAAAACGTTTTGGAAAAATTCATTAACCCAAAAAAAAATTAGAGGATGCTTTCAACTATCCAAATTGTAGATAATACTAATCTTGATGAATAATTTCCTATTTCCAAATATTTAGAGTGCTACTAAAAATGGTATAGCGATGTTGTTAATCAATCTATTAAAATATATATAGTTTGATAAGTTTCCTTGTCGAAACTGTCTTATATGGATAAGACGAAAAAAATTGACATTAAACTCAATTTTTAGCATTATTATTACAATATATCAAACAAGATATAGATTCTTTCCAATGACTTCAACTATAATGTTTACATTAACGAGGAGTACTTTATCCATATCAATATCAAGCATCAAGCTTACATTTTATAAAAGCATGACATCTAGAAGAAGCTTATTCTAGGCATGCCATTTTACATTGTCAACAATACTACAAATACATGGATTGTGGGTAGGGATTTTAGCAAAATCACACATTCATATTATTACAATAGACCATGTACTCCTAAACTAAAATCAATGTAAGGGTTTGTTGATTTCATAATTGTATGTCATCTCATGTAGTAGTGATTTTCTTTGTTATACCTTTATATAGAAAAGAAGAGGAAATAGAATATGGGTTTGGAGAATATTAGATAGTTTGCTGGTTAATGAGAATATTAAGTAACAACTTTCAACTTTTGTAATTCATCACCTTGTTAGAACAAGATCAAGTCATATGCCTCTTCCATTAAGTCTCATCAAAATTCATCCTTAATCTCCCAAACAATTTAAATGTCATAACATGTTTTTTAACCGCCCTACATTTGCATCGACAATGGGCAATACCTGGAATTGTTCTTTAAACTACTTGGGAAGAAAATATGCCTCAAAGATTGAAGGAATCAACATTTGCAAAACTCTTTGATCTTAATAAATTAGCTAACGAAGAGTTGAATGACAAATAAGTAATTTTTTAAGGAAAACCACATGAGGATTATTTTAACGTGTTGTATCTTACTAATTCTTGTTATTCACAAGATTTCGAAACATTGAAATTTTATTGGAAATAGAAAGAAAGAATTAGGTGGCTAATAGAGGAAGAATGAAATACAATATTCTCTTGTATAATAGTGACAAAGAGAAGAAGCGAACAAAGAGGACAGAATAATGACAATTATAATCAACCACTTTCAAAATCTTTTTAGGTCTTCTTAAATAATTGAAGGTCAAAATATGTTTAACTACATCCTTTCCTTATTAAAAAAACCAAACAAACAATAAAATAGTGCAAGACCAACGAAAAAATAAAGAGATAACTTTTAATATAAATTAAGATAGCACTTTTAGCCCAGATGATTTTAATGGAAAATTCTTCACTAATTATTTGGATTTAATCTTAAATGTTTTCTTGAGTGTAGCTAACAACTTTTCATAATATCTCTAATTCTTTAGGTGAGTTTAGGCACAAACATTATAAATATTCCTAAATCTCATAACATAGAAATCATTATTGATTTTAGACCAAATAATCTTCAAAGCATCTTGAAAATTGCATCCACAAAGCTCATCGATGATTAAATATAACAAATTTTTTATTGGCTAATTTCTCTAATTTTGTTGTAAATGAATAGATATTGTATTGAACATATTTTCAGTTCAACAATCAGTATATTCTAGTAACAATAAACATAAAATGGTAATTTTATTGTTATGTTGAATTTCTGGGATGTGAATGACATCTTATCATGAAAATTGCTCTGTAAGACACTCTCCATGTACAATGCTAATAAAAAGCTTATTAAGGTGCTCACCAATTGCATTTGGAATGCATAGATATCAACAATTATTAGTGTATCACCAAGTAATTTTTTCAACCTTCAAATTGTATTAAATAGGGTAATCCTGTATCTTCCAATCTTTTCATATTATTCAAAGAGTACTTCAAAAGAAGTACTAACAATTCTTTTGCCTAAAAAAGAATGATATTATATGGACAGCACAGGTCATCCACATCTATCACTCTCCCAGTCTATGGAAACAACATAATTATGATTACTCGAGTACATCTAAAAACTATTGTTAATCTTAGTAAGTTTCTATGGCTCGTCCAACACTCTACAAGTCTCTTAAATAAAAAACATTAAAAGTGAGAACATCTATAGAAACAAAAAGAGTATATGCTAGGTGAACCAAGTTTGTTGGGGTTCAGGATTGCAATAAATATATGTTTCTTTGGCTTACTTGTGCGACACACAATACATAGGTTTGGAAAACTTAGCTTACTTCCAAAATTTTGTTGATAAAATTAAAAATAAAGAGAATTTTCTCTTCATAATAAGTTTTTTTCTAATCATTCAAAGTTTGGAAGAAGATGCGAGAAAAATTATTTTAGGAATCATACATTAATTAGTAAGAACTTAGAAAAAATAGTGGAAGTGATCAGGTGGTTCCCACTATTAGAAATAATTTAATGGAAATTATTTTATTATTTTTTAAAATTTAAGTAAATAAAAAAATCCTAAAGTTAAGGTATCAACCAAAAATAGATGTCTTCAATTATGCAACCGATGGCAAATTAAAAATTTATACATTTTAATGGACTGTGGTGTGTTATTGAATCAATTCCATGATAGAGAAATATATAGCAGGAGTTAGAAAATTGAATGATGCATTTACGAAAACTAGTTTGTTAAACATAAAGTGGAGCTTGGCATACAAATAAAACAATAATGTTTACATATCTCTTGGTAGAAAAATACAATAAAAAATTCAACTTGCATAAGGATAGAACATCAACTCTACATAATCACAATGCTGTTATTAATATGAAGAAATTATAGCTTCCATATATTTTGTCATCATAGAAGATATGAAATTTAAAATATTGAATAATTTTCAAATTTTGTGGGGATAGAATTATGATATTCAAGTCTTCTATCTATCTTGTATAATACAAATATTTTCTTCATAAGATGTGTATTTCTAGTTTCGATAGTTGCTATTCATGTGCAATGAAAATCATAACAAAAAAGTAGTTGTATGGCACTACCTTGTGAGCACTATTCATCTAAGTGTATGATTTTAACAAAACAACTTCAGTAATTGTCGGATCAAGAATGTATGCAGCAAAGTTAATACTATCAAAATATAGTATTATTAAGACGTAGCACTACTTCAAATCATAATATTATGTAAGGAAAATTTTAGTATAGTGATAATATACTATATATGAAAGCTCAAACAAGTTTTTAGGTTTACAGAGAATTGTGGACAATGTACTAATATAGTCTATAATTATTATATTATCATCCATTTACACTTGGTCATCAATAACACTATTAATCTTATGATGCAGTTATATCGTGGAAATTTATTTAGCAAGTAGAATATATAAAATGAATATTGCATTTGAGCATAAGAGAGCATCCCAACTCTTATACTAAATTGACACAATCTTTATCTACATTGGACTAATACGATTGGCATCTTTCAATAAACATACATTTTTAATTATATGAACATGCACATCAAACATAAAAAATTAGGAAGAGCATAACAAGAATTTTGTCTCCATATTAAAATAACACACATGAACTTACCGACTTCCATAATCATAACGGAGTTCTCACCATTTTGGTTGGTAACATAAATAACTTCTATTTTACTTGCTGTAGTAAATAATTTGATGCAAAGTTGAATTACTTATAAGGCAATGTATAGTACATTTATTAGATGTGTAAAAAAGGTGAATTATTCCAAATGTTATTTTAAGTATAGTACGAGAATGCCAAAGTTATGAATGAAAATGATTTCTAGCTAATTAAAAATGAGAGAAAGATAATTTATGTTGTATCAGTGGTTATCCATTCTAACTAGAAATACAAAAAATGATGAATAAAAGCTATTGTATAAAATATGATGAACAAAGATGTGACACGAGCTACTAAATCCATGTTCATTGCAAGAAGGGCTTTTATGATTTATGTAATGTTTGAGGCCAACCACTTATGCATACTTAGTGGTGCCATATTTGTTATGGGTATTATCATTGTACTTAATTTCATAATTTGAACCATGTTTTGTGGTGGCTTAGCTAAAATGAATATAATGCCTAATGAATTAAGAGGTTTATGGCTCAAGGGTTTAATGACATGGCCAAACATTACAAATGTGAGGTAGCTAGAAGGAACTCCTATAACAAGATTTATTATAGAAGGTAATGATGAAAAGGATGACAAAAATGGTTGAGATAAATTAAAATAACTATTTAGATATCAAATAACAACATAAAATATCTAGATAAAAAACCAGGGTTGTGTGCTCTTTTTGATAAAGAAAATATTATTTCTAGAAATATAATGCAAATATTAAAAAAATATCTTTCTATTTATTCCGTCAAAAGGCTTTAAATAGAACATAATTTTAAACACTAACTCAAAAGAAAAATTGACTAAACTACCATTTTTAATGAAAATATGCAAAAATCATAAAATTTGTATAAAGGTTAAAAATATCATGTGAAACTTATATGAGACGTTAAAAGAAAAATTAAAATAAAAAATTTTAGTAAAATAATTAAAAATAAATAAAATTCAATTGTTCAACTCAAATATTATCGTAATTTCTGTTGCCATAGTACTATTAAGAGAAACCCTGTTATGTAGTGCGGTGGGCTAAGTAAATCTTCATCAAGCTTAGTATTGATCTTCTGATCATGTAAAGGAACTTAGTTCAAATTACATAGCAAGCAGATAGAAATATCATTAACAATCTTTCCCAAAGATCAATTGTTTTTTTATCAAAGCTTATTTTTAGTTATTGAAATAACCATTGTGATTCAAAACCACTACTTGTTGCATTGCTACATTTTATTTTTCTTCACTTATTTTTTAAAATTTTCCAACAACCCACATTATGGCTTCACAGTATTAAATTCCAAAGGAAGGCATGATTTCACAACATTTTTTATTTGATTTACTTGAAATTATTTTTGAGCAATAGCGCTTCAGGGACTCCACTCATGACCTCATTATCATGTATATGTCAACATTGTTATTCTTCATATTGGCCAAGTTGCTCCCATAAGAGTAAAAGTTTCTAGTAACTTATCTTATTTTCCTCCAAACTGATAATTAACATAGCAAAGTAATTGTGTCTTAACTACTTCTATTTAAGTCGAAATAGAAAATGGCTTACGGAGGGTCAAATCCCTTTTAAACTATTTTTAACTTATTTTGAAACCAAGTTTTCAAAAAAATTGCCATTGAAATTTTTCTACATTTACATGTATTTCTTATGCCACTTGTAGCCTACTATTTATATATTAGATAACTTTTTTGGAAGATTAAATTCTATTTTATAACAAATTAAATATCAAAATATTTGTCTATTATAGTGTTGTTTTAAAAAACTTCAATCTTGAAAGTTGCAAACCATTGCATTAAATATGCTAAACATGAGCTTCTCAAATTATGACTTAGTTGCATGGGTTTTTATTATTTTCAAACAATAAAATGATTCATGTCACACATTTATGTATTAAATTTCTTAATCAACAATCAAAATCCAATTGATTATTATGTGTAATCCTTTAATATGTTCAGCATTAAATTTTTTTAGAAGGTATAAATCTTATTAATGAGAGCTACTGTTTACATGGGATTATCTTAGTTAAATTTAGAAATATTAATCTTATTGCACTTCTTAGACCCATTTCAATGAACCTTGATGAAGTCATTCAAGTTAAAGAGACTAAAACTAGTCTATTGCTATTAACTATGGAAATTGCAAACATAATATCTGTGTGATGGATTTATATGGCTATATTTATATTATACTTTGGAGGAACTTAGTTGTGCAAAGTGCTTGACATTTTTGTCATATAAGTTCTATCACCTAAAATATCCAACTTATTACTCAATACTTCATCTTTAAATTTTATTATTGTTAAATTCAAAAGTGAAGTTTTGAATTTCTTTAATAGAAATAAAAATTTGAAGAACTTTCTAAAATTTATCGACCTAAGTCAACTTTAACTGAAACCTATCAAACTCTCAATAATGTCCTTCTAATTCCATTTCTTGTTAGAGTAATAAAAATTTTAAGCATTACTTTTTTTCAGACATGTCCATCTGAGTTTATCTATATTACATTTAACCTAACCAAAGCATTGAAAAAATAATAAGTTGAATTTGTTTTGTCAAAAAAAATGTTCTTGCCATTGATTTCAAATATAAAACTAAGCATAATGTATATTTTCTTATTTATATGGATTTTTTTTATAAATTAATTAGTCACATCTTCAAAATAAAGTTTGGATTAAATGAAAAATCCAAAAAAATACAAATACATAAAATATGAAATTACATTGTCGAAATAGCTAATATAAGAAAAGTTGTATTACATTAGTAATAATGATCAATGATAAGTTTTTTGCATTTGTACTAATTATTCTTTTGTAGTTCCTTATGTATAAGGAATGTTTTTTATACATGAAGGTTAGCATTCTAATACATGGATGCTATTAACATGTTAAACACCATTATAAATGAAAATATGGAACATGTATCATAATATTTGATGTCTCCAACATTGAGATTTTTTGCATAAGCATGCAATTACAAAGGAGCACAAAGATTTGCCAAGCTTCTTTTTCATTTATTTTTTGTCCACCTACTTTTATGGTTGGGACATATGAGCATGATCTAAATATTGTTGTATGATTCCCAACATAACTTTTTCCATATAAAACTTTTTCTCATATTTATTTGTAATAAAATAGTTATCATGCTTTTATTTATAATATATATTTTTGTTAATGTAATATTAAATTATTATTAATAAATTATATGCTTTGTTAATTTTATTATTTTTTCTTTGTTATTTTTTTAATTTTTTCAGTATATGCAATTATTTATGACACATTATACATAATATGTTGATGATTTTCATACATTTTGTAGCATCTATTATTTTTATCTTTTGACATCAAACAAACTTTAATTTTAGTTTCGTTTGGCAAAGGATGATCTCTTTTCACATTTTATAAAAATTTTGTTGTTAATGTATTTGTAATATTATCTGTTATGAGTCCTCATTTAATTTTATTTACATCAATTTTTTCTTTTTTTAATTTTTACTTTTCTTTTATTTGTAATAATATATAATTTTTTTTTGTTATACAATTTTAATGCTATATATGTTTATCAAATTACATAAGTTTTTTGTTTGTACTATTTTATATTTTCATAATTTTCATAAAACAGTTCAGTTTCCTAGTTTCATGTAAATTAGTTTTTCATTTTCTTTACAATTTTGATTAGTTAGATGTTTAGATATAACAAAAATTCTTTTTTGTTTGTCTATTAAATCAATTTATATTAGCACATTTATAGACATGTCTAACATGCAATAAATTATAAAAAAATTTCTAAATATATCAAATGCATGAACCATTTTTAATTTTTATATGATATTAAATTAATTATAGTTAAGTTAAATTTTCATTTCCTAAACATATTTCATTTGTCAAAAATATCAAATTAAATATTTATTAATAAATTATTAGAAAAATTTAGTTATTTTAAGGGCTAAATTTCTCAAGAGAATTATTTTTTAATATTTTTTACAATATTAAAAATAATTAGTACTAACATTGTAAAGTGATTTTTTTTAATAACAAATTAAAATATCCTAATGCAATCAGAGGTGAACATAACATTGCTAAAAACATTAAAAGAATAATAAATAATAAAATTTATAATATTTGATGTGAAGAGCAGATTCATGATAAAACAAAATATTTGGTATTTTATATTTGCTGAAAATGTCAGTGCATTAAACAATAATAATGTAAATATTGTCATGATAAACTATTTTGTAATTCTATGATATTTAAAAATTATTTTCCAATGTCTCTAATTTTAAAAAATTAATTAATAATAAAATTAAATAACGATTAAATAATATTTTAAAATTAGTAAATATTTGGTGAAGGAACCAATGAAAATAAAAATAAATGTTGACCACATTGAAAAAGAGAATCGTACAGAATGCTATAAATTAAATATTATAATATAAATTATAAATAAAGTCCATCTAAATAAAAATTTTTTTGTTATTGTCAAAAAACAAAAAAATAGAGTTACTAAATAACGAAAAAAGTAAAAATTTTCTCTAGATATATATGGTTTCCAACATGTAATTATAAAAAATTTTAAATAATTAAAAGATAAATGATTGTTAAAACAAAATTCATATTTCAAGGTTGAATCATTACGTTCAATTTGTCAAGTAGTTATTACAAAACTTCAATGAAGATCAAAAAAAAAAAATAATAACAAATTAAAATAAAATAATTACAAAATTAATAAAAACAACTTAAAAATTAAAAAACTTTATGCAAAATGATTAGTAGAAATTTCTAAAATGATTTAAAGTAATGTCAATAAAATTTCATGAAAATTGTCATATTAAATACTATTTAGTTTCCTATTTATTATGTTAAAAAAATAAATGAAAAAGAATTTTTTCTTATTAAATAATTTATATGTTTTAAACAACATAGAGATTATGTAAATAATATAATATACTAAAATATAGCTTTATATCATAGATAATTAAATTTTTTTAGTAATTTCTACAATATTAAAAAAAATAAAAATTTTTTTTTTTTTTTAAATATATTATATATGTTGTGAAAGTCTAATCTTTTTTTTTACGTTACTAGTCATATAAAAGATTTTCTTTTAGTGCATGTGTCGTAAATGGAATTTTATAAATATGAAAGTCATAGAAGTTAAAGTGATTTATCACTTAAAAAAATTATATAAAAATATAATTTCAAACGATTGTGAAAATATAAAATTTAAAAAATTATAATAGTTAAAGTTTATTTTATCAAAGAAAAAAATAAAAAAAATAAAAAATATATAATTAATTTAAAAAAATCATTTTTTGTAGAGATTTTCATAATTTTTTACAAAAAAATTTAAAACAAAAGTTTTTTACTTTAAATATAGAATAAAAAATTGTAATTATTTAAAACATTAATATTGTGTGATCAAGCAAAAACAATTCAAGAAATAAGTATGTGAACATAGATGTTATAACCTAAATAAAATAATTGAAAGCTACATGCAGTTAAAAAAATATAATAGAAGTCAAAAATATGTTCATTATGAGGATAACATAATATTGAAAGAATGTGCATTATATGAAAAACATAATAAAAGAAAGATTATTTTATATATAGACAAGATAAGCAATAAGAATATTCCTTCAACAAAGTTTCCCTATTGGTATAATAAATAAATAATCTATTACTATTAAAAAAATTTGTAAAGATTTAAAAACAATTGTACTTTAAATAGCAGTTGGCTGAATTAAAAAATTATAAGCCTAAATAAAAAAATGCAAAAAAGGTCACATCACAATTATAAAACTATTTAAAAAATATTCAATATATTTGTATGATACATGAGCAAGTGACACAATGCAATGAAAAAAATCTTATTATTGAAATCAAAAGATAATATGCTTTGAAATATGTAAAACTATTTTGACAGTTCAATACTTAATACATAAGAAACTACCTAAAACTTAGTCATCAAAGTTATCCTCCTTAAGAAAAGTGAAGAAAATTTGAAAATAAAAAAGATTAATCTATAATAAAATTGTTAAAAAATCTGTCTAATATTTAAAAAAAATTAGTATACACATGTAGCAAATAGCTACAACAAATTAGTATGCAATGAAACTTAAGATCAATATATAGAACGCTTAAGATTTTCTTAAAATGAATTTCTGCAAAGAAATTTAATTAATTTTTATTTGGATAGAAGTGATGTAAAGAGATTCTCAAGCTTATTAATTATTTTAATTTTAAATTCCAAATGAGATTTAAAAAAATTAATTAAATGCAATAGGTTGTCATGAAGACGTTCATCAGTGTAGTTCTTGTTGAACAATGTCTTATCTAAATTTTCTTCTTGAAATAATGTTGAAGGAGCAATTTACTAAGTATGTTATGCTATAATCTTTTTTTGTCTTCTAATTTTTTTTTCATAATCATTTATGACTTTCAAATCTTACACTTTTATGCATAATTTCATCAAACACAAGTTGAGTAGATTCCATTACAACTATGGTTTCCTTATTAAACTGCTTAAAGGTTTATCTATTGGAAGAATGTTGTAAAACCCAATTAATTATTTTGATAGACATTTGAGTAATAAAAGCTATATATATATAACAAATAGAAGGAGCATTATTATATTGGTAGTTGTAACAAATTGATAACCAATTGTTATTGTCCTAAACTAGCATAATATTATTTTTAAGATTAAAAAAAAAATTTGGATAGAGATGCCAATTTAAACTAAATGAGATTGGCATTATCTAACACAAAAACACATATTTTTTCTATTATGACCAAATTTTTGACAAAGTAATAGTTCAAATATGTGTTGATAATGATGCAACTATATCCCTAAAATATATTGAACTAGGATACCAATAAAAATCATTACTCAAGGTTTCACTTTCAATTTGAAGAACAAGTTTTCAAGTTCATGCAGCATGCATAATTTCTTTTATAGAGGTGCATGGCTTTGTACTAAAAAAAGGTAGGTCACTTAGAATTAAATTAATAAGATGATTTTTATTGCGTGCTAACACCTTTGATGCAACCATATCCTTATTTTTATAACTTTAACATATCATTTATATGCTTTATGTCAAGTTCAAAGAAGCCTTTGTCATCTTTCTTATGTTCCAATCAAGAAAATTGGAAAACTCACCCATTATGCAATCTCAAATCCTACACCAATATGCTTACTAATTTGTTCACATAAGTTGAAGTTGGTTGTTCCAAATACGATATTATTTGCATAATCCTGGAGTTGAAGACATTCATCAGTGAAGTTCTTTTTTAACAAAGTCCCACATAAGTTCCCTTCCTAAAAAAAAATTTAGTAGAAATTTACTAAGTTTGTCATACCATAATTTTTTTTGGTCCCCCAACTTTTTTCTCAAAATCTAAAATGTCTTGCAAATCTTCTAGTTTTTTATGTATAATTTCATTAAATACAACTTCAGTACATTCCATTACAACTAAAGTTTCCTTGTTAAAATACTTATAAGTCTATCTATTTGAAAAATATAGTAAACAGATAGGTTTCATTAACTTGGATTTTAATCTCCAATTTCTACCCTACCTTTTAATGTGACACTTTGATTCAATAACACAAAATTATTAATGTTTAGGCTTCTTAATATTCCAAAGTGATATACTATCTTATTCAAAATTGGTTTGCTAATAAATCTACTTTGACATTGAGATAAATCGAACGTATTGAATCATTAAGACATTATGGATTAGAGATCCTACACCACAATAATAAAAGTAATAAAAGCTGTTAACGATTTAAGAGGTGAGTAGCATTATTTAATTCATAACGTTGAAGAAGCCCAACTAAGTACTTAGACACACAATTGTGAGATAATTGTTATATCTATAACAAATAGAAGCAATATTATTATATTGGTAGTTGTGACATACTGATTGCTAAACATTATTGTCCTAAACTAGTAGGATAATATGTGTAAGTTTAAAAAGAATAATATTTGTAGGTAGAGAGGTTGATTTAAACTAAATGAGAATGACATTATCTACCAAAAAAATATATGTTTTTCCTATTATCAACACAATTTTGGCAAAATAATAAGTTAAATATAGGTTGATAATGATGTTATGATATCCCTTATTTCCTTTTTTGTCTTCCAATTTTATTTTGCAAAAATCTTCCATGTGTTCCAAACCTACCACTTTGTTTTGATGCATAATTCCATCAAACATATCTTGAGTAGATTTTTTTAGAACTAAGGTTCCCTTGTTAAATTATTTGTAGGTCTATTTTTTTTAGAATATCATAAAGAGATACCATCCATTACCTTTGTTTTTTATCTCCAATCTTATCTTACATATTGACATAACATTTTTTTGCAAATGCAAAAAATACCAAAGTTTTCATCTATGGGCTTCTCGTTATTACAAAGTACATACAATGCGTTATTTATGATTTGTTTGATAATAAATTAATTCAGACGTTAAGATAAATAGAATAGGTTGAATTACTAAATCATTCCGATTTGGATTTACTATAACACCAAGTGAAAAGTAAAAGTAGCTACCAATTGTTTAAGAATTGCAAAATTTCATGATACATAACATAGAGGAAGTTCAATTAAATATTTAGATAAATAATTCAGAGATAGATGTTAAATCAATAACAAATAAAAGGAACTTTACTATTCACATTTTGGTATATTGATTGTAAGAAGTTGTTTGAAACCAACATCATGATGTGTGGAAGGTTAAAACAAAAATATTTGTAAGTTTGAAAACGAGGTTCTTAACCCAAAAACCTAAAATTTCACTTATTAAGGGAACATTTTTGACAACAAATTATATCACATAATTCCAAACTTATATCATAATTTTGGAAAAGGTTTCTTGATCCATGTCATACCCAACTAACGTCTAACACAACATTCTAGGCGCAAAATAAAAGTCAATGAAAGAGAATATTTAAAGCACTTAAGAATCTTTTAGGACTATGCAAATTATTTTTTAAAGACAACTAGGATATGTATTTCACTTTTAATTAATTGGCTTACAACAACAATTATTAGTCTATCATATAGACGACATCGTACAAAGTATTATAGAATAGAATGCATTAATTATCGTTGTAGTGGTATGAACAAACTAACAATACTCTCATTGACATAGATATGATTTTATTTTCTATTAAGAAGATCTAAAAAATCAAAAAAAGAATTCAAAAGTAATAGATTTACTCTACAAAAATTATGATAAGAAAATTTAGAAAGTGAACTTTTAGGAAGAGGATTATGTATCTTTAAAGGCAAGACATTTTGTGTCGTTGTCGATTTTTGAAATAAATTGTTTATATTATTTATAAGATAGCTTTGTCCCTATCATTGCTAAAGTACATCATGTATTTTGTTTTTTAGACTTAATAAAACATTTTTCTAATGGTACTTATATATGTAAATTATTTTATAAGGAAATGCGAATGGCATTCTTGACAAGAGAAATAAAGATAATTAGGAAAATGAGCATCCCATGGACAAGTTATAGTAACTGATAGATACTTGGAAAGTCAAGGAAGAGATGCTTCAGAGATATCCCAACATTTTTTTAATTTGAAAGATTAAATTTTTATATGTTCGGATGTTTACAAAATAATGAAAAGCCTTTAAGATTCATTTAATGTTAGTTGAAATAACGAAAGTTCATCAAAATTTATTTTAAATTTTAAGAAATAAAATTTGCATAAGGATATTTTTGTGTAACAACGCAAAGACCATTATCTGAAAGAACTAAAGATATGGAGAGGAAGTCAAATATAAAAGAAAAAGTGAAAAGGAATCTCAAATAATAATGCTAAATGAGTTGAAAGAAAATATGTTATAAAAAACAAAAAAAATTAAAAATAATATTAGTTTAACTAAAAGGGAATTTTTAAAGAAAAATAATAAAAGTTCCAAACTAGAAACATGATTTTTTTTCTAAAATAAAGCGTTAATGGAGTAGTTTCTTATAAAATTGGTCAAAAGACTTTTGGATGTGAATTGCGATAGAATGTCCAAGAAATACAAATCTCTATAAGATTTATATCACAAAAAGTATCCAATAAAAAAAATTAGTTCACTAAAAGTGGAGAATATCAAGTGGAATGTATTCAATAACAAAGATTATATAGGTAGGGGTGAAGTTCAAAATTGTTGTTAATGTAAGAAAGATGTGAATTATTATTGTAAGTTGAGACCAAATAGTTCCATAAATGGATGGAATGTTCAAAAAATATATTAGAATGGAGACAGTGTCACTATCAAATAATAGTTGATAGTTTATTATTTCTAAGAGTATTGGTTGGTTAACGTAGTATGTTATTGACGCTTAGTTATGATGCTTTGCTTGATGATAAAATCTGATGTTTTACTAATAATTTTTAAAGTAAAATTATCTGTAATGTTTTGTTAAGATCTAAAAGAGTGGTTCATATCTATTAGTTATTTCAAGAATAAGGGCTAGTTTTATATAGAAAAAAATTTATGATAGCTACTTAAAAGTCAAGACAAAGTAGTTTTAAGCACTGCTTCCAAACTACTTAAAATAGTTTCACAAAAATGACTGTTGTAATGTCTTAATTAATGGCAAGGGAATTATTCATTATGTGGGACTGATTGGCCTCATTGGGTCCTATCTAAGAGGTTCTAAATTATCAGATCATAGACAATAAAGGTGGATGAGTTCTCGCAGATGGATCAAGGTGGATTAGAACATGGCAAACTGATCCAGTACGATGAGATATGGATCGTTTTGATTTGTTGATGAAAAGGTTGGAAAAACTCGTTAGTAGGACACATACATAGAGAAAGATGAGTCATTCCATTCAATGATAGATTATTTTAAAAGGAAAAAAAATAAAAAATTGATAATGATGGTTAACATGATATTGGTCCTCAAATTTTGAGTAAGGATCAAGTGCTTATAATCTATGAAACATTTATCATCCAATCAAAGCTCAATTAGTAAGAAATAAAGCAAGCTTTCAGACTTGGTTGTTAGACATAAGTTTGTCCCATATTGTTGAAAACAAAAATTGTTTTCTCTTTATAATACCCTCAATGGGTACATAATGCTAGCAAAATTAGGGTGGGCCCCTTTTTTTTGCAAGGGATTTTGCCACCTAGAACATTGATATGTTTATAGGTCATCTCATGGTTACGGGTCCTATGAGGCCATGTTTGCATGCTAAATTCAAAATCATTGTCTTTCAATCTTTACCTTACCCCAATCTATTCAGGTTGCACCTTGACTAATTTTTTGGCTTGTTTTCAACTGTTTTCCTAACCCGATGTTACTAGACCAAGTTGGCCTTGGTCGACCCAAGTCCTTTGCAACTTCATAGCTTGGAGTGTAATTTATTTATTTTTTAATTAAGAAAAAATGATTGAGATAGAAATGAAATTTTATAATTTTCTTAAATCAAAGATTGGATGAATAAGTGAAATACTTAAATTAGAATGTGAAAGTAAGATTAATGGAGATGTATCTTATAATTAATATTTAGCATTCTATTTTATAACGAAGATATAGACCTTTTCAAACTTGATGTGCATGTCTTTAATCATTGAAACTCACTAAATATTTTAAGGTATCTTGGAGACCACTAATTCACCATCTTCAAAAGTATTAAGTTTGATTATTAAAACTAAACAAACTTCACACTAAACTAACCTATTAGAATAAAAAGATAAAAATTTATGATATAATTTATGAAACAAATGGTAACTTGACTATCTCTCCCACTTTAAGATTACTAGAAATAAATATTTAAATACAAAATAAGAAGAGAAAATCATATATTATTATGATATGTGGTATTAAAAATGAAAATCTTTTGCTCCCACTAAATTCATGCTTCCCTTACTACAGGTTCTTACTCACATATTTAAACCATGGTTATTCTCCCTCTTTAATATTATTGAAAAGGGAGATATAATTTATACAATTTCTATTCCACCAAATTATTGTCTTATGATTTGAAATTGATTGGTTGCAAGGAATTTTTTAAATATATCTTCCAATTCTTATTTCATAGAAACATATATGAATTTACTAAGCCTTCAGCTACTGATCTCTTTTTAATTATATCTTACACTATGTGTTTTCTTTGAGAATGATGAACTTGGTTCTTCTCTAAAGCGAAGCTACAAATATTATCAATTCCAATGGAAATATGTGAGGCCTCAGTATCGTAATCTTAAAATTGTTATCTCAAGCATAACACTTGGGTAACACAACTTTTAGTCACTATATACTAATTTTTTATTGTCAATATAGCCATGCAATTTTTTCTTCTTTCTTGACCACAAAATTAAAACTTTTCATTGGAAATAACATGTACCTAAGGTTTTTTTCATATTTAGCCTAGAGCTTAGAAAGTTAAATCTGTGGTACTTATGAGATCTCATGAAGAAGCATTTTTAGGGTGCCTTAAGCCTATATTCATTGCACTTTTTACGTATTTGAAGATTTCCTAAATCAACTTTAGATAACTTATGATTTTATTGGAATCTAGCACATAAGCCAATACTAAATAAGATATCTACTCTACTTACTATATGATATATTAAGGATATAACAAGTACTTCATAAAGTTTTCTATGAATGTGGTTCTCGATTTCATCTTTATCTAAAAAGAAAAATTAATAAATTATAATGTTTCTATGTTTTATATTTATTCCAAAATTTCTTGAATAAATATTTAGTTTATGAAATAAAAATCTCATCTTTTAATTACGTAATTTGCAACTAAGGGACAAAGATCCTTACACATTCTTATTTGTGCTTCAAAAAATTATGTCATCAACATAATCTTGTACATGTAATAAATAATCGATTAAACATTTTAAGAATAGTATGTTACCAATTTTGTTCTTTTTTAAAATAAATATTAACAAGATAATTACCCAATCTATGATACCATGAATGAGGAGCTTGCTTAAGGCCATAAAATATCTTATTAAGCTTATATTCATACTCACAATGTGCATATCACTCAAAATTTAGAGGTGGTTTTAAACATAGATCTTCTTTTATTATCCTATATAAAATAGATATTTTACATGCATTTCAAGTAATCTAAAATTCATTTGACATGAATATACAAATAGAAGTCTATTGATCTCTAATTTTGTTGATAGTACAAATGACTACTCAAAATATACAACATCAACTTTGCTATAACTTTGGCAATAGCTTAACCTTTGGTTTTAGTGATCACTTTATTTTCATCTTATTTACCTTTAAATCTCATTAGTTCTTAACACTTATTGATCACAAGCTCTAAAACCTAACTCACACACTTGGCTTCTACCAAATTAATCGAACTCTTCTTTCATTATATGAACCATATAGTTAACCTTACGTGCTCCTCATTTAGATACTATCTATGTGATAAATACAAATACGATATGAATAATTTCAATCCTGGATGGTCTAGTTAATGTCCTAAATTAACTTCTCTTATAATTGATTTTTTTTGGATGTGAAGCATAGTACTTCAAATCATTAGGTAATTGATGATTAGTCTCTTCTAATTTTATTTTATTTTCTCTTTCACCTTCATCTTAACTCTAGTTTAGGTCCTTTATGGACATTATCTATTCATGTACAGCTTTCATACTTATCGTATAAGTACACTCATTATGCATTATATTCATTATTTTCTCTACCTTTTGAGTATCTATGTTATAAACTCAATAAATTTTTCTAAAAGAAGAGCATCCGATAAAACTTTCTAAGCATAGTTATTCATCAAACAAATTCAAGTTGGTCATTTAATTATTACGAATGGTGCATTTATATCCAAAAACATGGAAGTAGTTATCATTTAGTTTTTTATTAATAAATAACTCATAAGGAGTTTTGTTAAGTATTGGACTTAAATTAATCATATTTTTTGTAAAATAAGTAGTGCTAGCTCCCTTGTCCCAAAAGTATTTTGGAAGGTAGTATTTGATTAACATAGTTTTACCATCACTAACAAGATCCTATTCCTTCTTTTTATAATCTCATTTTATTGATGAGGATAAGGATATGAAAACTGAAGCCCCTTATTTTTATCCTTGTTACAATTATAACATTGAATACAAATTGATTTGAGATAGGTTTGCTCTTTTATCATTTTTATCAAATTAAAATGATTTCAAATGTCTAACTCTTACTGTTAAGAAAAACAACTCAATTATATCTAAAGAATGGTCACAAATCACAAAATATACATTTTTTCACCTAAACTCTAGAGTTGTGTGGGTCTAAAAAAATCTAAGTAAATTATCCTTAAAGATCTAATAGTTAAGTCATTTTTTGGTTTTAAAGAAATACTTAACACTTCTTCCTTTTTGCAAGGTTCATATGTTATTTGACAAGTTTTGTTTTGCTTAAGAAGATCATTAACTACATCTAGCTTAATTAGTTTCCTTAATGTAGAATGTCTTTAATGGAAAAATATGATGATGTTCTTCATAGACTTTTCTTTACTGAGATAAACTTTGATATTTGTCTAGTCATATGTCTTGAGCATTTAGTATCCATCGCCCCAGAGTTAGATTTCAATTTTTTTCTTTATATAAAGCTGCATAAAATATATAATGTTTATTTGGTAATCATAACATGTTGCTCTTATTTACCTTATTTATAAGCATAATTCAAACATATGTTACCTTCAACCAATGAATGCATCTGAAAAACTATATTTCTAAAAAATGATTATGAAGGTAAAATATTTTAAATTATGTATTCTATAACCTTAGGAAAGCAAAAAAGTATAAATTAGTCATTTGAAATAAGACTTTAAACAAGAAAGTTTTTTCTTAATTTGATAATCCTTCATGGTATGACATTTTCTACAACTGCAAAGTTTGTAATATTTGAAATATTAGACATGTTCAAAAGATGACAAATATTTATGTTTATGAAAGTAAACATCATGTGAAATATTAGAAAATTTTGCTTGTTGAATCGAATAACCTCATAATTTCATTTTTCAAAGAAGTATTCTTAATGATATTGAAATCATTTTCATTATATAATGTATTAAATCTCCTTTCATTAAAAAACAAAATAATCATTTTTTCTTTATAAAAAATTTAAAGTTTTATGTATAGATATTAAAAAAGTTAAAACACTAATAACTTCTATGTAATTAGTTTTAGAAGCTTTAAGAGGCCATTTGCTGATCTTAATCTTTTATTCTTCAGTTGATGTACTTGATTCATTATCATTTGACATGGAGCATATTACTTGTTACTCCTCACTACTTGAAGTTTTTCAACCTAATTCTCCTGAAGCACTCATAATCTTTCTTCTTCAATGTTATGAATTGAACAATGCTGCTCTCCTCATGCACTACAAGTTCATTGGTTTCTTTCCATTAAAATTCATTATGTTTTTGTTATTACAAGAATTTTATTGACAAACAATAAAACAAATATTTTGCCCTACAAAACATAAAGTTTTAAAACTCTTTCAATATATGTAATATTATAATAACAAATATTTTTAAAGTAAATAAAATTTCACTTACATCAAAAAAATATACAAAACTTAATTTACAAATATTTGAGGAAAACATATTTTAATAAAATATAGTTAGCACATAAATGATACCATGAATTAGATAGTGTATGGAGAGAGCTATAAGGGATTATATGATCTAAACTATTCAATAAATTATTCAATGGTATAATATGAAAATTATTCAAGTAAATTGAAATGTTATCAAAGAAGATGTTTAAAAAGGAAAAAAATTTAAAAAATATTTAAAATAAAAAATAAAAATTATATGCATTTTAATAAAAAAAATATGCCTATTAAAATAAAATAAGTATCACTAAAACACATGTGAAATAGTTCAACATTTAAAATTAAAAATCTATTATACAATGAAAGTAAATAAATCACAATGGCAAAGCGAAATATTCAAATCTGAAAATGTATGGAAAAATGTAATATTAATAAAAATAAAAAAAATGAAAATCATCTAATAATAAATAGACCATATTTTTTAAAAATTCTATTATGTAATAATAAATACACCAAATTTTACAAATTCTGCCTCTACTGTAAAAAACAGTTAATAATTTCCGATTTTATATTTATTTAGAAATTGTTTGTTCAAATTTGAAATATTTTTAACAATTATGTAATAATTAGGCTATTGATGTTTTATTTAAGATGTCATATTTTTTTCAAAATATAATGATTGAATTAACAAAAATAAAATAAACCAAGAAGCAAAGCTAAAAGGTATCGACATAATCAAAAATGTAAATATTTTGAACACTATAAGATCAGTTAGTGGAACATTTTGTTTGAAATTTGTTCAACATTATGCAAATTTTATTAGACAATTTACATACAAAGATTGAATTTTTAAAATTTTTATTTCAATATCATTAATGGTGCTTGTGCAATATTTTTATCCAGGTTGTACACTTGTTATATTTTCTTGATAAAGAATATTTCATTGACAAACTATGAATAATGGTATGAGAAATTTAATTTAGTTTTTGTTCTTATATAAAAAATTAAAATTTTGTAATTTAAATAAGGTTATGCAACTTTGAAGGAATAAAGAATAACCTAAGTGAAATAATATTCATAATATTAACACTTACCTCAAAAATGTAAATGTAATAATATAAAAAATTGTATGACAAAAAGATTGTATAAATTGATAAAAATAACTCATTTATAATCTAATGATAAATGTGCTAACCTACAAAACATATTCATACAAAAATAAAAAATTGAAAAACATAGAATATTACATTACTTCCAACTTTTAAATATTTTTGCAAATTTGTCTAAAACATGTACTATTAATGTACAAACTATGCAAAAATGCTAGAGTTGATAAATTAATAAGTAATAAAAATCGAAACATCAATAGATCTAAAGTTTGAAATTTTTTGACAAAAAGATTCGAAAAAATTTCATAATAGGTTAGGTATTTATAATATTTTTTTTTGAAAAATTATAACATAATAATAATTATAATAGTCAACATCATTGAATATTTGAATTTACAATTTTTTTAAATAAGTAATAACTTTTATCACAAAAATTATTACAAATTATTCTTGTTGAAGAAAAATGTAATAGAAAAATAGAAAAAGTCAAACATTCAAGATTATAAAAATAATATTGTATGCAACAAAACAAGCATAGTAAATATATAAATATAATTACAATATGAAATAAAAGTTAAATGTAATGGATAGACTACTGCATATAATTGTTCTCACATACAAAACATAATATAGTAATTTCTTCGAGAACATCAACAATTATATTTTTGACAACATTGAAAGAAGTATGAAAATAATAAAACTTCCAAATAAACAAAAAGTAATAAAATTAAAATTATATGTTTAATAAACAATCAATATATATTTTTTATTATTACAATCCTGTGAAATATGTTTGTACACCACCGCAAGGTTAAAACATTTATAGTGACTAATAAAATTAAAATATAAATATTGATGCACAAAATTTTTAAATATTAAAACATTTACACATAATAAAGCAAACACAATTTTTCTTATTGTATGTCGAACTTTATTTTTCTAACAAGTATAGAATGTGTAAAAAAACCTTTCAAGTCAAATATATAACATTAAACGAAAAACAATTATTGCATAAAAAATAATATTATGAAGATAAAGTTTTTTTTAAAATATTTAATTATATATACAAAATATAAAAACAATAAAACTGATAGCTGATTCATAATTTTAAATTTTAAAATGAGAAATAACACAAAAATTAATTATTTTGTTGAAATAAACTAAGTAAAAATGATATTAAAAGCAAAAAATATATGACATGATATAAATAAGAAATATAATATTAATAAACTTCTAATTATTAAATAGTTTGCGATCAATCGCAAATCTTCAGATTAGAAAAGAATGCCATAATCATTGATGATTATTCATCAGCTAGTTATAATACTCGCAAGATGATACATTAAAAAAATATGTTATATGGATGTCCTACATACTTTCAAGATTTGGATACCTTTGTCATAAGATGATGTCTTCACTACGACATTAGAGAAATCATGTTCACAAATACTTTTACTAATCATTTCTTGATAGATTTGTGCAAATGACTAAGTATGTTGGATGCTATAAAATAACTATTTTTGCTTTCTTGTTTAACTCAGTTGGATCAATTCATATCAACTGCAACAACTAAAAATCTTCCATAATGTCCATTATTGGATTTAATGCTCAAGAAATATTGTAAATTTTAGCATGAAATAATTTTTATTTTAAGAAATAGTTTGCAACATTGTCAAGTATGACATTGCCAATAAAGATAGCATATTGAATCGCAATGTGTAAAGTTTCAATAATTGTAAAACGAACTTTTGTATTTCAATACATTTTATAACATAAAAAATTACTTTCATATGAACCTATAAATATTAAATATTATGCAATATAAAAGAATTTTTTGTTTCTTATCAATTTATAGAATGATTAATTTTTCATAAATAAAAAGCATACCTAAAAAATTATAATTCTATTAAAAATTTTAATTTAAAATATAAATGTAATAAGTATAAATATATTAAAAAACTACCATCAATATAATACAACATTGATATATTAAAAAAATAAATTACTAACACAACACATGAAAAATAAACCTCTTCATATTGCAAGCCAAAACACCCACAATACAAAAAGAGATATTTAAAATTAAAACTTATGCAACAAAATTATTAATATAGTAAATATTTAAAAAACTAAATGTTATTATTTTAAAAGGTGTGCAAAAACTTTAGTGATGACAATAAATATATAAATGTAAATAAAAATTCAAATTATTAAAGAGAATGTACATTAAAAAAAAACAATAATAGATTAGTGTTCATTTACTTATATAACCTTTAAATTAAGTACATTATGGTAAACAAGGTGAAGTCTCATGAAAATGTCAGCTGACATTTCCTTATAATGTCGAATATATTTCTTACAATTATTACAAATTTTAAAATAATATTAAATAGTGAAATTAAATTCTAATCATTCAAGAAATAGAAATATTTGTCTTATTTTTATTTGAAATGTCATATTCATTATTTTTTGTTAGTTATTTATTTTTTTGTTAGTATAACAAATCTTATTTTTAATACATGAAACAATTGAATTTACTTGTTATTGTAATAGATTTTATCATCTTAAAAAACTTTCTATGTTTTTACATATATATGCTTTTATTAATAATTCTTATTTTATTAAATCACTTTAATATTTGAATTGTCAATCTTCTTCTTTTTAAAATCCAAAATAGTTTTTTGTAATATTTGCTAGAACATAGTCATCACAATTTTTATCTACGAAATTTGATAAATAATTTTAATTTTTTTAATTGTCATTATAGTTATGTTTTAAGTGTATTAAAGACCTTTATATACATTGTCACATCTTCAATGTTTCTAATGGTGTTTCGATTGTTCTAAAAAACTATATCTTTAATTTCAACCTTTTAAATTTTTAATTATAATGAAATCTAGTTTTTTTTTTTCGTTTTTTAATACTCTATGTAATGGAATGTTATATAAAGCATACTCTTTTGTAATGTTTAGCAAATAATATACATGTTTTTAATGTTAGAAATTTTATGTCAATAATTTTCTTTATTTTTATGTTTCGATTTTCATTTAATTATCTTGCAGTTTTTTAAAATAATTTTATAAACGACAAAATAAAATTTATAGTATATTTTATTTGAACAAGACATTCCAAATTGCTTTAGTTTAAATAAAATTGTGCGATTGAAGAAATGATAAATCTTAGATTTCTTTAAAGTGTTAAAAATTATTTTACACAACGTAAAGAAGGTTTTCCTAATAACACAATGATTGAAAAGAAATTATTATAAGTTAAAAAATATACCTTCAAAAAGTAAATCAATACACTTTATTTTATTTCATAAGATTTTTTTTATTTTTATAATCTGATCAATTAATTTGTAAAATTTTTCAAATATTCCTAAAAATTATTATTATAGAAAATAATAATTTAAGATTTTTGAATAACTTTTTAAAAGTTTTAATAAATGATATAGAAAAATTTAAAAATCGTAAACAAGCAACAATGATAAATTTTATACAAATATAAAAAACACAAATAATTCAATGATAATAAAAAAATAAATTTTAAATTTGTTATATAATGCTTCATGACAAAAAAAATGAAAAAATAATAAACATAATATTTCAACTATAACAATATCAATAAAATATAAAATTGAAAAATATTAGTGTGATAAATTATATACACAAAATATCCACAAAAAGTGTTATGCATAATATAATTTTGATAAAACACCAATGCATTAAGCAACTACAATAACTAGATTTAAAAACAATCACTGAATGTTTGAAAATTTAAGTTCTTGAAGACTCTTTCTAACTTTAAAAATGTAGAGCACTTACAAATTTTTAAAAAATAATGAAACAATAACTTTTTCTATATAAGATTGATGAAAATTAAGAAGCAATGCATGGTGAAGTAATTTTTACTTTAATTATTTATCAAATGTCCACAAAAATATAAAAGGTTTACATCTTGAAAATTAATTTTAACTTACAATAAACTCAACAAAGAAGTGTAATTTAGATAAAAAAATGTTCAGAAATAATTAAAAATAACGCAAAAATATAATAAAATAATTAAATAAAAGGCACATGACATTTATCATGTAAGAAAATGTGAAATTTAAAACTCACTACTTAGAAAAAGAGAAATATTATGTACATCATATAATGAATGAGCTTGTCAATTAATTGTAGTATGAAAAATAAGATAAAAGAAATTAAAGGTACTTGTATTTTTGTTGTAGATAATGTCATTCTCATTTAGTTTAAATCAACATGTCTAGCTACAAATATATTTCTTTCTAACCTTACACATATTATCCTGCTAGTTTAGGACAATAATGTTTAGCAATCAGTATGTCACAACTACCAATATAATAATATTCCTTCTATTTGTTATAGATATAACATTTATCTCACAATTGTGTGTGTAAGTACTTAGTTGGGCTTCTTCAATGTTATGAATTGAGAATTGCTACTCTCCTCTTTACTTCAAGATAAACTAGTTTTTGGGTGGAGTATCCATAATTCATTATTTTAAATTAACCCTCTTCTAATTACACACCTCTTGGTCTTTTATATGAAGTTCCTTAAATTTAAGAATCTATATGAGATATGGTAATATATACTTATTTCTCATATATTCATCTTTTCTTATGATATTCCTAAATGCATCATTTATAAAAGTTTTTCTTTTAATACTCCTATTATCAAACATTCATGGTAACATAGAAATAAGGGTGAGAGAAGAAGTTAATAATATAAATAAAATTATAAGCTCTTTTTAAAGTAGTAAGCATAATTCCACTATACTTTTAATTTTAAAATTTAAAATTTATATATTAATACAATTTATCCATATTGATAGTTTAAATAAATTAAAATTTCAAATTTTAATTAAAAAAACTCTATACCTTAATTAAATAAACAATAATTATATTGGAAAAAATATTATGTATCAAAATAAGGATAATAAATGCATTTCATTATTACCATGTAATTGTAATAGTGATAGCTAGGAATCAAATTTTTATTCATCATTGTTTTACTTATAATCATGGTTTTAGGATTTTCATAGTTATAAACACACCTCTAAATTATATTCCAACCCTAATTTCTTGATTATATTGTGCATTCATGAATAATAGATTATTGATTAATAGAAAAATAAAATATTTATTAATTCATGGGTACAATAGAAAATCATGCCAAGTCGATCTCATCACAACAAACGTAGAAATTTTTGCAATGGTTAATATTTACCATATGATATATATGGTTGACTAATTTATTCCATAAAGAATTTGAGCATGAACTTCGATCTTTAAAAATGTTTAAAATGAATCCATTAACTTCCTCTTTAAAACATTACTATACAAAAATTTGAGAGATACAAAAGTTTGAAAAATTTTATAGTAATTCTTATTCACAGTTGTCAAAATATATTTATAGACAAAAGTGCGTGATGGGTTGAAACGACATAAACTTCAATGTATTGCAAACTACAATTTTAGTTACCAATTAGAGAGAAAAATAAGATATCATGTTAATTGATACAAAATACTAAAAAATGAGATAATCATAGAAAATGGTATAAAAGTTATGTTGTTTAACAACATTAACAATAATGGTTAAAATAATTGCATAGTTGACACAATTTCACTTTAACATCAAGAACTAATTTAAATGGGACAATAAATGATACCAACTAATAAGAACATTATTTGCTAGGCTTTTAAATTTTGAGTGATGTATCATAATTTTTTTCTATCTTTAATAAAAGAAGGACATTTTTTACATAAAACTTGGACTCATACCTATTTTTTTAATAATGTAAGTCAATTAATTAAACTAAGTAGAGATCTTACTAAACATATTTTTTAACTCAAACTTCAGAAGGAATTTAAAGTCTAATTTAAATTAGAAAAATATTTACATGGAAAATCTTATAAATTGAAAATTTTATGTGCTTATGATCTAACTCTTATTAAGAAAATTTAATAAACTCTAATCACGTATATTTATATGAACAACATAAGTTACACTTCATTCAATAATTTAAAATAGCCCTTTATCAGGTAATGTCCTTAAGTTTAATGTTAGAAACTTTATGATAAGGACCATTTTTTATTTTTCTAATAATTTTCATTGCATTGCATCTTTATTATATTGAAAATGTAAAATAAATTTTTAAAAGAAAAATATAAAAATGTAACAAGAATTTTGAAAATTATATAATTTTTTCTGGAGAAGAAATTCAAAATTTCTTTAGTGTAAGTAAACTATACAACTACAAAATCGTTAATGCAAAACATATTTTAAAGTCTTAAAAATATAACTTTATACTGCAATGATTGAAGATCTACAATTATTAGTAAAAAAATATACATTGAAGAGATGTCAACAACATAAAAATAATAAATTGAAACTTTAAATATAAAAATTATTCAAATAATCAATACACTATATATTATGTATTAAATTTTTTAATACTATAATCACAACTAATTTCTTAGTTTATAAAACCTTTCAAATAACTAGAAAAATGTATTGTTATGGAAATTAATCATTTAAGATTTATTTTAATTTTTTAATATTTCAAGTAAAACATATAATAATAATTTAAAAACAATAAACAAGATAACAAAGATACAATAATACAAAAATATAAAATCTTTAGAAATACAATGATAAAAAAATTGAAGTTTCTTATATAATACTTAATATTAAAATATTTAAATTGAAAACATAATTGACGACACTCAAATTACAACAAAATTGTAAATGTTTCGAAATTCTAAAATTCTTCAAAAACCTTAATATTTTTTAGAAATATTTTTATTCAAAAATATTCAAAATAATTGAAGCAATATAGAGATAATGCTAATTGAGAAAGATCATAATATTTTAAACAAATTATCATAGATGTGAAATAAAACTATACATACTAAAAGAATTTTAAATTTTTTAAATTCATTGTATGTTATACACATAAGAGATTATAATTAAATCAAATAGTAATAATTGGCATTATAAAATTTTAGAAAATAATACCTTAAACAAAATAAGTTTGCATAAATCAGAATGACAAAAAAATTAAAACAACACAAATCATAAATAAAAAAAAAACACTAAAGATAAAGTAAAACATTTTAAATGTCAATTCATACATTTCTTCATGAAAAAGGCTTCTTTAAAAGTTATGCAAATAATTCTTGATGTGACAAGTAAAAACGTATTAAAATTTAATACATACAAAAACATAAATTTAAGGTATGAAACTATTCATTAGGCTAATATAACTTTTTAAATTTAAGAACTATGACCGAATAACAAAATAATTTCATCACAAGAAACATAATAAATTTATCAATAGATAAAGTTTATAACTAAGTTAATTAAAATCTAAAAGGATAAACTTTTGTAGCATAACATGAAAATAGGTAAAGCATCAAACATCAAGATGTTTCGCTCATCTTAAATAAAATTTCTAGTGGATTTGAAGAAATGTTTTAAGCATCTTTATTGCATCATTGGATAGTAATGACTAATGGCAAAAAAATATATTTGACCTTGGTTTTCACGATAAATGTAATGAATTACCTTTGTGTAATATTTGAAGCTCTAATATGCTTTTTCTAATTATATTTGTAATGTTATCTATTAATTATGATGATTTGTTAGTTAGCATGACATAAAATTATTTTCAATTTTAAAAAAATTTGTGTATTTCATTATTTCTAATGTTTCTAAGGTTTTATTTATTTCTTAAAGTTATGTAATTATTTTTTTAATATTTATTATTTTTTTCTTTATCTATTGATTCGTTTGAGCTAAATTATTTTGAAAAATACACTTTCTTTTGAAATCAAACATCAACGTGTTTTGCATAATTTTTAAATTTTTTAGTTTTTGATATTATTTCTTTTATTAAATTTATATATTATTTTATTTGATAACATATGTATATTTCTTTAGTTTTGAAGATTATGTCAACATATCTTTGATATATGCTACATAGATTATTGAAAAGTTTTATTATTCATTTTTATGTGATATTTTTTAACATTAAAAATTGATTATTATTTAATTATTAAAATAATTATTTTTTGCAAATTTATAGATAAAATTTAAAATATTTAAATATTAGATTTACATTTTCAATCGAAATAGTTGAAAACACGTCTGAAAAATAAATTACATCTATATAACAAAAATGGAAACATATGGAATGGTTAGAAAAATAAGAATTCTTGGAAATTATTTCTCATTTGAATTATTTAACTTTATATTTGTATTATGTCATAGGTAATTTTTTTTAGGTAAAATCGGCTGGAAAAAAGTGTTCGTGTATCATATAAACCATAGTTTTTAGAAAAGAATAGTGAAGAAAAATAAAGAGTATAAAATCACTTTGCAATTTGAAATTGCCTATACATTAAAAAATTGTTTAAATATAACGGAATATAAAATTTTTTAAATTGATAAATATTTCAAATATTTAAATCATTGCTCACAAAGTTCTGTATATTTCACCTAAATATGTAGTCACAAAAAATAACTAATGTGTCAAAAAACTTTATAATTACATCAACCAAACGGAAAATAAAAAATTAATAAAATTCTAAATATGAATGAAATTTTAATTAAAAAGTGTTTTATAATACTAATTTAATAAATAATAAATTTAGTAAAAATATGTTTAAAAGGGTAAAATAAAATAGAATTTTGAAAGCAATAAATTTAAATCTTTAGAAGACATGCAATTAAGAGCTATGTTGGTGATGTGAGAATAAAAATTAAGTTGATCAAAATAATAAAAATTAATTAAAGTTTAAAAATTTCAAAATAATTAACTTTTTTTGAAAATTTTTAAATTCAAGTGGCCAACTATCTTTTAAAACGATATTACAAATTTTTTAATAAAAAGCCTAATGTAGTTAAATAAAAAGTCTTTATAATTTTCTTTGTAATCTACTAATTAAAAATAATAAACATAATTCAACAAAAACTTTTTTTTTCAATTTGTAATCTATTAAAGAGTGTATCATAATAATTGATGCACAATTCAAATAAAAATATGTATTATAATGACAAAAAAACTATCCAACATACTTTTATAATTCATTAAAAATGGTAAAATGGTAAAATCTTAAATATCACTAGACTTCTTCGAATAAAATTAGTTTCCCAATCGATGAAAATAGTCTTCGTATTAAGAAAATTATGAAAATTATTGATCATTTTCTATAAAACTTAATTAAAAGATTCTTGGGGGCAGTCCATGTACTTGTTGATGAAATACAATTCTCAGATCCATTAGGGATGAAATCCAATACATGGCCTAGTGTGCAATGGATAAAACATTACAAGTATACAAAGTGTTCTGACTAATTGAACTGTTGGATATGGTCTACTTGGGATATTTTGAGATCAAAATAGCAAATTCTAAAATGTAGCTATATTTATGGAGCACCAATTGTCCTTTAAAGATTTTAATGTTAACATTGAAGATACTAAATAACCCGTACCATTCTTGAAAACCATGATGAACCTAAAATTTTAACTTACATTAAGGTGATCATAGTGTCCAAATAATGATTCAATTTATCTTTCTTTTATTTATTATAAAAAGCTAAATAGAAATAGGTTACTTTTTAAAATAATTTAAACATAAATCAACTTAATATCAAAAAGATCACGAAATTGATTGCAAAATAAGGCATGTTATATGAAATACAAAAATATAAGGACTATAACAATTCTATCCATTTTATCATCATAGAATATTTAGAAAGCTAGTATTGTTAATTACTTTGTAAAATTAGATCAAACAAAAATAAATGTTATATGTAGTATTAAAGAGAATTGCCATTTCTTAAACAACTATTATCTCCTCATTAAAATTTTTACATAGGAACATTTTAGACAAGTTATTGTGGGAATCATCAATCAATTTGAAACAATTGAAGCAAAAATAGTGTAAGCAGTGAGTTGGTTCTCTCTATTGATGATGTACATGTTGTTAAACATTATTGGTGAGAATATAAGTGACAATTGTAGTGTTGTTGTAGTTGGAATTAGTTGGAACTATTTACATGAATTGAGCATAACACCTTCTCATATTGAAATAAATCAAATAATGCATGAAGTCATGATAATGACAGAAATTAGGGTTTTTTTTTACAATTATGCAGCTAGTAGAAATTTAGCAATTTATATATTTTTGTTTATTGCAGTGCATTATTCATTATATTCCAATATACAAAAAAATGTCATGGGAGTTAGCAAATTTAATGTTGTAAGGAAAAAATTTGTTAGACAAACAAAAGAGCCTAATATACAAAGAAAGCAATAAAGTGGGCATATCTTTATCTACATTAACTACAATAATAAATTCAACTAGTATATGCAATGGACAACCAATTATAAATAAATTCAAAGATATTATTAATATGGGCAAAATACAGCATCCATGCATCTTATGATCATAAAGGACATGTCATTTAAAATGTTGAATATGTTTCCTATATATATATATATATAGGGGTAGAGTTTTCTATTTGAGGTTTTTACATATTGTAGGTACTTTAGCTTTTAAGAGTTACTATTCATGTCCACCAAAAATCATACCATCAAAAGTTTTGAATAACTATGGGTGGTGAACATTTTTCATCTTAGTGCATGACTTCCTAAGAACAACTTTAATAATTGAAGGATAAAAATTGTGCACAACAACGTAAATCTTATCAAACTACCATACTATTGTGATGTAATGCCTCTTCAAATCATACTACTATGTAAGAAAAAATTGGCCATCTCCATAACATACTATCTTTGCATACACACACTAGTTCATAGGACATCAAAGAATTGTACATAATAGGCTAACATGATCTATATATACAATATTATCATCCATTTGTGCTTTTTTGTCACTAATATTGTTCATCTTATCATGTAATTATATTATGGAAATTTATTTACTAAGAAGAATAGATGAATACAATATTTGATTATGGGTGTAGGTAATGTATCTTAACTTTTATAGTAAATTGACTCAATTTATGTTAACATTAGACAAATATGATTTGCATCTTTCATAATGATGCAAACAAACCTTTTTAGTGATATGGACATGCACATTAGACATATACAAAATTTGGCATGAGTACAACAAGAATTGTGTTTACCAATATGATCATAACCCACTTCCTTGGTTGTAATGGATTATTTACCATTTTTGTCGACAACATCAACAAGTTTCCAATCACATGTCACACTAAATAGTTAGAAACAAAAAAGAATAGCCTATAAGGAAATCAATGATCAATTTATTAGAAGAGTAAAAAATGTGAAGTGTGCCAAATATAATTTCATATTTTGTAAAGAAATGTCAAAGTTATGAATGAAAATGATTTTTAGATATTTGTTTAAAATAAATAAAATTTATGATGTGTCATGGGATACCACTTCTAATAAGAAATCATAAACATGAAGGTTTAAATTATGTTTTATTGAAAATGATGAACAAAGATGTGGTTTAGGTTATTGAATCCTTTGTTTCTTACTAGAAGGTTCTTAGGATTAATGTAGTATTGAAAACTAACCACTTACACACTCTTAATGACAACATGGTGTTAATAGGAATTTTCATTGAATTTGTTTGGATAACTTGAACCTTTCTTTGAGGATGGCTCACTTGAGAGTAATATAATAATTAATGATTTATGACGGTTAGGACATAAAGGACTAACGACATGACACATGGTCTTAATGGCAAAATATTATTAATTTAGGATGGGTAGGAGGAATTTCTATAGTAGGACTTAAGTGGGAAGGTGATGATGAAAAGTATAATAAAAACGGTGTAGATAAATTCAAATAAAAAATCAGATATGAAATCTTTACTTAAAATACATAGGGTGGAAGTTATGATAATGAACTCATGTAGATAAATAAAATATCATTTCTAAAATTTAATGCTAATATAAAATATTCTTTCTTTGTATTTCATAATAGAGCTTTAAATAGATCTTAATACTAAACCTAAAATCAAAAGAAAAACTAAACAAAAAACTATTCTTATTGAAGGCATGCAAAAATATACAATGTGTTGGTAAGGGTGAGAATATAATAAGGAACTTAAGTGAACCACTAAAACAAATATTAAAATAAAAACTTTAGTAACTAAATAAACTTAAATAAAATTCAATAGTTAAACTCATTTGTAATCAAAAGATAAGTGTCCTGACTTGAATATGAACCACTAAGAGAAACCTTATCGAACATGTGGTGTTGTTCTCTAAGTGAATTTTCATCAAGCTTTGTATTGATTTTATGATCTTGCCAAACATCTAAATTCATATTACATAGTTGATGGATAAACATATCATTGAAAAACTTATCAAAATACACCATATAGAACTTGTAAAAGAGAACTACAAACTTAACTCTATAATAAGTTGAAGAAATAATTCTATTTTTGTTGTATTATTAGTTTTTATTGTGTAGTTTTTTACACCGTTTTGATTGTCTATTTTTAGTCCTTTAGAATTAAACTTGTTGAGTGTGCATGACAAAACGACGAACCCCTTCAGGAGTTTTTTTTTCATTGAATTACAAAATATATGTTAGTTTGTTTGTAGATTGTTTTGTCCTATGTTCAAGCTACTATGGATCAAATTCATGTCACACACACACACAAATAACATGTATTGTTTAGGAGTGAATTGGACTAGTTTCATTCATGCACAAGTGTTGCTGAAGTACTAGGTCTTTGATTGCATAGCTTGTTTGTGTATTTGAGGTGAGAACAAGTTTGTTAGAGGTGAATATATGAAAAGAAATGAGAATAATCTATAGTGAATTTGTCCCAAGTTTAAGGATGACAATTGGATGGTGAAATAACATTTATAGTCATATATATTAAAAATCTTTTATAATTTAAATTTTTTAATATGCATTCCAAATTTGAAGTGTTTTGTAATTTGTCTATTTGTGGTTAGAAAATAGAGGTAGAACGTCAAGAAGAAATGGATAATGGAATTGGCATACTATTTGTGGTTTTGTATTACTTTCTTAAGAAAATAAAAGATTAGCATAACAAAAAGATTTAAGGAGATTAAATGACACTCACCGGTTTGGCATTTGACAAACAAAAATAAATTGTCACATATCTACATTAAAGCTTTCAGAATCTAAATTATACTTAAGATTTCCTAATGAAGTATGTATAAAAGTTACGATTCAATGCAAGATAAGGTTGTTGATCTAATAAGTGATTTTATCTGTTGTGCCTTCCTAATGTTTGCTACTTTGAAGGGAATATGAAATGATATCATGTTCTCATAGCACTACCCTCATGCTAAAACAATTAATCATACTTTATGGTGTTATGAATATTCACAACCAGTTTCCCATTTTTAGCATTAATGACTAGCAAATTACAACAATACTTAACTATTGGAGGCATTTTTATTGCTTAAGAATTTATTAGTCCAGATGTAGATCAACAACAATGAAATAAAAATAGAAGAATTAGTCAATTGTGTTGCTATTATACTCTACCATATGCAATAAGATAATAAATTACTAATTACACATGAGGTTGACACTCAAATCAATTTCAATGATAAAAATTATTCCTTAATTTTTTTTTAATGTAGGAATTTTCTTATAAGGAACTTTTGGAGCACCATAGCCTACATTGGCTACAAGTAATTTCACCATATACATTTACCCCCATCTTGGCACGATGAAGGCCAACAATGACCCTACCTATATTGCAAACTATTGTGCATTTTAGTATTGTCATTCGAGATGAAGAAATATGTTTCTTGTTTTTGAACTTGTCTCATAACCTCACTTATTTATTATAGCATAGGAAGAACATAAGGACTGACTCATACATTGCTACAGTAGCTCATTGGAGTACTAAATTATCAAAAAATGGCTAAATTTTTATCTGAATATATTTTTTATGACTTTTTACTCACTTAAAGTTTTACATATTTACCATGTAGGGAACACTACTATGGATTTGGAAGCAAACTTTACTCTACATAATCATTTTTTGTGAGACAAGGGTATGTCCCTTCCTAAATGTTTTTTGTCTTTTGTTGTATTATTATTTGTTTGAACATCCTTGATATAATATTAGTATATTCTTTAGTAGTAGTTTTTCAAACAGCAAATGCTAAGAGGATTAGCACTTAGCTTAGCCTTATAGTGTTTTCATCATGGCCCAAAAAAGTAGAGATAATGAACCTAAAAGAGAAGAACACATATACACGTCTACGCCCACAAGGAACAAGCAAATAAAAAGAAAGCTAGTCATAGGCACATAAGAATGTCGCATTTCACTCTTGTTAAAACATTCGTGGACCCATTTGAACATGAACTTTCTAGACCAACAATCTTTCCATATCGGCAAAATAAGTGCTCGAACTTATGACATTGGCTCTGAAACCACTTGCATTTTAGAATTTGTGGAATTTAAGCATCTAAGTCTTAGAATAACCCTATTCTTATCTTATGCTTTTTAATTTGTTATATCATATTCATCAACTTAAATATTGTCTTTCTCATTCCAATTGATTCGTCCCTTAAATAGTAATGTTTAGTCATGGAAATCCTTTCTTGATCTCCCTCATTTGGCATGATTGTACACTTCCAGATATGTTGATCAAGTTTTGCATTAAAAGTTAAAAAATTCGCTTCATGCATGTGATATTTCATGATTAGTTGCTAGAACTCAATTAAACTCTCGCATTTGAAAGTTGCACACTTATAGTTTGTCCAGAATAATGTTTTAGGAATATTGGTATCAAAAATTTTATTTAGATTACATTTTGTGAACTTATCATCCATTTTTCATAAAGAACATTTTGTTTCATGATAGTCCTCTATTATATCAAAATTATGCTAGAAATACTAGATCATCTTTCCATTATATAGATTCCTCTGTAAGTGACAATGTGCTAGTTTGTTAAAAGAAAAAAAATTATAGGACAATTTGTTTAAACTCTAGCTCAGTAGAAAAGATTCCAAAGCCCTTGAGCCAGCCTTCCATCATGCCTTAAGGCATAAACTAGATAAAATGTCTTTTTTTTGCTACAAGTTTTAACAATTATATTTTGCAAAACATTGAAGAAAATTGCAAACTTTGTAGAGAACATCACATAGAATAGATTTCAGAACTAATCTTGTATTAGTATGCTAGTAATTATTATAACAATCTTGGGCATTAATCATGGTTACTACTAGTTTTTTAAAATAATTAATCATTTCTCCAAGTAAAACATGAATTCAATAATCGTCATAATAAAACATAAAAGATTACCTTATAATTGACTCAATTATTAAAACACAAGTTATTATACACCCTCACATGATCTAAGGTACTGTTACAAAATATAATTACAATAGCCCTCTTAATAAAATCCTAAAAATAGTATCATGCATATATACAAAATATTTGGTTTGAACACACTTATTTGCAGTTTAATTGCATAGCCTTGAGGTACGTCCTACCACGAGGAGTTCACCAATGAATGTGCCTTCGTCTCTTCATGATCTAAGTAATCACTTCCTCAAGATCATGGTTTTAACTCTTCTCCCTACTTGTTTATCACTTAGCTATTCATACTACCCAAGGAAAAAAAAAATAATTTCTTATTTAGCTAGCTCACCAAATCTTCAAAAGGTAATGTTCTTGAAGATGATATTAGTTGTTGATATGGCTTACTTAATTCACTTCCCAATATTCTTGAACTCAAGGTAAGATTTATATTTTGAGCTTTCCTTGGTGTTTCCTATCTTCCAAGTTTTTTGGTTTCTAAGTGAGTTCACACCTAAATGAAAAACCAAGTGTTATGTTTGGTCCTCTAAAGATATTTGCTCCCTATAGCATTCAAGGAAGGGTTTTCAAGACATATTGCCAGCCCAAACCATTTTGGTTGAGACATAGCATTCTCTATAAAGATTTTTAGCTCAAATATATGGAGAATAAGAATCTACTCATTGTTGCTACAAAATAAAAATTTAATTGATGCCAAATGAGTAGCAAAAATTGTGATGAGCACATAGAGATTGCATACAATAAGAATATAAAAAATGAGTAGATAAGTACTAAAAATCGAAAAATGAAACACACAATAGTCACCCATGTAGAACCATCTTAAGTATGAAGGGACTTAGAGCAACAAATGGTAACATTATATGGTAGGCTAGTTGCCTCACTAACAACAACAAGATCATGTAGTTGGATGTGTCTGACAAAAGTGAGTTTGCGATAAAAAAATAATAAAGTATAGGCAATGTGGGAGTTGATTGACAGCATTGAAATACTTTACTGTCTAACAAAAAATCTTGAGTAACAAAGTTCTATATGTAAAAATAGTTTAAATACTTATGAAAAAAAAATTGAGAAGAGTAATGAATGGAATGATAAGTGGGACAAGAAAGTTGAAAAAACTTTAAGCAATGAAATGAAAAGTGATGAAAAAGTGAACGAAAATGAAGTAAAAGGGAATCAATAATTAAAAGAAACAACATAGTGAAAGGAACCACAATGTAGCTACATTAGGAAATGAAGTCATATAATAAAAGTTAAATTAGCAAGGTGTCTCATCATTTGGACCTTGCCCTTCTCACAAAATTAGTGCACTAACAAGTCATTGTGTTAGACTTTTGTTTCAAGCAAAATTAGACCTCAACAAGACACATTTGAATAATGGAAATTTTGCTCCTACAAAGATCATTAATTTTAAATGATAGGCTCCCCATTTTACAAAAAGTCAAGAATAATAAAAGAAAATAAATAAATAAATAAATAAATAAAAATTTAAATTTGGTGGTCAAAATCTATTTCCATGTTTATTTCTATGAAACTACCATTTCATTTTAAATAAATATGTTTTCTATAAGCTATTTGATAATTGATAGGCAAATGAGAATTTTAGCTTTATTTTGCAAATGATGCAAATTGGTTTGCTAAATAATACCGAGTGAAACAAACAAACTTATCAATGATTGTGGTCTTGAGCAACTCATTAAACATAGACACCTTGTCAAGTATACTATGGAGGTTGAAGCATAAATTCTTTGGTTATAACTTCATTGACTTTTGCAAATATTTTCTTAGTTGAAAGGGTCCATTCAAAATTTCTCTTCCTAAAGCAATCAGTCATTGGGGTAACAATGATAATAAAACTACTAATTAATTTCCTTTAGAAAGTTGTTAGAAAATAAAATCTATTAAAATCATGGATTGATTAAGGTGTTAGTTAATCACTTATACTTTAATCTAGTCATACTAAGATGATACATAAACATTTGGGGTTTGAAGCCCAAAAGGATCACATGATGGGAAACAAAAGTTCACATTTTATGTTGGGTACAGGTGTCCACTGTAAGCATGGAACAAATCTTTTTTTGAGGTGTTACAATTTATGTTCAACAGAATAATTAAAGCACTAGATGTCATTCAAGTAAACTATCACAAACATTCCAAATTAGGATATTTGGGTCAATATTATTATAAATGTGCATAGTGTATTATATAAGGCGAAGGGAATGACTAACCACTTCAATAATCTATCCCTTATTTTGAAAGTAGTTTTTAACTCATCCACTGACTAGATTCTATCTTCATGGTTTTTACTTTTTAAATTTACTTTGGATAAATAATCGCTCCATTTGTTTGGTTCAACAGTTCTTCCAAGCAAAGGATAAGGAACCTATACTTCACATCATTTTGCTAACTCCCTTATTATCGAAATAGATTGTGCACGAAGCTTCCTTCTTTAGAACTTGAGGGGTAAGAACAACACATGGTTTTTTTTACTTTCTCAAAAGAATCATTTGTCTAAAAATTCATGCACTTATTAGATGAGTTCTTAATATTTACAAGGATTCATTTTATAATGTGATAAATTTAGCAAACTAGCACCTAATATAAGGTTTACAGCATAATAAATTTCATGAAGAGGCAGCAAACATTGGAGTTCAATTGTAAAAATTTTGTGGAAGCTAAATAATAAATTATATAGTCAAAGGTATCATCACATAAGGTACTCTAATGGCTTAAATGAAACTTTTATCAATGAATTCTTTATCTAGTTTATCCTTAGACATAAATAGTGTTTACTTATTTAGGGTGTTGGGTGGTTTTTGATAAGTTGAACATGATCTTTAGGTGTTGATGACCACATATTAATTTTCTAGTCTTGTTTTGTAAATGTGTAAGTGTTGGCTTTGCTAGCAATAATGGTATAACTGTCATATTACCATGGTCATAATAAGATGATAGTTCATATTGCCATTGAAACAACATGACATACAATATTTTCCAAATTATTGGCCAAATTTAATTGGTATAGTTCATTTTTTTATTCAAGACACACATGGATATTTTGTTGATAAATGACATAATGTATGGATTTTGGTAATGAATGATCCAAAGTCTATGGCATGCCACACAATTTGTTGAGATTGCATTGATGCTACTACCAATTTCTATGATCATTTTACAAACCTTTTCTCTTTGCTTAACAAAGATATGTAAAAAGGTGGTATGTTTTCAATCTTTGCTTCCCTTTGGTTTGGTATAGGTGCTTCTCATGACTATAAAGGCCTTGTGTTATCAATGTTGTTCTCTTAATCCTCGTTAGAGTATTAAATGGCTAAGAAGGATTTGGACGCATATTCCTTCTTCTCCTATTCTACATTGGTGTCCAATTCCCCATAATTTTCTTCCTCGTTATGGCTTACTTGTCATTTTGTATATTGGGCTATCAAGTGACTCGACTTTTTACATCAAAACAAGTTACCTTTGTGTGATTTTTTAATAGTTTGGTTGGGCTTCATTATTAAGTTTAAGGAAAGTGAGGGCTCATAATGGGATGTTTTTGGATGCTAATTATGGAGCATATGGGATTGCTCAGCTTGAAGTTTTACATTATTGATACTTCTACTTTTTTGATTGGATAAATGTTTCTAAGTTTCATAGCCAACACTAATTTTATATCCCTCTTCTAAGGTGTAAATGAATTGCATGAAAAGTTCCCTCTACATATATCTCTATGCCCAACTTAGAATAAAAAAAAAAGAGACCAAAGGGTCTTCACTAACAGCACAGTACAAATGTACTCTTCAAAATAAGTAATGTACTCTTTACATAGTTTCCTCTTTTTGTTAGGGATGTCGTTGGTCAAGTAAGTGATTCTTTTATAAGAGACATATGTATTTTTATGAACGGTGATCCTCTTTAATGAGAATTGATTTCTATGATTGTTATCGATAGCAGAGTTTATTTTACCAATTTCATTTGTGTAAACAACTCCTTTTTTTCATTATGTTTAAACAAATAGAAGCAATAGTAAAGCAACTTTCCATTCTATATATTCCTTAAGGTTCAGGATGCCTCCAAGGATGAGAATGTCACATTTTATAGACTTCATGTGTTTACTATAATCATTTTCTTCATACCAATCAAAGAAATTTTGTTGATTATAAGAGGTATTTGACTAGAGTGAGTGACAATATTAGGTTTGAGAAGTTGGCTCATTTAGAGTTTGTTCTAGTTTGATGGTCTAAAAACCATATTTCTCTATATTACCTTCCAAAGTTTGTAGGCAAGTTAAAAGATCTTGGAGGGTCACGTGTCCTCAATTGATGTGTGGGTGCTCCCAGTTAAAAGCTCTACATGATATCACTTGTATAAATTGTGTCGTTTAGAAAAATAAAAGAAAACTCCCTCTTTTTAGCTTTACAACTTTCTTTTTTTTAAATTATGTGTTAATAATGGAAAATTCAAAAGAATGTTTAGTTTATTATAACCTTGCTATCAACATTGTAAAAAGTGGTGTAATCAAACTCCAAAGCTCAATTTGATGCTTAACTAGTACTATAAACTATAATGAACACGTCGAAATTAGAGTACATAGATTAAGAATAAGCAAAATGGCAAGATAAGAATGTGAAACCTAAAAAGGAAACACACATGAGACTGCAATCCAAGGAAACTTTAGTCGTGAAGGAACCAAGAAAAATATGGGTTGCATTCCTTCTATTGTGTTTACTACCAATTCAATTATAGAAAGAAAGGGTATTTGGAAAGGAGTTTGACAAAACAAATTATGCTATATGGAAAGAACAATATAAATTTCACATGGGCATAAATTAAAAGCCTTGTGAAACATTAATAACAATTCTAGAAAAGATAGAGTAACGACGTAACTTGCACATAACGCTGGTTCAACAATGCAAAAAGTTGAATTGAAAATAACATGGAAGGTGAGAATAGGTATAGTAGAAATCAAAGAAGAAATTAAGTGTCAAAGTGAAGAGAGACAACGATGTGCAAGGAAATGACTTAATAAAAGTGAATCAATGGAGTAAAAAAACATCAAAGTGAAAGGAACCATTAAGCAACATCTACTTGAAGCAATGTAGAAGTGCTATAAGTAAACAAACTGATACACTGTCTCATAGCTTAAGCCTCACACTCTTCCCTAGAATATTGAAGCTAAGATTATTTAGCATGGTGGTGTTCTTATTGCAATTCTACCTAAAACTCTGCAAGAAATAATGGAAAAAGTGGAATTTTACACATGTAAGGATCAACTTTTTGAATGGGTATGACAACCATTTAATAGAGAGCCTAAGAAAAAAAGATTCAAAATAAAAAATTAATGGTAATTTGCCCTTAACAAAAAAAATTAGAAACCCACCTTTTTAGTTTAAAAAAATTCCTTTCTAAAAATAGTTACCAAAGCTTTGGTGAAAGCTATTTGTGTAAAATGTTGCTTTTTCACTTTTTTATTACCCTGCTTCACTTGGGTCATCGAAATATATCTAGGTTTGCATTTTGTAGCCTGGTTCACATGGGTCGTCGAAATATATCTAGGTTTGTGTTTTGCAGATTAATCAAACGAATTAGCATAACATCGATGGTGTGAAAAGTCAAATCGAAATTGGTGCATTGTTGATCTAGCATTCAGATCACTGTGTTTTAAATGATATCGTGGTCAAATTACAATTGATGTGTCATGGCGGAAGTTAGCAGATCAATTTGACATTAATATTGTCATTGATTAGATCAGGTTTAGTGTGTAGTAGAGAGCGATGATAGATAAGCATAGCATTGCTAGATTCAGTTTCATTTGGAGGTCCCACAAATTGTGCTGCTTTTAAGTTGGTCCTCTTGGGTATGCACAAAGTAGCTGATCTAAGTGTGTTTGTTAGTCATATGAGCTCATGATCTAGATTAAAATTTGAACACCTATTCATTCAACTATCTTTGGAAAACATGGTACATGTATTCTATTAAGTCTAATAAGGTCAGTGGTGGGTAACAAAAGAAGGCATCAATGAAAATGGTCAAATTTTTTGGGTCCTTTCCACCTTCTTTGATTTAAATTTGATCTTATAATAAGAAAAGATACAATGATTCCCCAAAAGTGTCAACACATGTTTGATGGTTGTCTAGGCGTCAAAAATTCTAACTGATGGACTTACTAAGGATCCTTGAAGAATTGTAGTGCTTAGAAAAAATGTGTGTACTATGTTCTAAAGATCTTACGTTTCAAATTTTGAAAATTTAGTAGATTTTTTAAGATAATAACTATTTCTCACCAATAATTCAACTTGTAGTAGCAATAGTTATCACATTCTTGGCAAGTTAAAACAAGAAAAGAATAGTGGCAACAATGAAAAATAAACAACAGCATTTTAGTTGGTTTTATTTTTATCCAAGTGAGCCATTGTATAGCAAGTTGAGAATGAATCACATGTCGTTCACAAAAGGTAAATGCACAACTTCACCTTCGCTATTTTGCTCCTTGGGCTAGTGCACAACCACTTGTATTTTTTGCTAGTTCGAACATAATCTTTGTTGTTCTCTAACAATTATAAAGCCAAACTTTCTTGGGACTTTGTGGGTTAGACTCAACCTTATAAAAATACCTACTTTTTAACTACAACCCAATCAGGTTATAATTTTAAGTAATAACTCCATTTACTTGAATTGTAATGCATAAGATCTTATAAAATGTGGGTCATGTGTAGAACATATGAAAAATAAAAAAAGCATTCCCGCAAAAAGACGTTGAATAAGAAATTGCATGATTTTGAAGTCAACAAGGGTTTAAAATAGTTAAATGTGATAAACTTAATTTAATGAAGGTGTTGTAGTATTTTATTGCAATAAGAAATGTTATGTAGCACTAATTCAAAAATGTTTTATTTAACTCTTCATATAAAAACTTTACAGTAGTTTTGATTTCTTAAAATAAATTATTTAATCCTTCTAATTGTGAATTTATCATTAAACTTTCATAGATAGGCTTTGAACTAAAGAATGTCTAAAAATGTTCACCAATGGCTATGCAAATTTTTTTCCTACGTAAATGGTCATAAGTTATTGATGAAGATATTTCAAGAATTAATGAAGTTGCTGCAAGGATTGATGAATTTGTTGCAAGGATTTGTAGTAGGCCCACCATATGGAAAATATTGCTAGTTTAGTAGAAGCCAGGCTAGGTTGACTATTGCTTAAGAAGTCCTTGTGTTCATGGTAGCCTCATTTGAAAGTAACATCACGTACACTTGAACTTAGTTTGTCGATCAAAGGTACAAAGTCTAATTGATATCTCGCTGATATCTCACTTGTTGAATATGATGATAATTTTTCTAAACAAATTAATTAATTATTAAAAGAACATATGAAGCTAATCAATATTATGCTAATTTAAAAATGAAAAGTAGCAAGTGTGAAAAACAAATTCATGAGTTACAAGAGGCATGAAATTTTTGAAATAATGAATTATTTTAAGAGGCTGCATAGTAACATATCTATTTTCTAAATGTCTTTAAAAACAAGCATTTTACTGCAAAAAAAATTATTTTTAAGAAATTTTTGCATTGATGCTGAATTGATTGATTATTTTGTTAAGAAAACAAAATAAACATTGCGAAGATAAATTTGTTAACTTAATTATTTTCCAAAGAAGCCCAAATATTGCAAATATGACTTAACATGTTTCTTCAATTACATAAGCTATGTAGAGGTGAATTTGAGTGGACATTGTAAACTATTAATAGTCCATCTCATTTGTTTATGGCTTCTACCCTTTCATTCAATTGAATTTGGAACAATCACTTGTGTTTGAACAAAATGAAGCACCTACCAATTCATTTTTTAGTACTTCACTTAATAATGTTAGTGACAATGCCATTTGATTGTAGATGTTGCTACTATTAATCTCACACAACATAAAATTGCTTGTGTATGTATTGATGTGGAGTTAGCAATTGTGTTGCCAAAAATAATTAGAATTTCTACTAAAGGTGTTTCAAATAGTGGCCATTGTTAGAAAATCTAGTATGATAACTTACCAAAATTTGACAAAGGATAACACAAACATGTCATGAGATAACTCAAGGAAAGCATTAAAAATAATTAGATAACTATTAGGATCATCTTGTAGCATATATCAAGGAATAGTCAAGTAATTAGTGGAGAAAATATCAAGGAAGTTGTCAACAAAAATAACCAAAACAAGAAAATGTTGAAGCCACCAAAATTCCTGATTTATTTGTTAACTCTTTGGTCATGAAATCCACTATGAACGTTCAACCAAAGGTCTTAACAAAAAAAAAAAACAATTGAGCACATCCTTAATGTTAATGAAAGATAATTGATATATACAAGGGAGTGCAACTATCTGATAAGCCATTTATTGCATGACTATGGTTCCTTAAAAAATTCTAAAAAATAAGAAGGACAATGATTTAGTTTTTTATTCAAAAAAATCATAAGATAAAATTTAGACCTTATATGATAATCTAAATCTTAAAATTTTTAGTGAATTGCTTTTTGGAGATAAACAACAAATATCTTTGAAATTCAAACTGAGTTTAATCCACTAAAATGTCATAGGGTGAGAAAAAAGTTTTAAAAGATATAGGGAAAAACTATTTGTCCAAAAAGTATTAGAGGATACTTTCAGTTATCCAAATTGTAGATAATATTGGTCATATTCAATAGTTTCTTATTTTGAAATGTTTAGGGTGCTACTAAGATGGGCTTAGCTGCATGATTAATCAATTTATTAAAATATATATTGTTAGATAAGTTGTCTTGTTAACACTTATGTAATGTAAGGATAAGATGTAAAAATTTTATATTAAACTCAATTTTTTGCATTGTTATTACAATCAATCAAAAATGATGTAGATTTACTGGCAGGACTTCAACTATAATGTTGACATTATTGAAAAGTAGTTGATCCATATCAATATCAAGCATTAAGGCTAGGTTTCTAAAGCTAGCTACACTTACACCTAAGATAAAAGCATGGTATCTTGGAAAAACCTTCTATGGGCAAGCCATTTAACAACGTCAATGACACTACAAATCCATGGATGGGGGGCAAGTATTTTAATGACATCATATCTTCAAATGATTACAAGAGATTATCAACTCCTAAACTAAAACCAACGTATTAGTTTGTTAATTTCATAATTCTATGCCATCATAAGGAAAAATCTTTTTTTAGTTATTCCTTTATATTAGCAAGAAAAGGTAATAGAATATGGAGGAGATTATGACAGCCCCTCCCACAGAGCCAGTTGGGTCTTTTCTTCGGCTTCTAAACTAAGGTGTTGGTTATTCATAGATAGGTAGAACTACTTTCAACTTTTATAATTCGTCACCTTGTAAGAGTTTGATCAAGTCTCTTCTACTAATTGTCATTAAATTCCATTATTCATTTATCAAACAATTTAAGTTTTATAATATAATTTTGAATCACCCTACATTTTCAAAAACAATGAAGAAAAATTGGACTTGTTCTTTAAACTAATTTAGGAAGAAGGCCCTAACTTGACAATAAACTGGACATAAAATATGCCTTAAAAATTGAAAAAATGAATATTTACGAAATCTTTGATCCTAATAAATTAGGTAAGGATGTGGTGAGTCATAAATAAATAATTACCCAATGAAAATGATAAGCTAATTGAGTTGTATCTTGTTAATTCTTATTATTAACAAGATTTTCAAAAAGTGAAATATAATTGGAAATAGAAAGAAGGAATTAAATGGCTAACAAAAGGAGAAAGTAATACAACATTTTTTGTACAATAATGACAAAGTGAATAAAAAAACAAAGATGTCAAAATAATGATAATTGTAATCAACCACTTTCAAAATCTTTTTAACTATTCTTAAGTAATTGAAGGTGAAGATATGCTTAACTATATTTATTTATTAACAAAGGCTAAAAAATAGTAGAATAGTGAAGGATATCTCCAAGGGGGAAATAAAGAGATAACTTTTTACTTGAATTTTGGAAGCACTCTGGGCCTAAATGGTTTTATTGGAAAGCTCTTCAGCAATTATATGTATTTAATTCATATGTCGTGTTGAATGTAGCTAAACAATTTTTCCAGTATCTCCAATTCTTTGTAGGATTTTAGGTCCAAACATTATATATTTTCTAAAATATCATAACCTAGAAATCATTGTTGATGTTAGACTAAATATTCTTAAAATGTCATCAAAACAATATTAACAAAACTCATTGTTCTTTAAATATAACAAATTTTTAATAGGCTTATCTCTCTTAGGCAAAGAAATTTTATAATGCAAATAAATTGTATAAAACATATTATTGTTTCAATAATTAGTATATTCTCTTCACAACAAAAATAAAGTGGCAATTTTATCATTAAGTTGGATTTGGGGAATGTGAATTACAACGTTTCATGGAAACTTCTTTGTAAGACACTCTCCAAGTACAATGTTAATAAGAAGCTTATTATGGTGTCACCAACTACCTTTGTAATATGTGGCTATCAATTATCATTAGCGGTAAACCAAGTAACTTGATTCAACCTTCAATCTGTCTTAATTTGGGAAATCCACTATCTTTCTTTCTTTTCATCTGAAGCACGGAGTTCTTCAAAAGAAGCACTAATAATGCTATTGCTTAAAAAAGAATGGTGCTATATGGACAACACAGATCTTCTACATCTATCACTTCCCTAGCTTATGCAAACGACATAATTATCATTACTAGAGGGCACCGGGAAACTATTGTTAATGTTAGTAAGTTTTTATACCTCTTCAAACACTATACAAAATTCTTTAATAGAAAATTTAAAAGTGAGGACATCTATAGCAACAAAAAGAGTATACGCATGGTAAAACAAATTTTCAAGGGACAAAGACAGCATTAAATAAATCTTGATTTGACTTTTTTGTGCTACACATTATATATAGGTTAGAAGAAAGTAGCTTACATAAAAATTTTGGATGATAAAATTAAAAATAAATTTCCTTAGGTCAAAAAGAAGTTGTTATCCATAATGGTGGACTCACTCTTATAAAGCAAGCAATTTCCTTAATTCCATTATATGTTGTAACCATAACTAAAATCCCAATATAGTTTTATAAAAAATTTAAAAAGGATTGAATTGACTTTTGTGGGGATTTTTGAAGCATATCTTAAGCATCACTAGACTTGTTGGAATAAAATTAGTTTCTCATTAGGAAAAACAGCCTTGGTAATTAGAATATAAATAAAATGATGACACTTTTTAGGTAAAACTTAATTGGAGTATACTTAATAACAATATTTAGTGTCCTAACTACATGTCAATAAAATTCTAATCCTTAAATGCATAAAAAATGAAATCTAACACATGGGTAACATGCAAGGGATGAAACATTTGATTAAAAATAATGTAAATTTGTCTAACTCGATGAATTTGCTAGAAATTGTCTCTTACTTGTGATGTGTACTTTAGTTGTCACTCTATCTTGGTTTTTTTGAGATAAAAAAAGCTAAGTCTAAAATGTAGACTAAAATTTTGAAGTAGCAAATGCCTTTAAAGATATTAATGTTAACAAGGTTGATATTTAATAACTTATGCCATTACCAAATATCCTAATGAACCTAAACTTTCAACTTTCTTGAACATGCCGACAGTGTCAAAAGTAAGATTCAATTGATCATGATTTTTTATTACGAAGAAGCAAAATAAGCATTGGTTATCTTTGAAATTAATTAACACATTATGCAATTTGATACATATAAAGTCTAGAAATGAGTTACATCATGCGACAAGTAAAGTAATATGAAATTTGTAGTAGAAATGGCATAATCACATTGCCCACTTTAATATCATAGAATATTTTGAAAGCTAACATAACTAAGAATTTTGGGCAACTGAATCAAATTGTTGGATGATGTTACATGTAATATTAATGAGAATTGTTCCTTCATAATAAGCTTTTTTCCAATCATTGATACATTTTAGGAAGAGGTTAGACAAATAATTTTGGGAATCATGTATTATTTGTCAAGAACTTAAGAAATAAGGGTGGAAGCGATTAGGTAGCACTCTTAACCCAAGATCAGTTAGACGTTGTTGGTGAGACATTTTGTGTCAATTGTAATGCTGATGTAGTTGAAATGTTTTTGAACAATTTAGAGGAATTGAGCTTATATTTTTTAATATTTAAATACATCAAATAACACCTAAAGATAAGATATTGGCAACAACTAGGAATCCTCAATCATGCAATCAATTGGAAATTAAAAATTTATACATTTTAGTGGATTGTAGTGTGCTATTTAATCTATTCCAAGAAAAAGAAAACAGTCAATGGGAGTTAGCAAATGGAATGATGCACATATGGAAACTAGTTTGCAAAACTTAAAGTGGAGCATACTATACAAAGGAAATTATAATGTCCTCATACTCTTCGTAAGAAAACAACAACAAAAAATTCAACTCATTTAGGGATGGAACATCAATTATAGATAAATAAAAAGCTGTTATTGATTTGAGAAAATTATAACTTTCACACTTTTGGTCATCATAACAGACCTTACATTTTAAATATGGAGTAATTTTCATATTACATGGGGTTAGAATTAAGATATTCAAGGTTTCTACCTATTTTGTATAATATATTCCCATGCTGAATAAATGTTTGAGTAGAAATCATATAAGTTAATTAATATAAGGCCTTAGTTTTTCTTACAAATCAATTAAGCATTTCATTAGGTTTTACAAATGATTTTGATGAGGACAACGTTGATAACATTCCAATTATTCTACGTACAGTACAATCTAAACGATAACATTTATGAATGTGCTCTTAATATCAATTTGGTATAGTTTAAAAACCTTGTTATTAGAAAAAGCTAATATTGACCATGTTGCCTTCAACCTTATGATTAGTTCAAGTGCTCCTTATATATTTAGTCCTCTCACTTGATTATAACTCTTTGTAATAAGCCTTTGAATATTTTGAAACATAACCACATGTTTAATTTGTTCTTATTTTTTAATACCCATTTTTTAATGACTATATTGTGGTGACATATCCAACCTAACAATAACAAAAGAATTAATTCTAATAAATAAGTCATCCAACAATCCACATAATCAAATTCATTCCTCAAGGCCTCACTTTTATTATGAGGAACAAGTTTTTAACTTGATGCAACATATATGATTTCTTTTAAATAAAGGCATGTGTTTATACTAAAAAAAACTCCTTTAGGATTAAATCGCTAAGACGATTTTTATGTATGCTAGCTACTATGATGTAACCATAACTTTATTTGTGAAATTTTAACATATCATTGATATATTTTATTTATGATACAAGAATTCCTTTCTCATCTTTCTTAACATGTACTCCAAGAAAATTGGAAAACTTACACATTATGTAAATGTCAAATCCAACACCCATAAGCTTAATAATTCTATCATATAAATCGAAGTTGCTTGATCCAAATATGACATCATCTACATGATCAATGACTTGAAGATGTTCGTTAGCATAGTTCTTTTAAAACAACATCTTATATAAATTCCCTTCTTAAATAATGTTAAAGGAAAAATCTACTATGTTTGATATACCATAATCTTTTTTGGTCTTCCAATTTTGTTTTTCAAAATCTTCCACGTCTTCCAAATCTAATACTTATTTATGCATATATTAATCAGACACAACTTGAGTATATTCCAAAACAATTAAGGTTTCCTTATTAAACTACTTATAGGTTTATCTATTTGATGAATATCATAAACAAATAGCCTCCATTAATTTTGTTATTAATCTCCAATTTCTATCTTACCTTTTGATGTAACACTTCCTTCCAAAAGTTCCCATGTTTTAATATTCAGGCTTCTTGCTATTCTGAAGTAATATCGTACCATTTTCATAATTAGTTTCATATAAATCTATTTAGACATTGAGATAAATATAACATCATTAATTATTAAGGCATTATGGTTTCTAGATTCTACATCACTCACACAAAAGTAATAGAAGCTACCAACACTTAAAGAGGAGAGCACATTGTTTGATAAATAACTTTGAAGAAGCATAATTAAATATTTACATAGATAATTGAGAGATAAATACTATATCTATAAGAAATAAAATTAATGTCATTATATTGGTAACTATGGCATACTAATAACCAAATGTTGATGTCCTAAACTAGCATGATAATATGTGTAAGATTAAAACAATAGGTCAAATATATGTTAATATTAATGCTATTATATCAATAGTTTTTCTTTTTTTCTTCTTCTTTTATTTTTCTAAAATCTTCCTTGTGTTCCAAATCTACCTTTTATTTTGATGCATAATTCCACAAAAAATTTCCTGAGTAGATTGCTCCACAATTACGGTTCCATTGTTGAATGGTTTATATGTCTATTTATTTGTGGAATATCATAAGGAGATAGCATCCATTAACTTGGTTTATAATCTCCAATTCTTTTCTTATTCATATAACACTTCCATCCAAAAATGCCAAAGCTATCATGTTTGGGCTTCCTATTATTTATAGTACATATGATGTCTTATTTTTAATTCGATTGATGATAAATCTATTTAAGCATTAAGATTAATAGAATAGCTTGAATTATTCAAGCATTATGGTTTGGACACTCATTATCACCATGAAAAAAGTATAAGTAGATAAAAGTTCTTTAAGATGGAGTGGAAAAGCTTATGATATATAACAAAGAGGAAGCTCAATTAAATATTTAGATAGATATTTGCTATATCCATAATAGATTGAATGAACTTTACTATTAATCGTTGTGGTATATTGATACCAAGAAGTTGTTGTCATAAACCAACATGATGATGTGTGGAAAATTAAAACCCAAATATTTGTATATTTGAAAATGAGATTCTCTATCCCAAAATTTGAAATTTAACATATTAAGGAAATACTTTTGATAAAACATTAAATCAAATATATGTTGACTAATAGTATATCTTAAGTAGTATGGAAAACACTAATATATTACATATTGATTCCAACTTTATATGATACTATTGTAAAAGTTTTCTTGATCCAAGTGATACTCAAGTAATGTTTAACATAATATTCTTGACTGAAAATAAAGTCAATGAACGGGACTATTTAAAACACTTGAGAATATATTAATATTATGAAAATTATGCAATTAAGAGAACTAGAGCAACAATTTCACTTTTAATAAATTTTCCTACAACAACAATTATTAGTCTAGCATAGAGATGTATATAATAAGATGCATTAACTGTTATTATACTAGTATGGCCAAACTAATAATGCTCTAATTAATATAGAAATAATTTTATATTCTATTAAGCAGATCTAAATTGTCTTGACATGAATTCCAAAGGAGTAGATTTTCTTCACAAAAAGTATGATAAAAAAATTAAATAAGTGGACTTTTAGGAAATTTAATGGATAACAATAAAAGATCCTCGGTTGAAACATGTTCCATTATTTGGCTATTAAGAAGGTTAATGAAGCTTTAGTTTGCTATTTCTATTTACAAATCTATTTATGATATTAAGTTAAGAAAAACTTAAGTTCCATTCTCATTAAGAGACAAAGTGATTTGTATAAATAGTTAATAAATCTGATATTTTATAGTTAATAAATCTG